>JAKSZT010054489.1:7348575-7472170 GCA_026826555.1 Tolypeutes matacus
AATGGAATGGAATGGAATGGAATGGAATGGAATGGAATGGAATGGAACTGAACGGAACGAATAGAATAGACACATGCACACACACAGTGGGTTTTGATTAAATGTGTTTATAAGTTTTTCCAGGCAAAAATATTCTATACCTACTATCTTAACATGTCTTCCTATACTGCAAAAAGACTGAAAACTATAAGTAGTATTTCTCATAATCTCTTGCAGTTAAAATTTGAATATGATTTAGGTTGGCCAATCACATACCATTGCATGAGATGCAGAAAGTGTCAGAAGGTAAGGTGTCATCCCAGGTTGTCTGATGTTGCCGCTGACTAGCACAGTCAGAGGGGCATTGGGTCAGTGTCTAGTCACCGACTTCATGGGGATTAGAGGCAGAGTACGGCATCCATGTGCTGCTGATCTGAATCTAGACCCTGTGCCCAGCACTGGAGGCAATGGCTGCCATTGCATTTCCTCAACCCTGATCACAGCCAGGATGGAATGTTCCTGGAGCCATCAGTTGCCATGTCAGCTGCCTTATTCTCCAGCTTCAGCATTGCGGCAGAGGTGGCAGCTCCCCAAGTGGGCTGGTTCTGCAGTGTTATTCCAGAAGTCACTCCTAAAGGTCCAACCCGCTCCTCCAGCCAGACAAAGATTTTATGAGTACATGAGATTTTTTGGATTAAAAATAGCTAGAGTGGTTTATATTAGCTGCAATTATGCCTTATCTCATCATGGAAAACAGATATTCAGAGGCATTAAACAATCTGCCCAAAGTCTCATCTCAGAGTTAAATTAGTAGCAAGGGTGGGACTGAAAACCAGTATTTCAACACTAAGTCCTCTGTGTTATTTGGTATCTATTCAACTGCATTTTGTGTGGTAACGTTAAGGGAGACTGGCGTTAACCCTAAGGAAAAGGCCAAAGGTTTGGAAAGAAGTTTAGTGCCCAAATCTTACTGCCAAGTTCCTCCTCTTCTCTGGAGTTGTTGACTAAAGGAGTATTCGTATAAGGAGCAAAAATCAAATATAAGTCAAAATAGTATTCTTTTTAAAAGCTGAACAAGCCCCAATACTCCCATAAAGCCGGGCTTCTCGGGGGGGGTGGAGCATATAGTTTAGGCTTCTTCCTACTTGAACAGAAGTGGGATCTGTGAGGCAGACCCCAAGCTTCCAATCTAAGCAGCCAGATGTTTCCTAGAGTGCCTAAAGCACTCATAAAATGGGTTGGCTTAAACAATGAGAATTTATTAGTTTACAATTTGAGGCCTAGAAAATGCTCAAATCAAGGTATCATCAAGGCGATGCTCTCTTCCCAAAGGCAGACTGCTGGCAATCCTTGGCTCCTCTGCCACATGGCAAGGCACATGGCAGCATCTGCTGATCCTCCCTTCTCTTCTGGGTTTCTTTGCCTTCAGCTTTTTGCTTCCATAGCTTTCTTTTTCTCTGTATAAATTTCATTCTATTATAAAATATTCCAGAAAGAGGATTAGGACCCATTCAGGTTGAGGGATGTCACACCTTAACTAAGTAACCTCATCAAAAAGTCCCACCTACAATGGGTCCACACCCACAGGAATTGATTAAATCCAAGAACATATTTTTTTGGGGTACACACAGCTCTAAGCCACCACAGTTGGTAATTGGCTAGTCTGTAACGGGGGCCCTCAGGTATGATTATCACATGGAGCAGGACCTGCAAGAGAGCTTAACACAGACATGGGAAGCAGACAAAGAGAAAAATGGAGAATGGGCTCCACTGATGTCTCAGGCTTTGAACACCCAGACTGGCAGATCTCTTGAACTGGGAAAAATAACCTAGAAAACAGGTGGAGAGAGTAATGGAAAGGCAGGTCGAATTTTTCAGCCTCTTTGGGCAGAGTTGAAAATGTAGGGAGAAGATCCTGAACATTCTCATCCCCCTGCAGACAGCAGACCTCGATGGGAAACTCCAGGTCATAGAGTCTAGGGCATCTGGACAGCACAGGACATGGGGTTACCATGCCCTGGAAGAACTGGGAAGAAATTTGAAGACAGAAAGGTTATGGGAAAGATGGAGGACAATGCAAAAATCCCTTGCCCTGCTTCACTATTTTGCTCAAGAATCTTTCAGAATTTAGAGAGCTCCTATTAATTTAGCTGAAAAAGCACATAAATGTATAGATAACCAGGTCTTCTAGATTGATGTTAAGGGGTGCAAAACTCATGTACCTCTTGCTGGGTTGGCTTAGTCCATTCTCTTCTAAGTGAAGCTTGTTAGTAATCTGGCATCATTATACTCTGGTGAGTTTATTTTATCACAGGCTCACGGAGGAAAAAAAACAGCACAACTTACCAAAATAAAGTAAATATCACAAGATAAATGACAGTGTTTGGATGGAAACCACTTAGGGACTCAGAATGGTCAGATACAAACAGTTTCTAGACTATTAGCTATTAAAGGTTATGCCATATGTCACCCCAAAAGGTTTTCCCTATATTTATAGCATGATTTCATGGAAGATTTATTACAAACTTGATTTTTTTCCCCTCTTTTTGACCTTATAAACAGTCAGCCTGGAACTCCCCCGAAGTCATTCAGGAATGAGGAGTAGCTGCTAGTTTTTTTAAGAAATGCTTTGTGGCACACTTTTGGCAATTTAAATATCTTTTTATGAATCAGATTATGATTCCCTTGAATGGGAACCAAATCTCTCCAGATTCACTCTCTATCCTTTTGTTCCCTGCTCTCTGTTCCAAGAAACCAACCTGTAAGGAAGGCAACAATGGGCTCCCTTGCCTTTGACTTCCATTTGGGTATGGCCACAGGGAGAACTATCCAGAGACTGGATGGAGGGAGGAGATGGGCTCAGGCTTATACTACCTCAGACCCCTCCTGTGTGCTCCATGGCTGACTGCATCCCTTGGTGCAAGGTCACAGCTTCTGTCAAACAAGCCTCTCCTCACAGCTGTCTGTCTCCAGGTCCCATTAACCACTCGCTTCCTCTCTCTCACAACAGAGTATAAGCCCCAACTCTACTGATTCTAGCCTTGGCCACTTGACTTGCTTTGGTCAATGGAATGTGAGCTAATGTGATATTCATCATATTTGAGCATAAGCTTTAAAGATGCTCTTGTATGGTTTGGCTCTATCCCTCTTACTGTTGTCCTCCATCATAAGAACAGCATATCTCAATTAGAGACTGCCTTCAAATGAGAAGACATGAAAGTCCAGACAAGACAGCCAAGCCCACCTAAGCTCAGGTGATACCAGCTGAGACCAGCAGAGTCAAGCAGAACCACTACCAACTTACACATACACAAGAAATAAATGTTTGTTGTCAAAAGCCACTGAGCTATTGATATTGTGTGTCAACATAGCAAAAGTCAACTGATAAACAACCACTGCCCCTTCAGATCTGGGGTATGACCAGCACCTACTGTTCCTAGGCTGAGGATGTTTTTATACCACTTTTGGTTTCCCTACATCTTTGCCAAATTTCTATAAAGGGTCCCTTTGTTAAAGACTCCTCAAAATTATGCAACTTGTGAATATCATCTGTTTTCTGCTGAGACCATGACAGTTACACGTCATGTTTAGAGCTGAGATTATTATAAAGACACCACAGAGGCTTGATCCAAAGCAATGGTTACCAAACTTTCTTAAAACTAACAAGAAGAAGGGGAGTAGGAAGAGGAGGGAGAGGAGGAAGGAGAGAAAGAGGAAGAATAGAAGGAGGAGGTGAAAGAGGAAGAAGAAAGAGGAGGGGAAGAAGAATAAAGGAGAGGGGAAGGGAGAGAGAATGGGAGAAGGAGAAGAAAGGGTATACTATATGCCAGACATAGTGCTGAAACTAAAAGATGATCTCATTTCATTTTTGCAACAAGTCTATGAGGTAAGTACTATTAATTATTTCCATTTTGTAAAAGAATAAAAAAGAGAGGATAAGCAGCCTTTCCAAGGTCACCCTCAGAAAATTCCAAACAAACTTCTCCATAGACTCAAGAAAGGGAGAACATATCTAGCAGATGGTGAGAAGGCCTCATGATGACAGCATTTGAGAGGACCTTGCTGTGGATGATGCTAGTTATTCAAGGCTCTGGGACAATGGATGCCAGAAAATCTGGCTGTCCAAGGAAAATCAACAACAGTTTGCAAAATACCAATAGATAAGCAAGCCAGCTCTTCATCTGTTTCACATTCATGAAATGTGACAGTCTCTGGGTAGCTCCAAAGTTCATTTCGATTCTGTGGTTTTTGTGAAAGATGCTCCATTAAACTGCCCGATATTTGCATAGGATGAGCCTCCTGTGGTGCTGGGATTACCTACTATATTGAAGTGGATCATGGGGCTCCACTTTGAGTGGGATATTAACATAGAAGTTCCCACCGTCTTTTGGGTCCTTACTTCTATTTCAAGATTGTTCTCACAGAAGTGGCAATTTAAAAGAGGCCTCCACCTTGCACTAATCTTCAACACCAGCCACCCAGTGTCCATTCAGCAACCTTGCATGGAAGAAATGAAGACAGTTGTGCTGTTACTCCATTTTAATGAACCTTTTGGAAGAAGTCACACACTACACAGCTCTACAACATCACCATTCACCACTTACCAAAATGACCAACATGTTATCAGTCAATCAATCCATAAGGCTCCTGATTCCACTGTTGGATAGCTCAAATTCTTAATTCCTTTTGGTTCTGTTTCCTTTGCCTGTAAGGGCTTCTAATTACCAGTATATCTGCAAACTCCTTGGCCTTAAAAGTGCAACTCAAGGGGAGCAGATGTAGCTCAGTATTTGAGCACCTGCTCAAATGAGGTCTATGGTTCAAGCCCCAAATGCAACTAAAACTTCCGCCTTTGTGAAGTCCTCTCTGACTCACCAGGATGAATGGAGGGTTTAAATCCCAGCTCTGTGACTTATCAGCCGGGTGATCAGAGGCAAGATATTTAACTTCTCTTTGCCTTTGTTTCCTCATCTGTCTAATTCCTGGCTTTAAATATTCATGACTAAGGCAAAGAGTGTAAAAGCCATTGGGGACAATTTTTTTAAAAATATGCAACCTCAAAAGTATCTCCTGAAACAATAATATATGAAAAGAGTGGGCAGTGTGGGAGTTTCCATGGAAAACACCTTTGTAAACACAGTGGACTATACCTACCCCATCCTGGAGCTTCTCAGTGCTGGTTAGCAAAGAAAAAAAAAAAAAAAAAAAAGAGAGATTATGGAAAGTGTTACAGAAGAGAAAAGCAGGTTTTACTTTGTCTAATCTAACATTTCTCATATTTATTTGTCCGCAGAACCCTTTAGCTTTGGATGCATAACAAATCATAAGGGGCACCTTAAAACAATAACCATTTATTTCATTCATGATTCTACACATCTGTAATTTGGGCCAGGCCCAGATAGGTGGTTCTCCTGGTATGATTTGGGTAGCTCATAGGTCTGTGGTTAGTTTGCCAGGTTGGCAAGGGTCTGGCTGAACGAGGATGACCTCGGTGGGAACAACTCACCTCTGCTCCATGTGGTCTCTTCGAGCAAGCTGGCTCAGGCATGATCGCATGGCAGCTAGACCAGTTCTAGGAAAGCACGTGGAAGTATACAAGAGCTCTTGAGGCATAAGCTCAGGGATCATAGAGTGTCACTTCTGCTTCATTTTACTGACCAAAGCAAGCCAGAAGTCCAGCACAGATTCAAAGGGAGGAGAAATAGACCCCATCTCTTGATGGGAGCAGATGCAAAAGCCACATTGCAAAGGACATGATACAGGGAGGGGTGGAAAATTACCATCATTTTTACTCTAACATATCATGCAATACCTATAAATAGGCCTCAGTACTTATATTTTGTGGAACCCATATTGGGAAATCCTAGTCTGATTCATTTTTTAATGAATTTTTGAAATGTAATTAAACTTAGGACCAGTAATTTTCAGTCACAGCCCAATAACTGCTTAAATATTCTTCAATCATGTCTTCTCAGAAACACATGAGGGGAAAGAAAAGACCTAATGTATAAAAGGAATATATAACCCTTAATTCTTTTCTACTTTAATAAACCTTGACCCAGCTGAAGGCATTCCAAATGAGCAGAGAAATAACTAAGGAAAGATGCAGTGAAGAAATATGAGATTGCTTTCACCTTGTGGTTTTTTAAAGGTTTCTTTTTTTCCTTTAATGTAATACAACTCAGGTTCATTACTATATAATTTCTCTTAACAGCTTTATCTAAACTTAATACATGTTCTGAAAATTAAGAAAAATATACCTCTGACTTAGAAGGAAGGGAAGTAAAGTAACATTTATTGACTGCTTAATATATGCAGTCCTGTATCCACAGTCTCCCTTGATCTCAACTACCCATAAAAGGAAGATATCATTACACCCTTTTTACCAATAAGGAAACAGGATCACAGAGCTTAAGTGACCTCAAGGTAACAGTGCTTCTACATGGCAGAAAGTCTTAAGAAAGCTTTTCTGGCTCTCTTAGTACCAACACAGCCCTGCCTAGTACCAGTCATGGACCAGCCATGCTCAATGCCACAATAGTCTCAGGAAATTCTGACACCCCATGGATATCTGCTAGCTGCCTGTGGTTGCCAATATGTTCAAAAGCATTCACTTGGGAGGTTCACTTGGGGCATACCTAAAAGGCATATGAAGGAGTTCAAATGTTCATGGAGCCTTGTCACAGTGGGTGGAGATCCACACAATAACCAAAAGAATATTGAATTCTTATCCTGGGGAGTTCTGCCACATTCTCTAATGGGACAGCAAGAATCCCCCAAGTATAGGGGCAGTGACTAGTGAAGGAGGATGGAGCATTGATGGGTCCTTGACATTGATGACTGTACTTATGAACCTTTTCTTTTGAAATTGAAACTTAGCCTAGTATTACAGGTTGCCTAAGAGTTACCTCCTGAGAGCCTCCTTATTGGTCAATTGTGGCCTCTCTCTAACCCAAACTCAGCATATAAATGCATTACCTTTCCCCTGGTGTGGGACATGTCTCCCGGGGATGAGCCTCCCTGGCACCAAGGGATTACTACCAAGAACCAACTAGCAATGCAACTGGAAAAAGACCTTGACCAAAAGGGGGAGAGGGTAAAGACAAATGAGTTTATATGGCTAAGAGATTTCAAAGTGGGTCAGGAGGTCATCCCGAGGTTAAGCTTATGCACGTCTCAGCAGGATCTCATTGATTGTCACAGTAAATATTTCCTCAAATATCAGGGCTACTGAGGACTCTGTAGACATCCAGACACTATAGACAGGGATGACAGCTCAGGATTTTGGCACCTTTACAGTAAGCCCTACCTTGGAATTTATGTTCCCCAGTGTGACAGAGTTAGACTCAGTTGTGGTTTCTTAATACATGGCTCTTCTGTCCCTTCTATTTGAACCTATGGTTAGTACTAGAGTTGATAGGTTTATACTCAAAAGACTTAAATCTTTGGGCTTTCCATGTGCCAGATGTGTCCTGAATCTCAACAGAGTTGCAATACCTACTCTCCAGTTCATTGAATTCATCCAGAACAATGAATAAGGAAATTATGATGGACAATGACCATCCCAAGGAACAAAGAGAGTCTACAACTACAAGCAAGATAGTCCCATTCATTTGCCCCCATGGGATCTAAGCCTTGTCTCAATTAGAGGTGGAGTGGACATCACCATCTCAGAATCCTAAGGATTGGGGAATGAATGATGGACTAGAGTAGACTTACTGTTATTCTACTATAGACTTATTGTTATTCTCACAATGGAAGAATAGGTGTAATATGGGGACATTTTCGGGACATTGGAATTGTCCTGAATGATCTTGCAATGACAGATAGAGGGCATTATATATCTTATCATAACTTACAAATTGTGTGGAGAGAGATTAGTAAACTATAAACCACACTTAGTGGCAATGCTCCAATATGTGTTCATCAATTGTAACAAATGTACCACACTAATGAAGGGTGTTGCTAATGTGGGAAAGTGTGGGAGGGGGAGGGAGTGGGGCATATGGGAATCCCCCACATTTTTTATATAACATTTATGTAATCTAAGTATCTTTTTTTAAGGAAAAAAAAATTTTTTTAAGTATATTAAAAAAAAAAAAAAAGCATTCACTGGGGAGTGGATGTGGCTTAAGCAGTTTAGTGCCTGTTTCCCACATGGGAGGTCCTAGGTTTGGTCCCCGGTACCTCCCAAAAACAACAAAAACAAATAAAACAACAAGCAAACAGAAGAAAAAACCGACTCAGGGGAGCTGATGTGGCTCAGTGGTTGAGCACCAGCTTCCCGCATACAAGGTCCCAGGTTCAATCTCTGGCCCCAGTACCTGAAAAAAAAAACATTCACTGCCCTCACTTCAAGGAGGCCTTACCTCCCTGCCCCATTGTCAGCAGCCTTGTCTTGATTTTACCAGAGAAGTATGAGCAAAAGAGATGTGTGCCATTTCCAAGCAGAGACGTTAAGGGCCAACTCCGAGTTTGCTATAGTCTCTTTTCCTTTCATTATAAATCACACAGTGTTTCGAGTGGAGGCTGTTTTGTCACCCTGGGTCATGGAATAAAGTCACACTCAATGGACATGGAGCTTGAGCTGAGATATACCCTTGAGATGGGGCCATTTGTTACTCCAGCATGACCCAGTTCATTCACGGTTCTGAAACTCCCAGGGGCAGATCCGTTGTCCTACATTTTCTGTATTTTTAAATTTGTGATAAATACCAGAGTGGGCAAAGGGTTTACAGTCAGACCAGCTGGGTTTAAATCCTGACTTTGCCATTCACAACTTTGCCATGTGCATCTTGGCAAGCTGCTTACACTTGCTGAGCCTCCATTTCCTCATCTGTAAACATGGGAATAATAATAACTACCACACACGCGTTTGAGGTGAAGCTTAAATGAGATCACGAGAATAAAGGGCCCCACTCTGTTTCTGACACTCCATAAACATTCCCCAACCTTTCTCTGCCTCTAAGCACAACCCCAACACACGAACATGAATACACGCTGCCTTGGTTTCCAAGGGCTGCTGTAACAAAGTACCCCAAACGGGGTGGCCTAAAACGTCAGGGATGTATCTTCCCACAATCTGGAGGACAAAGTCCAAAATCAAGGTGCCGGCAGGATCACCCTCCCTCCGGAGTCTCTAGAGAAGAATCCTTCCTTGCCTATCCTAGCTTCTCTCGTGGTTGCCAGCAAGCCTTGGCGTTTGGTTTCCTTCAGGCCGCATCACTCCGACCTCTGCTTCCACCTTCCCGTGGCCTCCTCCCCTGTGTGTCTGTGTGTCACTGTGTCCAAATCGCTCTCTCCTTATAAGGACACCAGTCATTGGATTTAGTGCCCACCGACCTCATCTCAACTTGATTCTATCTGCAAAGACCCTACTTCCAAATAAGATCACTTTCACAGGTCGCAGGGGTTAGAACTTCCACATATCTTTTGGGAGGGCACAAGTCAACCCACAACACACACCTACACACCTGCACCCCTCCTCCCCATGCTCACGCCCTCCTCCATTCCCGGTGGGCCAGTTCTTCCCCTAGCCTGTCTTTAACGACCCATGTTCAGTCCGCCCTCTGCCCTCGTCTTCGTTTTTGCACTTTCTATCTAGCTGCCTTTCTCTGTTCCCAGCAGCCTGCTGTCCCCTGAATGCATACCCAGGCACTCATCTTCCTTCCAACACCCCTCCTTCCTCCCTCCTCCAGCAACAACCGTCTTACTTGAGAGCCTCGACCTCCTTCTCAGCATCTGTAATCATCAGTGAAATGCTGAGCACAGCTGGATTTTCAAAGCCAATGGTTAATTGCAGGGAGCTGAGGGTGACCCAGTGGCAGTTTCAAGTATTTGGAGTGTGAAATAATGAAGATGCTGGTGAGCAGACAGCCTGAAAAATCAGCATACAACCCCCCTGAACAGCTTCCAAGGGTTCTGATGAAAGTACCTCGACTCAGCTGGTGAGGCTTGTGCTCAAGCTGGGAGGCAGACAAGAGCCAGAGATTACCCCAGGGAGATGTGCCGTGGGGAGAGCGCATCCTCAGACCTGTAGAAAGAGTTCTGTAATTTCCCCAATTACCGTGGCAGCTGGGCTCGGAAAGGATTACACAGGAACTAAGCGGCAAAATCGTTAGTGAGGTGGCGACATTAAGGGCCCACATCTACCCTCATCTGTAATGGCGTTTCCCTAATCCCCATCACCACTAGGGAGGGCCCCACCTATACCCTTCAAACAAAAGATAAGCTTCACCTAGCCATGGATGTGGAGGGAATCCTATCTCATGTGGCATAACCGCGGCTCGGTGATCTGAAACCCATGAGAACAGGTGGTCTGGGTCTCTTGCTCATGACTTACCCAATCTGCAAATCCAAGCAACGGATGCTATGGTAGGTTGAATTACGTACCCCAACATAGACATATTTTTCATCTTAATCTGTATTCCTGTGGGTGTGAGCCCATTAAAAATAGGGCCTCTTGAAGATTTTAATTTTAGTTAAGGGGTGGCCAACTGAATGAGGTTGGTCTTAAACTGTGTTTTTAGATGTCTTATAAAGAGAAGAAAGTGGGAGCTAGAGTTCTGAGAAGGACACACAGGAAGAAGCCAGAAGTCAGTGGAAACCAGGAGAGCTGAAGAAGGGAGAGGACATCACCATGTGACGGGAGGCAGCGATGTAAGCCGTGGAATACCAAGGATTGGCAGCAACCAACACCGGAATGCTACAGACTCCAGGGAAAGCAAGCCTTGCTGACATCTTGATTTTGGACTTCTAGCCTCAAAGCCATGTGCCAATAAATTCCCGTTGTTTAAGCCAACTTGTGTAGTGTTTGTCAGAGCAGCCCTGGCAAACCAAGACAGATGGAGATAAATACCCAAGAAGGCCACTCTGTAGGGAGACGGCCATCTTGTGATCCTGTGGGTTTATCTACACTGAAGTCTCCTTCAGTTTCCTGAAGTCTTCAACTTTCAAAATGCAGCACATTGTTTTACTACTTACTATGTGCCACCACTGAGGCAGACACAGGAAGCAAAGCAATGAAGAGATCCAGGTCCCTGCCCTCAAGGAGCTTATAGTCAAATGGGGGAGAAATGCAAATAAACAGCAATTTCAACAGTGAGTTAAACTCAGGGGGACACATAGCACTTATCACACAAGAGGTGCTCAATAAATATTTAAGGTAATTTAAATCAATTTGTTAATTGTTAAAATAATTAATAAGTAGAATCAATACACTGGGTTCTCTTTGTACCCCAGGACATTTGCACTGGCCTTTCCTCTATCTGGAACACTTTTACCCAGAAACCTTCATGGCTGCCCTCCTTAAATTCTCTGTTTAAGCCCTACTCATCTCTCTGCCAATCTATTATAAAATAGACACACACTCATACCTTTGACACTCTCTGTCTTCCTTATCCTGCTTTAATTTTCTCCATTTTATTTATCACCATCTGAAATCCTATACATTTACTCATTTATTAGAGTCATTTATCTCCTCCACTAGCATGTAAACTCCATAAATATTGGTACTTTGTTGACTTTGTTCACTGTTGTTCCCAAAGTTTAGAACAGTATCTGGCACATAGTACATGGACAATGAATATTTGTTGAATAAAAGAGTTTATCCTATAAATGAGATGGCATTGGTGATGAGAACTTCTTCAGACAAAGAGTTAGTAGAGAAAAAAAAAAAGGAGTGGAGTTCCAGGCAAAGAGAAAACATGAGCAAGGCAAGGAGGTATGGTTAATTCCAGAAACAGAAAGAGATTCAGTATCATTTTGTGCTGGACACTCTTGGTTCCTTGAGGAGTATCCATTCCCCCACTCCCTAACTAAAAGAACCCCAATTCTGAGCATCTATGCACTACCACCACCACCACCACCACCACCACCCACAGACACACAGCCCAGGGAACTCAGCAGAAGCTGACCCCCTGCTTTGCTTTTTTACACACAGGTGCTGCGTTTCTTGGACTCCCTTGTCAGGCAGCTTCTGGTTTGGTTTGGCCAGTGGAAGACACTGGTAGGAAAATGGAAGGTGGGAAAAAGAAAGAGGCCAGGATATTTCTCTCCCTCTTCCCCTAACTCAGGCGGCGTCTCTGCCGGCAGCTCTGTTGCGTCGGTGGTTCCAGCGCCCACTGGACAGGCTCATGTGGTTCTTGCTCCTGCCTGGTGACCGAGGTCCCTCTGCTGCCAGTGCCTCTCCGCTTGCTGGCCTCTGGGTGGCTGCATCATCCTCTGTTGGCTTCTCGGCTCTTCCATCAACTGTGTAACAAATCCCCCTCTGTTTTAAGTGCTCACAAAAGTTCCTGTTTTCCTGGTTAGACCCTGATTGGTGCCTCCTTCTAATTTATATAAGGTGTGTGAAAAGGAAGCACCAACAGAGGGAGTTAAAGGGTATGCAAGGGCCAGCTCACCAAATTCCTTGTACATCAAATTGCAGACTTTGAACACTATCCAAGGGCAATGAGGAGCCACAGCTGAAAATTTTTCAGCAAAGGGGAGGGCATTACCAGGTCTCCATTTTAGAAATCTCAAGTCACCGAAAGCATCTCCCTGCAGCACCTGGAGGATTACTCTTTGGGCCTACCTTCTCCCCATGCTTTCTCGAATGCTATATAGACACTGTCTGAGACTTTTCTTCCCAAAGGAATGGGAGTGGGAAAGGGGAGAGACAAAGAAGTGGAGCTAGATCTTCAGATACCTTAGGGCTACAATGTATGTGGGGGGCACGGGACAGAGAGGGTGGTGCCTATCGCCCCACACCTCCCGCCCTGCCTGCTTTCCTCTTTGCAAACCCGGGATTCTGGGCCTCGATGCTAAGAACAGTAGGGGCTGTGAAAATGTGATTAGAAACACCCCAATCAGCACTTTGAACACAGGATTTATCACTTCCAAATAAGGGTGCCATGTGGGTGATACACGGCGCATGCCAGCTGGTGGCTGGAATTCAAAGGGCCAGCATCTTGGTCTGCACAATCAAGAACACAAAGCAAGCAGAAACCTGTTTGTTCTCTGTCATTCTTCAGCAAAACTTCTCTTCCTCCTTTGGGTTTAGATGGCTTGCCTTTTAACCCTCTCCTTCCTCTTTCCTTTCTTCTTCCTTCCTCTTTCTTTTAAATATTCTTGGAAACACTTTTCTGCCAACCACTGTCAGCGGCTACTCAGGCCTGGGTAGAGCAACAGCAGATGCACAATTAGACGTACAGACTTGGAAATGAGCAAAGGAGGGTGCGTGGGAGGGAGCCTTCCTCCTCCCGAGAAAGAGCAGATAAATCATTAAATGCTAATATAGCCTTAGACAAATTCTAATCTAATAAGAATCATTCGTCAGGTGCATGCACAGGCAGGAAAAACAGAATTGAACGCTTCATCACACAGAACTGATTTCTTTTAAGTATTATTGGAAATGCAATTCCCTTCCAAGAAAAGGCTGTGAGACTTATGCATACTGCTGATTTACTTAAGACTGAAGAGGAAAAGACAATTGTCCCCAACAGTGGCACTGGAAAGAAACAGAAACAGACAATGACAAAGCCCAGGGTAGGGCCTCCTGTCCAGAGAAGCCAGGAAAGAGCTGAGGCAGCTCTTGGGACAGGTGTCCTTGATTATCCAGGTCAGAGGGTCCAGACTGGGCTGGTGAGAAGGGAAACAGGTTTTAAGGGCAATGGCCTATTTTAAGAAGCCATTAATTTCTAGAGTTATTTATTGTTTATTTATTTATTTAATTTTTGAAACAGTGGATTTAAGAAAAAAGCTCAGGAAGAAATTCAGAAGGTCTATAGCTCTCCTGGGACCTCCTGTCACTCACCACTGCCCTCGAGTAACCTGTGTTTGTCAGTGGTACACAAGTCCTCTCTCTGCCATCTCCATGGTGACTTGCACAGAGACACCCATTCACTGAGACCTGAACGCTAATCAGGGCCAATGGCTGGAGGGGGGCTAGGGGCTGGGTGGACAGGACGCCATCTGCCTAAACCTCACATTTTCAAAGGTTCTGTCTTAGTTTGCCAGGGCTTCCATGACAAATAGCACACACTGGTTGGTTAAAACAACAGGAATGTATTATTTCATGGTTTTGGAGGCTAGAAGGCCAAATCAAGATGTCAGCAGGCTACGCTTCTCTCGGATTCTGTAGCATTCTGGTACTGGCTTGCTGCAATCCTTGGGTCCCTTGGCTTGCATCTCTGCCTCCATCACATGGCGATTTATCTCCTTGGTCTCCTCCTGCGGCTTTCCCTGACTGACTGTGTCTAAATTTCTGCTGCCTTATAAGGACTCCAGTCATATGAATTAGCTCTGAGACACTTTGGCCTCATCTAAGTAGGATTTTCAAAGATCCTATTCACAAATGAGTCAATACCTTAACTAATAAGAACGTCTTCAAAGGTCCTACTTACAAATGAGTTCACACCCACAGGAACGCAGATTAAGACTTGAACATGTCCCCAAGAGGGCCTCACGCTTAGACTCTTGCTATTAATCTCCAAACATTAAAGTAATATACTGAGTCCTTGAGATACACTCACAGGACTAAGGTTATAACCTGTTCAGTCATTTCATCGATTTTTTTTTTTTTTAAGATTTATTTTTATTTATTTCCCCCCGTCCCTTGCTGCTTCTGCTTGCTGTGTCTATTTGCTTTGTGTTTTTCTATGTCTGCTTGTCTCTCTTTTGTTGTGTCATCTTGCTGTGCCAGCTCACTGCACCACGCGGGCCAGCTTGCCTTCACCAGGAGGTCCCAGGAATCGAACCCAGGGCCTCCCATATGGTAAACGGGAGCCCAACCAATTGAGCCACAGCCGCTTCCCCAATTGAACCACAGCCGCTTCCCCTCATCGATTTTTAATACAATGGAGATGTTTGGGGTCTCTCTTAAACTCTGAGAGACCCTGGATATTGATGACTTGATAAAGAAAGTCTTCATCAATAAGGTCAGCATGTCCCAATGTCTCTCAAGAAGGAGATAAATCCCGACTTCTTTGATTTTCAATGTACAAAGTCTTCAGTTGGGGTTTTCCTTAGAGAATATTCTTTATTGGGGGTCATTTGCTAACAGAACAACCACAACCATTAAATTCCATAGGAATGAATATTAGGAAAGAACAGAAATGACCCTTTTTTTAAGCCCCCAAGGATTTCCATGGCAATTCATCAGCCATCAACTCTGCTTACTCTCGCTCTCTCTCTTACCCTCTCACTACCTCAGGACTTGCCCTTTGCCCTGCCTCTCACTCTCTCTGTAATACTCTTCCTGCCCCCTCTTCACCTAGTCAGATCCTGCTGTCTTTCAAAGCTCAGCCCCAGGGACTCCCTTTCTCAGGAACGCTTTCACTGACCGGTCCTCTCAGCAACAGGCTTTCTGTGCTGCCCTCACACGAACAACTGTACTTGTCTTCTGTGGTTCCTACCCAGTTGCCAATAACTAAATGTTGATGTAATTATCTGTTTAATATCTATCTCCCCCTCCAGACTATCAACTCCATGAAGGCAGGGTAGCCATAAAAAGGCACCAACCAGACAGAAAACTTTTGGTAATGGATGGTGGGGATAGGGCACAACATCATGAATTGTATACTTGTATGATGGTTAATTTCATGTCATCTTGGCTAGGTTATGGTGTCCATTGTTTGGTCCAACCACCACTGGCCTGATTATTACAGTGACAGCATTTCATGGATTCAAATCATTAGGCAGTTGATTGTATCTAGGACTGATTATATCCATAATCAAGAAAGGAAATTGCTTTCAGCAATGAGAGAAGTCTCATCCAATTGGTTAAAGGCCTTAAAGGGAGAACTGATGATTCTCGGAAGCCAGAAAGAAGAATTTTTATCTCTACTTTAGCCAGACAGCTTCTCCTGGGGAATTCATCAAAACCCTCACCAGAGTTCCCAACTTGCAGCCTGCCCTATGGAATTTGGACTTGCCAATCCCCACAGTGACATGAGCCAAATCCTATAATAAACCTTGTTTTCTCCCTCATCCCTCCCACACCTCAGGTCACTTCTGTGTCTCTGGAAAACACAGACTAATACAGATTTTTGTCCCAGAAAATTATTGGAGTGCTGCTATGACAAAAACCTAAAAATGCAGAAATGGCTTTGGAATTGGGTGATGGTAGAGGCTGGAAGAACTGTGAGGTGCTTGACAGCAAAAGCCTAGAGTACTTTAAAGAGACTGGTGTAGAAATTTGGATGTTAAATGTATTTCTGATGAGGGCTTAGAAAGAAATGATGAATATGTTACTGGAAATTGGAAGGAAGATGATCCTTGTTATAAAGTGGCAGAGAATCTCAATATTTAACTGAGGAGATTTCCAAGCTAAGTGTGGAAGATGCAGCCTGGTTTCTCTTTGCAGCTTATAGTAAAATATGAGAGGAAAGGAATAAGCTGAGAATTAAACTCTTAAGCACAAAGGAACCAGCAATTGATGATTTTGAAAATTCTCTGCCTATCCAGATAGCGTGCTCTGAGACTAGGACCAGAAGTTGCTCTATCAGCGACCTCCCTGAGATTTCAGGAAGTGAGTCCCCAGAGGACAGGGCTCCATGTGATGTTTTAACTGGACAATCCTTCCTTGAGAGGGTGTGGCTGAACATAGACCCAGCCAGCCATTTCAGCAGAAGTCAGGAGCGGAAATGCAGTTATCCAGGAAGGGTCTTTGGAAAGTTCTGCTGACTGATGGTTTGGACTCAACTGAATGCATGGAAAACCTACAAGGCTTTGCAAACTTTGTAGGAGCAGAAGCAATGCCTGAAAGAGACAGAGAAGGGACAAATTGAAAGAAGAATGACATTAAGTGGGGAGCCGATGTGGCTCAAGCGGTTGAGTACCTGCTTCCCACATGGGAGGTCCCGGTTTTGGTCCCCAGTGCCTCCTAAAAACAAACAAACAAACAAAAAAATCAAGCAAACAAAACGAAAAAAACAACTCAGGGGAGCTGATATGGCTCAGTGATTGAGTGCCGGCTTCCTTCACATGAGGCCCCAGTTTCAATCCCCAGCCCTGGTACCTCAAAAAAAAAAAAAAAAAAAAAAAAAATGACATTAAGGGCAGATCCATAGAAACTGAGGTCTGGACTGAAGAGAAGAGGCCCACCCACGTGTGTGCAAAGGACAGGTCCACCCCTGCATTTGGAAGGGCAGGCCAGCTGCACCAGTGCTTAGAGCAGGTAGGCCTTGCGTCCCAGGATTTGCAGAGACTGGCTGCCATCCCAATGCTCAGAGAGGGTGAGTAGGCTGGGGAGAAGGAAGAAGGCATTTTGCCCTAACTCTGGGCATGTTTGGCAAGACTGAAAGTGAGCAATGATATCCCAACCAGCTGGACAGGGACCCACTGTGGTTCCAGATACTTCTCCACTGACTAAGAACCATAACATGGGCCTCTCAAGGGACTGAAGTAACCACCTTGTGAATGGAAGGAGAGAGATGCTATTTCCTCACTTGCCACAGCTTGTCTCTGACACACTGCAGCCTTCCGACTCACAGATCTGATCCTGCCAAAGTTCTTTCGACCTGACACAGCATCTGGTTTCCTGATTCAAGCCTCTCCTTCATCAAAACAGGTTCTTTCCCAGCAGGATCTCTAGTCCCTCTAATACTTCTTAAGCTTAATTGGAGTTGTGGGTCTGAGAAGTCTTAGTCACTCTTGAGAATAAGGCAGACCCAGAAAGGGAGACCATGGTCCCAGTCCTAGAGCCTGCTGGTTACATCCTATATCTAGCAAGTTGTGGTCTGAGCCAATCCCATAACCAAGTTCAGTACCTCAGTTTCCCTACCCATAAAACTTAGCTCTGGGACTTGGGGATCTTAATGAGTGTTGACCTTTCCTGGATAAATTAACCAGGTGCTGGAAACATCTGTGGCTGGAAGGAGACTGTGCTGTATAAACAGAATATAATATTCTCATACACAAGACTGTAGCTAAAGCTCAAATACCGAGCCTGACTTCATCTGAATTCCTATTTAGTAGGTATCTTGGGAAAAGAGTCAACCTCTTCTCCTCTAGTCTAGGCTTTATTAGAAGAACTCACATTCTCATTCGACTTGCTCTATTCCACTCAGGACAAAGGGTTTTCTCTACAAAGTGGAGGGATCAGTACTTCTTATAGCACTACTTTCCACTTAGTCGTATAACAATACTCCAAAAATATATACCCCCAGGAGATCGGAAGCTCCATGCAGACGAGGACAATATCTGTCTTATTTTCTCGCACATCCCCAAAGCTCAGCAAAAAAGCACTGATTCATAGGGGATGCTAAAAATATATTTGCTAAATGAATGAACAATAATGCCATATGTTGGCATGGGACTTTGGACTGCCTTTATAGAATCTCCTTGTATAGTCTCTTCAGTTTATGAGTTTATTAGAGCAGAAAATACAATTGCCACTTGATAAACCAGTTAATTAAGGCTCAAAAAAATCAACTTGACACACCAGTGGCAGAACTGGAACCTTGGTCTCCAAATGCCAAATTCAATCTGCTTGCCTTTACAACATACTGTCTTCCTTTGTCTGCAGCAGGCCAGATCCAGCCGGATGCCTGTTTTGGTAAACAAATCTTTACTGGAACACAGCCATGTGCCTTAACTTATGTATTATCCATGGCTGCTTTCTCACTACAACAGAGTCAAGTAGTTGCAACAGAAACCCTATGATCCACATAGTCTAAAATATTTATCAGCTGGCCCTTTACAGAAAAAAAGTTGGCCAACCCCTGGTCTATAGCATGGTTCCCCTGGAATCCTACACGGGTCCCGGCAGCTACTGCTAGAAATAAGGGCACCATGGTTACACTGTTTTGGTTATTGTTTTAGTTTCCTAGGGTGTGGTAACAGAGCACCACAAACTGAGTGGCTTTAAACAACAGATATTTATTGCCTCACAGTTCTGGAAACTAAACATCTGAAATCAAGATGTCAGGAAGGCCACGCTCACTCTGAAACCTGCAGGGGAGACTCCTTCCTTGCCTCTTCCCGGCTTCTTGTGGTATGCAGGCACTCCTTGGCGCTCCTCGGCTTGGAGGCGCATCACTGCAATTGCTGCCTCCCTCTTCACCTGGCCATCTTCTTTCTGTGTCTGTCTGTGTCCAAATTTCCCCTTCTTATAAGGACATCAGTCGTACTGGATTAGGAGCCACCCTAATCCAGTTTGGCCTCATTTTAACATTTTAATCAGATCTTCAAAGATCATTTTTCCAAATATAGTCATGTTCATGGGACTAGGGGATAGGATTTGACGATATCTTTGTGGGGAACATAATTCCAACCATAGCCATCATAAAGCCCACAGGAGCAACAGCCTTAATGAACAATTATTAGGAGACCTACCCACATCGTCTTTAATTATCCTGATAATAATGAGGTATGCATTATTACATGCATGCATAATGTGTCAATAGAATTGGCCTGGACCACATGAAATAGCATTTTTTTTTTTTTTTTTTTTTTGATAGATCAAACTCTGGCAATTTTATATAGTTCAAGCTAATACTATTATCTCCCTTTTAAAGATGAAAAATGAAGAGCAACTGGCCCATGGCACACAGTTGATAAGTAAAATGCTCAGCTATAAGCCAGGTCTGTGCCTGCACAGCCACTAGCTATACTGCTTCTTCTTACAACTTTAGTTTTCACTTTATAGGCTAAAAGTTTTGCTAATTCTTAAAGTAAAGAGCCCAGCCTAATGTTGTTTATGCAAGCCTTTCCCAACTTTATTTTTAGCAGAGAAATTTTGGGTTTTGTTCCCAAGTAGCACTTATTAATGTCCCATGAAACTAGCATTCCTTGGAAGACCCTTTAGGAAGCACCTCCATTCCCTCTATCGCCATCCAAGAGCCACAACATTTCCTAGGCACTGCCATCCCCTCTCCCCTAGCTGCAGCCATCTCCTGCCTCCCCAGAATGCTCACAAAGCTGCTCTGGGCATGCCCAATTTGAGACACACTGTACCTTGCTCCACGGGTAAATGAAACTCCATTTTCACAAAAATAACCTGAATCATCCATGCTATTGCTGTGGACTAATTCCATTTACAGGAATAATAAAGCTCCATCCTTGTGTGGCATTGAATGTTCACTTAATACATTTTAACCATTCCACACCTCCCATCCGTAAACTTGGCCTTCAATCAAAATTGCTAACTCTCCCTCTAAGTCCAAGTTCTCTGGATTTATGTGCCGAATCTGTTACAGGCTTTTTTCCAATAGCTGTATCCAAAAACTGAGGCCGCCTTTTAGTCTAGGTCAATTAAGCAGTGTGGTATATGTTTCGCCATTTCTTTTCCTTTTTAAAAGAGAGAAACATTGCTTGTATATGTAAAGTTTACCATCGGGACCCCATACATTACAAATCTCCTTCAGGGAATAATGTAAGTCCATAACTTGTCATAAGTGTCCTCTCCTGCCCCCTCCTAAAATATTAACTTGGTAGGGAGGTTAGAAATCTATCATAACCAATGACAGACATCCAAGCACAAAAATAGCAAATCTCAAGTTTAATATTTTATTGCCATATTTTGAAACAACTGGTTAGGCAGCTGCTACTGTTATCTTCCAATTACTTCCAATTTTTCCAGAGTTTTAAATGCAAGCTGTAACAAATTAAATCTAAATTTCTATATGCTCCTTTAAAAAAAAAAAGACTATTTCAGAAAACACTGTAAAGAAAGTTGAAGTGGAAAAGAAAAAGAGATATTGGCAGCAAGAAAGATGAGAATTCTGTTCTCAGTCCCTCCAATGATTTGTTTTCAATTATCTCAAGGTATGCAGATATGCCATCTTCTCTGGCCGTCCTGCATTCCCTGTTCTGAATAGGCTCTTAGTGCTGAGGCTTCACAGCTTGCTAAAAATGCACTTCTCCCTGCCAGTTTTATAAAGGAGCTCAAGAAGAAATCCCTTCATTGAATGCTGAAAATCTTGCAGGCTCCATCAGTGGTGTTCAAATATAGAATAAATCTTCTCTCAAAAGACCTAATCGATCACATTTTGGAGATATCAGTTCAAACAAAACTGAGCATGATCCAGATTGAAAACCAAGGTAGAGAACCGTGGGTTATTTTTCCAACATCAACATGCTTTTGTCATGAATCATGGAGCTTGTTTTTAGCAATTGTATTTTTTTCCTTTTTTCCCTTTTTTATTATTTTATTCCCCATCCCCACCCCACTCCGAGATGGCCTCCTTTATCTGTCTGCTGGTTGTCTGCTTGTCTTCTTTAGGATGCACCAGGAACCAAACCCTGGACCTCCCATGTGGGGGGCAAGTGCCCAACCGCTTGAGCCACTTCCACTCCCTGCTGGTTGTGTTTTCTGCTGGTTGTGTCATCTGCTGGTTGCAGCGGTTGAGGCATCTGCTTATTGCAGTGGTTGTGGTGTCTGCTGGTTACGGCATCTGCTGGTTGTGGCATATGCTGGTTATGGAGTCTGCAGGTTTCAGCGTCTGCTTGTCTTCTTCAGGAGGCACCGGAAACCAAACCCAGGACCTCCCATGTGGGAGGTGGGCACCCAATTGCTTGAGCCACATCCGCTCCCCATGTATTTTTTTTTTTTTAAGATTTTTATTTATTTATTCATTTATCCACCCCCTGCTGCTTGTGCTCACTGGGTCAGCCAAACCACGCTGAGCGGGCTGGCCCGCCCCCACCAGGAGGCCCCAGGAACCGAACCCGGGGCCCCCCATACGGTAAACGGGAGCCCTACTGATTGAGCCACAGCCGTTTCCCAATGTATTTTTAATATATGTATCCAGGTCCTAAGTTTGGGGCCTTGGGGCGTTGGTAACACATATATTTTTTACTTATTTGGTGATTACAAAGCTGTATTCTCTTTATCATAATTCATCAAGCTGCACACGAATGATTCCGCATCTTTCTGTTTATATTGTATTATGTTAGAGTTCCACAGAAAATGTTTATTGAACACGTATACCCAAGCATCAGTCCATGTTGACTTTGTAGGTGAAGACAGGAATGTGTAATTTTATAAACCTGTAGGTGATCATGAGAGCCACGATTGTCACCAGAAGCAAAGTGGAGCCGAGGCTCCTGTCCGGGTCCCAGGTGCAGGACCACGAGCCTGGCACACAGGAGGGGCACAGCAGGTAACTGGCAGGGCCAGCTTCGTAGTCCACCCTTATAACAACCCACTTCTCAGATCTAAGACTCACAACATAGACTGTGCAGTTATATTTTTGCTAGAAAAATAATACATATTCTAATCATGTTTTCTTTTTTGAATCTGACCGAATTAGGGGGAGCCGAGAGTGAGGCAAGGATACAGAGCGTCGCCAATCCTCTGTCACTGAGTCGCTAAAGCTTTTCTTAGTGCCAGAGTTCTGAAGCAGTACACGCTTGTCTTTTTCCATCCAGTACACTTCGTTGCTGCTGGACGGTGGCCACGGCCCCTGCCATCAGCACAGTTAGGTAAACAAAGCCCTGTTACTGCCTCAGGCTCCCAGTGCACCTGGCCGGAAATGCTGGTGACCTCAGAGCGCAGGCTCCCCAGCAAGGCACTCAAAGCCCTCTGGACCTGCACGCCTTCCAGCCTGTTTCCTTCTCTCCCCCTCTTCTTCCCCTCCCCTCCTCCCCCCATTCTCCTTCTTTTCTTCGCCCACGCCCCCTTCTCCTCCACACTTGCTCTGGCTGAGCAGGTCTCCAGGCCTTGGTTCCTTTTGCTCTGTCTAGAATCCACTTCCTTCCCCAAGGCCTGAAAAATAACTACTACCCTTTGCAGGTTCAGTGCTGTGCCACGCAGGGCTGTGGTGCTTGTCCTCACTCCATTCTTAACCTCCAGATACTACTCTATAATGATTTATTGATTTTAGTCTTTCCTAAATCACCTGGAAACTTAAAGAGAGAGACAAAGAGAGAGAGATTTCCAGGTCTCATTTCAGACCTGAATTTTTAATAGCTCCCCAGGCAACAGTGATATTCAGTCAGGTTGAGGAAACAGTGTTAAAAAAACTTTAGGGACCATCAGATTCACCAGGAGGGCTTGCTGAAACACAGGTGATTAGGCTCCACCCCCAGAGCTCCTGCCTCAGTAAGTATGGGTAGGCACCTGAGAATTTGCATTTCTAGCACAGTTGCCAGTGATGTTGGTTCTGGGACCACGCTTTGAGAACCCCTGCTGCTTGAGGGTCAAGAGTTCCTGCCTTTTCATTCCCAGCATTGAGCATAGTGTTTGCACTTTTGTTTGCTGAACGAATGCCGGAAGAAGCCCTAACATTAATATAGGAAAGAGGAAAACCCAGGATGATCACCATTTTGAAGGTGTAAGTCTGTCTTTCGTTTCACAGTGATGCTCCATTTACAAAGCCGAAACCCACTTGCCAAGTTAAAGATTTCAAGAGACTCAGAAGTGCCAAACTCACAGGGCAAGCAATACACAATTCTTTTAAAGGAAAAGTACCACTCCTGGCTGGTTGCGTGGTTGGGTTTTCTTCTAGAGCTAATGAGAGGCATACTTTGTCCAAGTGTGCTTTAAATTGGGAGCAATGGTTCATTACTAACACTGAATATATTCAGAATTCATAGAGGATTTGCATTCCAGCCTCTAATAGCTTCTCAGGAGAGCACCACAAAGTTATGGCACTCTGTAGATAGAAGATGGAAGTAGCTCTTGGAAGATTGTCATCAGAGATTTGCCACATCAGGGCTTCATCAGAATGCAAAATCAACACTTTCTCTTCCTTCCTCCCCTGCCCCAGATGATTTTCTGAATTTCTGTATATATTTGTGAATTCACAGAATCATGAACAGAATGACATGAACATCACAAATGCAAATGTCTTTGTTTCTAACAAATTACTCCAGTTTCCCTTCTTTCACAACCTTGGGGGTTGGGAAGAAGCAGCCTCCACATTACCATTGCAAAATCACCGTAAGTTTAGAAGGTTGAAGCAAAGGCGAGCTATAGTTTTCCAAAAGTTTCCTGTCAAGGGTAACTCATCAAAATGCACGTGCACCCCCCCCCACACACACATGCCCATACCCTCTTTGCCAATGCTGATTTATACTTTAATAAAACTGACATCTGCATCTCTAAAGAAATACTTCACTGTCAGAAGATTCTAGCTTAATTTTGTTTGCTTGAAATGCTTTCATCTCAGACCAAATTTAGAATCTCCTCCACCTGTTTACACTACCAATCCCCCGCAAAGCAACTTTTCAAAGCTCACCTCTTGCATCCACTTTCCAGCTGGAACAAAGTAATGGGAGAGATGCAAGAGGTTTTAAATTAGCCCCCAACTCCTTGTTCCTTCTTGAGAGTATGCAACCTGTACTCCAATATTTCACCTCAACTCCACAGTCTACCGGAGAGCCTCTCGCAAAGGGCTCACAAATGTTCGCTTACATAAGCAGCATTAAAGCTCTTTAAAGAATGTTAAAACAGGGAATAATGCAAAAGTAGGGTGAGTGATCTAGGAAATGTCTGGGATATTTTAGAAACAATATTTAAAGCTCTCTGCCTGTTTTCACACCTGTGAATGGGGGTGTCTGTGGTGGCAGAAAGGCCAGGCTAGGTCCTCTCCTGCTCAAAAATTCAATGTATTTATTTGCTAAATAACTTTTATTCTAACATTTCTCCCATTGCCTGTTAAGGCTGCACCTTCTTAAATCTATTGAGGCCAAAATAGCATATAATCCTTGGTATATGCATAAATCAGGTTAGGTCTTTTGAGGTTAGAAGCTACGGAAACCAGCTCAAAGTTGCTAGAAAAAAAAGAGAAAGCGAGAGAGGGAGGAAGAGAGAGAGAGAGAGAGAGAAAGAGAGAGGGAGAGGGAGGGAGGGAGGGAGAGAGAGGCAGTATTATTAAGATTCAAATGTGCTTTTGTAAGACTCAAGGTCAGGAATATAAACAGGACTACGAAAGAAACTCGAAACAGAATATCCAACTTTTAGGAATCCAGGAAACATTCTTTGATCTTTGCTCCTTTGTTTGTTCCTCTTTGCTCTGCTTTCTGCTACTCAGCCCTATATTACAAAATGGTTAACAAGAGGTTAAATATCCTCTATTCAAGAAATGAGCCCAGATGGACACTGGAATTCCTTAATCTCAATCCTTGTGAATCAGAAAATGGCCTCTGACTGGGCCAGGTATCCACCCTAGTTCAATTACAAAAGTGGATGCTGGAAGCTCATTTTTGGAATCCTATGAATTTAGGACATGGGGTGAATTAAGGGGTAGAACAGTTCCCAGAAATTGGTGTGGCAGGGGTGAGAGTGGTTCACAAGAAAAGTGAAGATATCACACGAATAGGAAGATATCTTGAAACTGGAACTATTTTCCTAGAGTCATATTGAGAAGAGAGAGGTTTGTGCCATGTGCTACTGGTAAGAGATCAAAGATCCTGGAACACAATACCTCAGCTCCAGTCCTGGTCCTGCTACCTAGCTTTAGATATAAAATACAGCCCCCCTAGAAGTTTGGCTTCATTATCTCTGAGCAGGAATTGTATCTGTCTCATTCCCTTAATATTCTCAGTACAGAGCACATTGGCTTTATAATGCATTTCTAACTCCTTTCCCATTTCAAATGAAAAAATACATGAACAAGTATTTGTGAATTGTAAAATAATATATTAATGTTGGAGATTGCTCTCAAAAGCTGAGACTATCCACTTTCTTCTCTAAGTTCCTGGGATCTTTTGCTCCTATGTTTGGGGTCCCTTTCAGCAAGGAATGAAATATCAGAGAATACAATTCAAAACAATATCTTAATGGACTAGACTAGATATTTTATGGAGGCAGCACATGCATTTTGTATTTCTTTGGCCCATTGCCTCTGGAGAGTACATTTCTGTTATAGTACAGTGGGCTAGAAGTGGAAATCATCAGCTGCAATTCCTCTCTGTGTCTCATTAAAGGTCTAGTTCCCCCTTAATGCACATGAAGACCTTTCATTAGCAATAATGGGAGCTGCACACATCAAAGAGAAAAATAGATCCTCACCATTGTGATCTGAGAGATGAGGTTATTGGGACACTTGCCTGCCTGATTGGAGAATTATGACATTCAGAGACACATGATTAGATCAGGGCGAAAAAATTAAAATCCTTGTGATTATTTGAAAAAAATGAAATGCAATTTTAAAACCTCAGAATGGAGAAGGGCAAGTATCAACACTAAAGAATCATAGAATCAAGAGAAGGGCATATTGAATCTAGGAATGAGTTAAGCAAGTAAAAGCCAAATAACAAGATAAACAAAGGTGGAGAAAGATTACCCAGGAGATTTTACGAAATAAGAACTACTTCCAATACACACAAGGGAAGACATTGGCAAGAGACTACGGGTCCAAGAGGAGAAGGAAAGGATAATTTACTGTCAGAAGCAGTAAACACTGCTGAAAGTTAAACAAATCCTTTGCCTCCATGTCCACAAAGGAAGATTGGGTATGCCAGAAATGGCTGTGCCCTGGAGAAGGGTCAATCAAAAAAATATTACTGAAGGAAATGGAAGTGACACCTGAGTTTATGCCTTAAGGTTCATATACATGCCATAAGCAGTAAGAATATTTTCCTACTGCAAATCAACTCAAATTTCAGTAGGGATACTTGGAAACAGGCCGCCCTGCATTGTTAAGGGACTGGTGGAGAAATGGTAGAGTCCTCCAATTTTGCTCAATATATAAAAATTGATTTTTGGATTCAAACAGGAGAAACTCATATTTAGTTTACATTTCTTTACACAACATCAGTGAATTAGAATTTCTCTTATACTTGATTTTTAGGGGGAGAAATGTACATGAAAGAAATCAAACGTATCAACAATCTATTTTAAAAGACATAAAAGCAAGTCTTGGAGGAAGTATGGATTCAGCACCCCATCTACTACCCTCTCAACTCACAGTGCTTCCAGCAAATACTTAAGTTAGGAATACCCTGAGGCTGTAGTCAATCTTTGGTAAAATACATGCCATTGATTCAGTGAAAGAGATTGCTTAACTTGCAGCTGTAAAAAAAAAAAAATGCAATTGACCTCAACATCGAATCCTATGTCATCAAATTGTGACTCTAATAATTAAACTGATTACGTGGATGCAGGTACTTAAAGGAAGTACATGTCTGGGATAGTCCAAACTACCAAATAACCACAACTCGGGTTGGAGGTGCCTCTTGGGAACCATCCCTGTATTCCTGGACTACATTCCTGAAATCACTGATGAGGCTTTAGCACAGTCATTCTGGGTTCTGCCAGTAGCTGTGGAGCCAAATAGGTTTAAGGTACAGAAGAGGGAGTGTGATCTATGTATAAAGAAAGCTCCAAGGGAGTTTCTTCTCAACGGGTATTAGGTCACAATAGGTTGTTCCAGCAAACTGTAATTTTCCAGTAGCTTTGACTCCCATTCTCTCATCCATTTTCTCAACTTTTTTGGGGGGGTGTCAGATCAACTGCTGTTCTTATATCCATCCAAAGAGGTTCACACTCCAGTTTGGGAGTCATCACCAAATAAGGAAGTTCTACACGGGATTCGAAACAATCCGCTGATTCTTCCTCACCTTTGTCAACCTTTAGTAGACCCAGCTCTTCATAGTTCCCTTCCTTACATGCCTACTAACCCCCCGTCACCCCTTCCATATATTCCAAGTGAGGAAGGGGTCCTCTGTAGAGATGGATGAAAGCACTCTCCAAAGCATTTTTTTTTTTTTTTTTTAAGATTTATTTATTTACTTTATCCATTTTAGACGCCCCCTTCCCCATTTGCTGTTTTGTGTCCATTCGCTGGGCAATTCTGTTTTTGTTTCCTGCCATCTCTTCTCATCCTTCTCCTCTAGTCTTCACCAAAATTTGATCCTGAAGACCTCTGATGTAGGAGAAAGGGGCTCTGCCACCTGCCCCACCTCGGTTCCTGGTTTTTGGAGCTTTCAGAGCATCTTGTCTTGTCTCTCCCCTGCGTCTCTCTCCTGTTACGTTTAATATTATCCCTTTAAGAACCCTTGTCCCTGCTCAGAGGGGCCTTTGCTAACCAATTAATAAGCTTGAGGACACAAGCTGTGCCATTTGTCTTTGTAACTTCAAGAGTACTTGGTGCACAGTAGCTGCTTGATACTTTTTAAACAGAAGAAAAGAATGAAAAAGTATAGAACTATCACAGAAAGA
Organism: Tolypeutes matacus; assembly: GCA_026826555.1. Taxonomy (NCBI): domain Eukaryota; kingdom Metazoa; phylum Chordata; class Mammalia; order Cingulata; family Chlamyphoridae; genus Tolypeutes; species Tolypeutes matacus. The sequence continues at coordinate 7,376,645 of JAKSZT010054489.1, forward strand.
TACCAAGTGGGAAAAAGAAAGGAAAAAAAAAAGGTCAGTGGTGTAGTACATATTTAATATGAATGAAAGAAATTTTTACTTTAAAAATGGAACTTACAACTCAAAAAATTCCTTTATAACATTCTCATATCCCCACACCAAAGTTCAATGGCAGCATAGTTTGAGAGTGAAACTGACATAGGCTTCCAAAAGGATATTACAAAAACATAATGTGGACGATGTAGTAACATTTTATAAGACACGAATTTAAATAGTTCAGAAATCACACCAAGGTCCATTAATTAGGTTAGCACAAGCACATCTCAATTTCCAAGCTTCCAAAAATAAAAAAGAAATTCTTTTAGTTTACATGAATATTAATTAAAAGTATAAGGTGTTTATACTTTATAAAGGATAAAGGTTCATTCTCTCAGGTATTTTCATATATGAATAATGCTGTTTTCTACAGTTTCATAAAAGGACTACCAATGATTATGCGGTTAACGTCAAAAATGCTTTAGATTGTCTTGGTTCTTAACATTTACTTTTCCATTATATTAACATGCTCGCTTTTTCTGTCTTTTTTTGTTCTTGGTTAAGTGAATGATTTATTAGACCTGGTACTCAGTTAATGAGCTTTCCTCATATCAACTTGAAGAAACTGCAAATATTTATAGAAGATGAACCACATGTATTTGTTCCTGAAAAATGTCAGAAAATAGCACTCAGATCAAATGCTGAACAGAAGCTATTCCCTAACACTACATACTGTGGAGATTCAATTTCCATTGACATGTTTTCCTAAACAACTTTTCCCACTATAGTAATTCCTAAGTCTTTAAAAACTACTTCAGTCTTCCACTAAGTGTGTACGCATGTGTTTCTGTGAGTTATGGGTATCTGAGTGATCATACGGAATTTAAGAAAGATCACAGCTTTAGAAAATATAACTTCTTTGATACTGTTAAATTTAATCTTACACCTTCAGGAAAATATCAATCAAGTTATGTTTGAACTGATTTTCCTTCCTTTTATCTTGCTCTGTGATACCATCAAGGGTGCTTTGTTTAACTCCACAATAAAATTCCAAATACAGGCAACTAAATGCGATTAGAGTGCAGGGAAATGAGTCAATAAGAGTATAAAATCCACAAGGGCAAGGACCATGACTGGTTTTGTTTATCAATACTTGCCCTCTGCCTAACACATTCACACTCAAATATTTGTTGACTCAAATACAAGTGGGGGGAGGGAGGGTAACCATGGACAAATGTAGATTATTATTATGTTATTATCATGTGCTAATGGAAGAACTTATAACATTGATATAAAATTAGTGATTACCAGGGGTTCAGAAGGGAGGGGGAAGGATGAATAGGTGTAATACAGGGCATTTTTAGAGCATTGTAATTGTTCTGTATGATACTGCAATGACGGACACCTGACATTATTCATTTGTCAAAGCCTATAAAATATAGAATACAAAGTATAAACCATACACTAAAAACCTTGATTAGTAGCCATGTTTCAATTTGGTTTATCAGTTTTAACAAATGTACCTCATTAATGTAAGATGTTTTAATAGGGGAAAATGTGTATGTGGTTAGTTGGGGGAATATATGGAATCCCATATATATATTTTTTATTTATTTTATTTATTGAGGTACCAGAGGTCAAGGATTCAACCTGGGACCTCATATGTGGGAAGACGGTACTCAACCACTGAGCCACATCAGCTTCCCTGAGTTGGTTTTTTCATTTGTTTTGTTTGTTGTTTGTTTTTATTTTTTATTTTTTTTAGGAGGCACTGGGAATTGAACCTAGGACCTCTCATGTCCCAGGAAGCAGGCACTCAACGGCTTGAGCCACATCTATTCCCTCCCCTATACTTTTGATGTAACTTTTCTGTAATCTAAAACTTCCCTAAAAATAAAGTTTATAATGAATTTTTTAAAAATTCAGAATTACCATAAGTGGGAGTACAAATGAGCATAACCTTTCTTGAAGGCAATTTGGTAACACAGGTAAAAAGCCTTAAAGTTTTGCATACCCTTTGACCAACATGGCCACATCTAGGGCTTTAACCTAGGAAAATAATTACATATGTGAGCAAGGACCTGGATTCTAGGATGTTCTTTAAAAGCTACCGTGCTGGGAAATGGATGCGGCTCAAGTGATTGGGCTCCTGTCTACCATATAGGAGGTCCAGGACGCTATTTCTGGGGCCTCCTGGTGAAAGGCAAGCTGGCCCGCACAGGAGAGATGGTGCAGCAAGATGACACAACATAAAGAGACACAGGAGAGACAAGAAGAGATGCAGCAGACGGGGAAGCTGAGGTGGTGCAAAAGATTGGGTGCCTCTCTCCCACTCCGGAAGGTCCCAGGATCGGTTCCTGGTGCTGCCTAAAAAGAAGACAAGCAGACACAGAGAGTAGACAGTGAGCACAAAACAATGGGGGGGTGGGGTGGTAAATAATAAATTAAAAAAAAAAGCTAACCTGCTAACAAGCCATTATCCTAAATAGATCATCTAGAATGTACCAGACCCTCATCATAACTACTATGCAGCAAGTGTCCACTGTTACCAACCACTTTTCTATGTGCTCTACCCCAATAAACTTCCATAACACTCATAACCACCCTATAAGGGAATACTCTCATCTCATCTGAATTAGTAAACCGAGGCACACAGATATTAAGTGACTTACCTACGGACACACTAACAAGGTTTCAATCCAGCTGCCTGACTCCGGAGTTCCAGTGGTACCTTCAAACCTATAGTGTAGAAAAGGATTTCTCAACTCTATATCCTTTATCCATTGCCCTTTTTACTCCTCCTAGGGGCTGGGTCTTCAAGGTGTAAATTTCCACATAAGAGTCTCATAGTTACACTCCTACCAACCAAAAGATCTCATTGATTTTAGTGTTATACCAATAGCAGGATGTTTTGTATTAGGCAAAACAAAAATAAGGAGCTAGGTAAAATACATCTAAAACCAAATGAGTAAGCAGTCAAGACTACTAAAACAAGTTTTCTTATTTACTTTATTTTTGGTTAGGAAGACAACCTTATAACAGAAGGTGGCAATGGCATTAAAGAAATCCTCTGTGCTTTTCAGAGTTGCTCCAATGTGATCTCAGGAGTCCAGGAGTCCATGTTAACTTCTTTTTTTTAGAAACTTCCTTCTCTTAGCTGTTGTATTCTTGAAGAGCCTGGGCCATGAAGAGTTTGCCTAGGTTTTGTGCAGTAAACTCCTTAATGTTCTGGCAGTAAGTGTTAATCTGGCCTGTGCATTTGGGAAAGGGAGAAAGAGAGAGTCATTATGTTCCACTCAAACTGTAAAATGAGCAATAACACTAGCTGAATAAGAAATAACAAACCACCAGAATTTTGTTATGTTTTATTTAAGAGTACATGAGAATTAATTCTATTTTTCCAAATAGGGATAATAAAGAATGTAAGTTCTTTTGAAAATAAGCTATCTTCTTCTAGATTACCTGGAGAATGATAAAAACCCACAACTTTTTAAAAGTTTATCAGTAGTAAATACACACTAGCTTTCTATCAAAGTGTACTATGTAAGTCAGACCAGCAAACTAAAAAAATATCACAGGCTCCCCTTAATTAAGCAGAAAGGAGATATTAAAAATATAAAGCCACAGAACTGCAAACTAACCACCCACCTTACCCAGATTTGAACAAGTATAATACTTTTTCAGTGTGCTTTGGAAATGTGAAAGAGTTCTTCCAGAGTGCTTGTGGAGCTCCCCAGTCCACATAGAGCAGGAACAGAGAATTCATTTGAAGAAACAACTCATCACTTAAACCAATGATCATTCTGATGCAAAAGTTACACATTTCTTGAAACTTCAAGAAATACAATTCTGTTTGAACTGGACCACAAGTAGGGAAGTAGGTCTCAGTTCCCAAATTTAATTTATATATGCTCTAGAAAGTTTTAAGGAATTTGTTTTCCCCACACTAAAAATAAAATTGAGAAACTGTGGAAGATTAGCTTTTCCTTGAGAGGATTTTCACTCCAATATATCTCTCCAGGACAAGTGGCTGATTGAATGAAATAGTATTTCCCAACATTTATACAGAATTAAGGTTAATATAGCTGAGAGAGAGAGAGAGAGAGAGAGAGCGAGAGAGAGAATAAATGGTATATATACAAAACTAAGCCCTAGGATAGGAAACAAGGTCTCCACTACTTAAAGGTAGTATTAAATGTTAAGCATCCCCCAAGAAAGTCAATTCAGAATTATACTCATTTTGCCACAATTTAAGACAAAGTAAGGGAAAAACTACTATTGTTCAAGTCAGATAATTCAACCAAATTCAACAGTTTTGGGCTCAGTGCAGGCTAGAAGATAAAAAGTAAGAGGCCTGAGGTAAATGATCTTTTCCATTATAAGACTGTAAACATTTTTCTTGGTTTCCATGAAAGATGACTAAATAAAACCTTACCATTTTAGAAAGTTTAAAATACCACTTCAAAAATGTTTAGATGTACACAGAATAAAGCACTGAAACAACTTTAGAAATAATATAAACTTACAAATTCTTAAATTTCAATTATAAGCACTAGATTCAAATTATCATTTGGCCATTTAAAATATACTAGCTTTTATGGTCTATTTTTCTGTTTGTACATTTTTCATTGTCTTCTACTTCCTAAAACAAAACTTGCCATGTTTTGCACTGCTAAAATACCTGCAATGAGCAGTGAATCCATTCTGGCAGGGGGCTGGGGTGGTTTGAAGAGTTTGGACAGGTCCTCTTCAGGAAGTGGGGGCTCCCCTCGACTCTGGCGCTGCATGTTCTCCTGCTGACGACGCTGCTGATACTACAATAGAGAGGGAAAAGGATGTATTGTTTTCCACCTGATGAGGGAAAAGGACTTCCTGACTGATGCAACAAGCAAAACCCCATTGCTATGAATTATAATCTCAGTTTTATACATGGTACCCTTGGTAACTGTTGCTTCTAAGTAGTTAAATATGGCAACGGTATAAGAAAATTCCTCTGTTGTAAACTCTGCTGTCACTGTGAACTCTAAGAGCCTATAACTAATAATCCACAAAAACAAAAGTTATGTAAGTAATAGGGAGACTAAAAGGCAAAGACGCTTATGATTCGTAAATGAAAGGGAGTGACCTGACCATTTAGTACAATGGAGTAAATGACAACACATTTAGTACAATTCATCCTAACTTGAATAACTGAGTAATAAACTACCACACTAGGGATTCTTACAGCTTTATCCCTACTGACTTCAACAATAATACTGATGATGATATTATTATTGCGTTTACTGTAATTACCATTCTTAACAACAGATAATCACCTGCTCTGTGCCTTAGCTCTATAGCTAATAATGAATTCTAGCTCAGATGATGCTTCAAATAATTTTGAAGTCTGGATTCCTATGAGTCTCTGATGAAAAGTGGGGAAGAGGCCACAGATATACATATACATACAGATATAAAGTATAAACTTATAGATCAATTATAATCAAGAGCCAATAGTTATGGACTCCTCGAAACAGCAGGGCAAATAATACCGCACAGACAGCCCTTAAAAAGTCAGGTTATAGAGAAACCAAGGTAGGCTAGTAAACATTTAAAGTCTTGTAGTCTTACAAAAATGAAGGAAATTCTTCCAAACTTGCTTTATTGAAGATTCAGTTACAGCATTTACAGGCTATGAGAGTAGAAATGAGATAAATCTAAAAGGGTTATGAATGGTGCTAGTAAGTATAAATAAAGGTCAAATTTAAAAGCTTAAAATATATTAGAATTAAAAAAAAAAAAAAAAATCTGAAAGATTGGTTTCCAGAATCAACTGTCTCCTAGGTAACAGATATTCAATTTGAAACCCCAGGAGGTTCTTTACCTACATGATGGACTAGGAGGGGAATGAAATCAAGCTGGAGTTGCTTTTTTTGCTTTGTTTTTCCAGTTTTTCAGAGATTTGGAACCACCAGACCTTCAGTTTAAAAAGATACCTTTTATATTTATATGTTAATTCTAATTGTAGTAAAAACAAAGTATTTTAAATTTCACTAAATATATGAACTCTGATATTAAAAATTTTTATTAAACACATATTCTTTGAACCACTTAGTTATGCTTAGAATTCTATATTTAACAACATCCAGTCTAAAGTACATTTTAATAAACAAAAAGTTATCATACAACCATTACTTTCCCAGATAAATATTCTGGAATCAACTAACTTATGACTTAAATGCTAAAAACATTTTAGAGCAATATAGTCCAAAAACAGTATTCCAGGAACTGTGAAAATCATATGGCCTTCAAGGCAACACTAATAAAGTAAAGGTTAAATGGCCATAACAGTATATATGTGCATATGAGAATATTCAGGTAATTCTAAGGTTTTTATCTGTATTATACTATCTATTTCACAGCAGTTGGTCTATTATTTCCTATCAAAATTGCTTGCTCTTAATCACAATTGCTCAGTTTTTTAAATGAACTGAAGATTGCTAACTATGCTGCAGTGAGCCACTACCAAACCAATTACAGTTAGTAAAGAAATGAGCTGTGACACTCTGGAATCTCTCTGCCTCTGCTTTTCTCAATAAATGTATCTCTTATTTGCATAACCTTGGTGTGACAATCTGAATTTAATATACTAGCTCTCTTTAAGCAGGTATTTTTAAGTACAACTAGTAAATAATATATTAGGAAATTATTATATAAAGAATAATCTTTCTAAATGTGATACAAAGTTACTAGTAGCTAACAGTCAATGCAAAAGATAAATGAGATCATTTTGAAGATGACTCTTGAAGCATCATATTAGAAATGAATTCCATCATGTTTGTTGAATTTTTCTATAATACCAACCTGATGTTTCTGCTGCTGCTGTTTACTAGTGTTCCTCATGTATGTGTTATATTTAACTATATCCTGGCTCATTTCATCCACTCTGTCCATGAGCAACTGCAGGTTCTTCCCCAAGTGATTGCTGTAATATAAAGTAAATATGGTGACATGTCATGTTCTAAAGTTATGGCTTTGCCACTTAGCTAAACAGTCCTGGGATGCAACTGACCTACCTTTTGATAAAAGAATGAAAGCACGTTAACTCATAAAAGCAAGGGTAAAGGAAAGAATACAAGCCAGCTTGTTATTAAACTTTCCATATGAAACCTACAACTGTACCACAGGGGATCAGAAATAGCTCAGTTTCTTATGACCAGAGCATACATATGTTAGGGTAGGAAATGGTAAACATACCTAGTGATCTAACTGTAATGTATAATGTATATCTTCTTAAACCAAGTTTAACTCAAGCTCAGTACTTCTGAACCCATTTCAACCTTAACAACAACCCCCCCCACACACACACACACAACTTGGGCTTCAGAGCATTTAAATCAGTAGTCATGGGAAAGGAAGAACTGTGCAAACAGATTAAGACTTGTGGCAAATGATTTCTCTCCTATGTAACAAGTTCTAAGGGAGCAACAATAGCATTTATTCTGCAAAGCCAGAAAACCTTCCTCCTGACCTTCCTAGAAAGTGTAGTACAGTCTTTTGTTCTTCTCTTCCTCTCCAGAGTTCTCTACTGCAGCTCACTTACCAAAATCTTGTTATGAAGTGATGCTGCTGTTTGGTAACAATGCCCACTATACTCATGATTGCTGCCTGTGTCCGTCTTCTGCCATGGTAAAACCCGAACAACTACTATAACTCTAGAGGCTCTAAAAATAGCTGGCAAATAGTAATTACTCATTCTGTTATTGCAGATATTTACTAAAAACCTATGACATGCCAGCTTCAGTGTTAGGAATCAGGTAGACAGTAGGGAATGAGATATACACGGTCTCTATCTTCATTGAGCGTACAGTTGATTGGGATGAGGGGAAGTGGAGAGACACCTATTTCAGAGTATGGCATATCCATACAAGGGAATATTAGGTAGCCATAAAAAGCAATGAAGTACTGATATATGCTACAACATTTCTTTTTTTTTTTTTTTTTTTTTTTGCTACAACATTTCTGAACGTTGAAAACATTATGCTAAATGAAAGAAGCCAAGCACAAAAGGCCACCTATCATATGATTACATTTATATGAAGTATGCAGTATCTAGAAGAGGCAAATCCATAGAAACAGAAAGTAGATTAGTGGCTTCAAGGGAATGGGTTAATGGAAAGTGAATGCTTAATGGGAATGGAGTTTCTTTTTTGGGGTGATAAAAATGTTCTAGAATTAGATAATGTTGTACAACATTGTGAATATATTAAAACCACTGAATGTGTACTCTTTAAAATGGTTAAAATGGTGAATTTTATGTCTATTAAAATTGCACATGCAAAAACAGAGTCTGTTGTGATATTCCAGGGTCATTTAATGTTGTACTCAACATATTCCAGTGAGAACAGAAGAACGCAGAGAAATAAGTACAATATAGTGGTGGTAACTGGTATAACAGACGTACAAAAGAAGCATAGAGGATATTTTGATAGTATCAGATAAGACCTTCCCAGATTATCAGGTGGAAGAATTTTGAGTTTTTGAAGAGAAGTTGGAGGTAGCCAGGCAAGGAAGCAGGGCAGGGATACTGCAGACATGAGGTATAAAGCAGTATGTTCAGAGGTCCTGGCATGAAAAGCATGATGCATTTAAAGAACTGCAAATACTTCAGTACACCAAGAGCCCAGGAGAAGGGCAAGGTTGGGAAAAAAGAGGGCTATGAAAGTAAAGAGGCAGACAATGGTCACAGCACAAAAACTCTTGGATATTAGGACTATGAGTTTGGATTCTATTCTAAGGACAATGGGGAAACAAGCCAAGGATTTTAAGCAAAGGAGTAATATCATTATCCAATTTGCATTCAGCAAGATCACTAGAATGAAAGAGGAAAAGGTTAAAAGCAGTAAGTCAGAGACTGCAAAATTAATAAAAAAGAGAAGTAATGAGAACCTGGCCTAGGTTAGCAAAAGCCAAGGTGAAATCACCCCAGGAATATACATGGAGAAGACAAGCCCTGATGAACACTGATATTTAGTGATGAGCAAGAGATGAGGTCTCACTGTGGAAAATGAGGAAAAAACCCAGAAGAGTTATTCAGGAGACGGTAACCCAGATGAGTTGTTTCACAGACTCCAGAGAGAGTTTCAGAAAGAAGGGGGTCTTAACAACAGTACTAAATGCTAAAGAATCTATGGCATCTATTGACATAAAGAAGTCTTCTTTGACTCTGGTGAGATCCCTAACAACATCAAGTACACAGAACACCTCAGTGTGTGGAGGATCGGTAGGAAATAAGAAAACAGAGACAGAGACATGTTGAAAAAAAGTTTGATTATAAATTACAGGAGAAAATGCAGCAGCAGGTGAAAGAGAATGGATAATAGCATGCGGTCAAAAGTTACATGCATTTGTAACTTTTATTTTAAGAAGAGAGAGACAAGTTTAAATGTCTACACATGCTAAAGTATTTAGCGGGTGAGAGTCATATTGGCATCTTACTTTCAAATGGCTCAGAAAAAAAGAGCGTATTTATATATGTAAGGAGAGAGAAAACAGGCACAAATGTGGCAAAATATCCAATTGGGGAATCTAAGTAAAAGGTTTATGGGTATTCATTATTCTTCCAAGTTTCCTGAACATTTTCAAAATCTTTTTAAAAATGGTAAAAACAAATCAATAAATGGTATAGAAAAGTGTAACGGGAACTAAAGATATATGAGAAAGGTGGGGATCAATGAAGAAAGTCAGGTCCTGAGAAGGGAGGAGGGCAGTAGTGAGACTGGTCTCAGGGGAGATACCCATCCTTTTACTTTCACCAATGAAAGAACTGCGGCCCAAAGAGCTGCATTAAGTACAAGAAATGTCAAAATGAACTACATGATTGGTTGTTAAATTAGTCATTTATGTGGGTAAGTGCAAGAGGAATTCAGAGAGAGGAAAAAACAACACTAATCCTGTGACTGGGAAGTTGGTGGGGGTAGCAGTGACACTAGAGAAAAGTAAAAAGAAGGGGTCCTGCCAAATGCAGAGAAACATCTATTATTTGTACCCAGATCTTATACCTTGGACACTGACTTACACTTATTTTAACAATGAGAAAGGCAATTCTAGAACAGACCTTTCCCTCTCCACCTAAAACTTTTTTTAAGTAAAAGTACTAATATGGGCTGTAGTATATATAAGTATAATGAAAGTACACTACTATAAGCACAGATGTGTGGACTATAAACATTTCACAAAATTTATATTAAGATAAAACTCTTCAGAAACACATCCAGTCAGAAATATTCAAAAACCTGCATAATACAGCCCTTGAAGGGCACCAAAAAATAACAACACATAACTTCACAGATAACATTCAGGAGAAATTAGATCCAATACCAAGAGCAAATTTATGGGAATCTTTTCAGTCCCAGTTCAACTAGAATACTGAAACAGGGAGTTATTGTTAGGAGTTTCAATAATATCACTTTTTCTTTTATTGCCAAGGAAACAAAGAACTGAGAACAGATAACTTAAACAGATGTGAACTGAGAGATGGAGTGATTAGTTTGCTCTGGCTACAGTATCAATTTGTCCTTATTATCTTTAATGTAGGACGCTCACCCTTAGTTTACTTTTTGAAAGAGGAAATAAAAACAGAATTGTTTTTCATGTGTGAACAGCTGAAGGCTTATGTAACACATTTTTTAAAATTAATAAAGCCTGTTATGAAATAACCATTACTAGAACTTCTATCTAATAAAATTAAAATAAAAAATTAGAACTTTTTTTTTAATTAAAGGAAATGTAGCCTGTTTTATTCACAATGTAGAACACATTCAACAGGTAAATCAAAGAACTGGCACCCACATATGGGATGTGCAAGGCAAGACCAATTAAAATGTTTAAAGAGCTGCTTAAGAATGATTTTTGGTGAGTTTTCTTAAAAAAATTTTATGGCAACTGGCCTGATTACCATCATCACACTACAAATGTTTGAAATTAAAAACTGAGATGTATAAAAGTTAAATTTCAGTCTACTTAGCACTACCAACTTGGTTAAATTTAACAGTTCATTAATGTAAGTATAGAAGTAAAAGCTTCATTTTTTCCTCTCCCAACAGGAATCCCAATTTAGTCTTTAAATAACTTCACATGGAAAGTAAGGATCTCTCTTCCTATTTAACACAAAATAAAATGCAGAAGCTATAAACTACAATAAAATATTTGTCCAAACTTTAGTTTCTATGGCAAACATTTTCTTGGCCATCATAAATGCTGCTTTGGACAAACAGACATCACAAACCAGTTCACTGGTAATGTGAAAGCACAGAAGGGCTGTATTTGTTTTATATGCTCAATAAAGGAAGCTTAGGATAAGGTGAAAATGTGGATTATACGCAAAAGCTTTCACGTAGTAAATTTACTGCAAGAAAATTATTATACAACTACATATTTAATACATCAAATAAGTTTGCAGGCTGAAAAAGGTTCTTAGCTCAATGCTTTATTACAAATGTGCCAAGTGTTTGTAAAAACAATAAAGAAAAAAATATCAACTTCTAAAATAGACCAATTAAAGGACTATTATGCATATGTTTGCAATCCAACAGAGAGCCTTTGGTGCCAAATTAGCCTTGCTACCTGGCTATATCACTTAGCATTGTATTTATTTACCATTCACTTGCCATCTCTCTTTCCCAAAAACGCTTTCTAATGGCCTTCATGATGGATCTATTGGCTTTCATGATGGATCCACAGAAAGTGGCACTGTCTTAACCACAGTCCTACCCATCCTAGAGCATGGAGGACAAGGCTCTCTGTTCCTTCTGCATTTATTCCACTTTCCTAATATGGAGAAGTAGTAGGTCTGTATGTATTTTTTTTGTTGAAGCTTCTAGCTGGGATAACAAAAAATTTGGTAAATAATTGAGCTTCACTCTAAACTGGTTGCTTAAGGAAACACACCTTGTTTCTTTCAGTCATTCTACAAACACAGGTTGACTACTCTGTCCACTTAATTTCATTCTATAGATCTACTGCTAGCCTCCCATCACCATACAAAAAAGATCACTAATATCAAGCTTAAAGGGCATTTAAGAATTACTATATACATGACCCTGTTCATATTTTTGTTCAAAGTAATAGATAATAAAATAAGCATTAATTCCATAAAGGGAAAATCTGTTTTGGAGCACTTCAGTTAGCAATTTTTAACACCAGCATAATAAATAATACCTTGGCAACTAGATAGCTAAAAGCAGTCACTTAAGCAGGAAATCATGTTACTACTGTCTAAGACAGCAAGACCGAATGTCAGGCTCAGAAAATTCTAATTTTAGTTGAAAACACAAACAACTGGAAGCTTATTACTCACAAAAGAAGGAAGCATTTTTGCTTTTCTCTTGAGAATTATTAAATATCCAGACATAGTACCATACAAATAAAGCAAGCTGAGCCAAATTAAAAAAAAAATCCTTCCCCAGGTGCATTTATAATATCAAAGGACAAATGATACAGCAAAGGAAGGCAGCACAGGGTTCTTAGAATAGGAGTGATTAATATTCAAACCCTGTGTTTCACTTTATCAGTTTGGCATTTCCCACACACCTTAGCTGGGTGTGACAAGTATTACATGTAGGATTACATACATTTTAGTAACCTTAAAATTTTTGTTAGTAAATTTTTTTGTTTGTTTCATAAGTAAAGTCTATGTAAAAGAATCTTTTACAGAACGTTAAGTGTTAGACTTTTCATTAGACAGGGCCACTTACCTGCTGGCGAGACTGAGCAACTCATGCTTATCTGCTACAGCTGACTTCTTCTCAAGCTCCCACATTAGGACGTTGATCAGATGTGAATTTTTAATTACAATGGGCACTTCTTCAAACATGTGCTCAAAGGTGATATTTGCCTTTTTCAATCTGTGAAGCATGTAAAAAATACTTTAGTATAGTGGCCAGAAGTGTTTAATTGACTATTTCATGCATTTTACCTAATTTCAGGTCCTCTCCAGGATCTTTATGTTTGTTTCATTAGTACCCTTTAAAAGGGGAAAGAAACTAGAGTTTTAAAGAAATCAGGTATAAGTAGAGTGATCTGAATAACTTGGAAAATGCTCTGAGTTTTGAGCTATGGGCCCAGAAAACAAGATTCTTGGCAAAAGAAACTATTCATTTTTTACAATCAGGCATCTTTAAAATTTCCTTGACACTAAATAATAAATGTCACAGGAAGTTATGCTAGACAATTTACATCAAAAACATTTTGAAAAGTAAATAGCCAGAAAAGATAAATACTCTCGTTTTTGGAAAGTTTATTTAAAAGCCAACTGAACTAAAGAGATTAAAGAGAACAGGCACAGGACAGCCCATGTATAATGGTTCCTAACACAGCAAGAATGCGGCCTCTCATAGTTTAGTTGTGACTATCACACCTAGGAATAGTTCATGAGTTAGCTTTCCTTCTTAAAATTCTTTGCACCTTAATTTCTTTAGGAGCCAATTGTGAAACTAGCAATGAATTTATCCTATGTGAAATAGACAGAGTTACTATATACATGACCCTGTTCATACTAAACAACTTTAATAAAAAATAAAAATTCCTATAATTAGCAGAAAATGGGGGAGCAGATGTAGCACTGGTGGAGCACCTGCTTCCCAGGTACAAGGTCCTGGGTTCAATCTCGAGTACCTCCTCGAAATAAAAATAATTAATTAATTAATTAAAAAAAAAAAAAAGGAAGAATTCTAAACATTTTAAAATTAAAATGTATATTCTAATGCCATTAAGTAGGATCACAAAACAGCTCTAGCCAAATTCTCTCCATATTTGTCACCTATAAAAATTTCCAATAAGCCACATTCCTTGCTGAATCTTTAACAAGTATGTATCTTTCCCATGCCATCATGTGACAGTGGCTCAGAAAATAAGACATACAGCTTACAACCATTCTGACACACAGCTTACAATCTGACAGTCTCTAAGCACTTTTTTTTTTTTTTAAAGATTTATTTTTATTTATTTATTTATCCCCCCCCCGCTTGCTGCTTGTGCTCATGGTGTCCATTTGCTGTGCATTTTTCTGGGTCTGCTTGTCTCCCTTTGTTGCATCATCTTGTTGCGCCAGCTTGCTCACTGTGCTGTGCAGGTCGGCTTACCTTCACCAGGAGGCCCCGGGAATCGAACCCGGGGCCTCCCATATGGTAAACAGGAGCCCAACCAATTGAGCCACAGCCACTCCCCTCTAATCACTCTTTCTCTCTCTCTTTATTCAACCATTAATTTCTTCAAATCTAGTAGCTAATTAAAATTCACACCCACCCTAACTGAATTCACCCTTGGTGAGAACAGATGAGACATTCCATAAAGAATAGTTTAAGCATGGAATGGGAGAAATCAAGTGGCACGTGGCCATGAAGAAAACCTTTACAGTCCACATGGCAAAAGTATTATCAGCTACCACTGAGGATTCAATAAATGTGGCAAACTAAAAGCTTAAAAGAAAAAATATCCAAATTTTTACCATATAACTAATAGGTCCCCCAAACACTTACGCTTCAGGAGAAAAATCCTTCTCTTTACAAACTTCCATCAGTTTAGGAGTCAGTCTGTATGCCTTCAGTGAGAGAGACCCCTGGGCAGTTTTGATGGGATCTCAAAGAAAAAAAGAAAGAAATCACTATGAATTTTGTCACTACTAGTGGTAGAATGAAACCACCAGTACTTGATTCTAGGCACTTTCTTTTATTTATCACACCATCTTTGCAAAATAAAGATCAAATAAGAAATAACCAGAACATAATCTGAAACACCACGAGAGCAAAACAGTAAGTGAAAATTCAGGATCCTACTTATCCTACCTAGAATACATAAAATAAACTTCCTCCCTAAGATAAAAATAGAAGACTTCCAAATACAGTCAAGGTGTTTTCAAATCCATTCAACTAGAACCAGTAACTTTATTGAAGATTGAATACATCAAATGTTCTACACATCATTAAATACATCATGTATAATCAGGAGGAAAATATTGATAATATTAAATATGAAAATTCACTGCATGCACTTGCACAGTACTCCAGTGAACTAATTTCAAATAAGTGTCCTGTAAACAAAGTGTATCCATTTTAATAATCACTGTTCAAATTTCTTAGTTAACAAATTTCTTAATTAAAACAAAGCCACTAAAGTTAAAGTGGTATCACAAAAGTGTCTTTTTAGTTTTAGTAAAACTAATTTTGTCAAAACGAACTGCTTAGACACTCCATGCATAAGGGAGCTTAACACTTGCTGCATGATAATGGCTCTGGCATGCCAATATTCGCCTAAAACCTGTGTTAACATTCATGTTGTCTGAAACTTAACACAGTGAAACTTTTAGCAATAGGTGATAAAATGAAAACCAAAATAGAATGAAACAAGTGGAAAATTCATCAAGGTCTGATGATGCAATGTTTCCAGCCAATATAAGTACACTTTAACAACTTGTTCTTTACTGTAATCCAATTGTTAACATACTGAAACAATTTTGGGGCAGCTCATAAGATTGATCGTATTCATTAGTATTTTTTCTGACAGATACTCAGGACGTTACATTTACTTCTCAGCTGGAAACTATATGCAAGTCTGCCAGATATGGCAAACTGTGAGTGTTTGGGGAGGGGGAAGGCTATAAAGCTGTTAAATTGCCTACAGTTCTGATACAGCACAGAACATCTGGTCTGGAGAGCTTGAGGAAACACCATTAAATAGGCTGAAAAGAAAAAAATCTTTGTGCTAAGAAACAGTCCAGGTTTTGTACACTGCTGTCAAAGGTATAAAAAAAAAACTGAAAAAAAAAAAAAAAAAACTTGGCAAGCTGTGTTATGATTGGTCAGTCACGTACAGAGCCAGACACTCTAGCAATCGGGGTTTGTTAGACATCTGGTCTAGTTCCACCAGCCCCTTCAATGAGGGAGGGGAGAAGGAGGAATAAAAATGAAGCAGCTACTCCAGCGTTCCAAAATGTACACATCAGGGCCCTGATAGCAAGAAAAATAAACAGAAAGAAGGAAACCCTGTCTAGACTTAGCTGCTGCTGAGGCTGCTGTAGAAACAGGGTTGGTATTTACTTGAAAGTCCTGCCAGGCTGCTCTTAGAGGCAAAAAGACAGAAAGCAAAAATAGTAGTAATAATATTAAGGGAAGAAAATAATAAAGGACCGCCTACTAACCGTAAATGAGAACAACAGATTCTTCAATGGCATGCTGGTAACTGAACTGAGAATCCAGGAGCGCCCGGGTGACGAAGGAGCCATAGTATGTGGACTGGTACCAGCCCACGTGGAGATGGTCAATGTTAACATGGCGAAGGCTGCGCATCATTTCCATCTGATATTGAACTAGATGATTGGAAGAGGAAGAGGAGAAAAACTATTTATGATGCCACTAATATTAAAAATATAACTACTTATTAACTATAGGGAACAAGTTTCCAGATCTAAACATTCAGTTTGCATATAAAGAAAACAAAATTGAATTTTCAAATCACCGGGTTTTCCTTTTATCTTTAATAAAAAACTATTTCACAGAAAAGGTTATTGAAAACATAATATCAATGCCTTGTTCTAAGCAATGAATTATTAAATGTGGCTCCCACTCCCATTTCTTAACTCTAAAAATAGCAAATATTTACGAAGAAATTTAATTACTAAACTGGTTGTAAGAAATATCATTTGGAGTAGTAAATGAGAATAGTTATCAATCTCTTCTTTAACACAATCCTTAGAAATGAGAAGTTAAAACCATAAAGAAAAGTAACGGACAAACAACTACCACAGTACAGGCTGTAGCTGATTTAAAATATAAGAATTCATTTTTGCCTTCATCTGGTGCCCCCTACTGCATATGCTAAATTAAAAAAAAGAATTTTTTTCTTGCCTGTGTGTTCCTTTATAATAAGCAACAGACACTATGTTTTCATTAGAATAGTTATGTTGTTACACTTTAATCAACTTCTATGGAAAGAAAGGGTTTAGTGGCTTACTTTTGCCAAATTAATGAATATAATGTATATTATTAACTTAAAGCAGTATTATTAGAAACATAGCCCAGACAACCTAAGACATTAAAAAAAAAAAAAAAAAAGGTAACAGCCCAATAATGCCTATCAAATATATAACATAGGAGAAAATTTTATAGTTGATGTAATATCCAAGCTGCTATTTCTATTATAATGAACGTGTGACAATGTTGAATAAACATACCTGCTTAACTCATAATCTAGCCAATTCATTTTCAAAACTCTTAATCAGGTTTCAGCAAAAAGTAGTTACATGTCTGTCATTTCCTTGGTTATAGTGCTATAGTTTTACAGAGCAAATAAGACTCCAGAGTCCTAAAGTACAGAGGAACCTTCCTCACAGGGATACAGTCTTTGCCAACAGCTGTTGTTGCTCCTAGGCAAAGGAATTGTAAATTCATTTATATAAAGGAAAGTTAAATTTCTTATGATAAAAGATGACAGACAACTGACAAACTATCCAAGATTACACCTATTCTTGGAGTTCTTCTTTTTGCTATTTAGAAAAGCTGGAGAAAAGGAAGAACCAATTAAAGTTCAACTACTACCTACAAGGACCCCTTAGGCCCATGGCAAAGTTGCTAGAGAGCCAACTTGTACTCTGTCAAGATGTACAACAGCCTACATGACTCTGTTTTTGAAAGTGGGTTCATTCATTCATTCCTTCATTCACAAAGGGGGAAAGTTTATATATATAGAGAGAGAGAGACTAGCATTATTTCTTTGTGTTTGTTTTTACAGCAGGGGGTGGGGTGGGATGGTGGTGGTCGTGATAATAAGTAATACACTAGACGCTTCTCTATACCAAGTCAATGTTTCTGTAGATTTATGATTAAAACGTAGGGGAAAACCCCACACAACCTATGCCATATTCTAAACCACTATTAAAAACACCACAACCTTAAGAAAAGGAAGCAGCAGTATAAAATTAATACAGTAATCACACTATATCAATTTTCTCTATGCTTACTACTCTTTTATCTCTCTGGCACACGAGAGTGCTCCAGTTAGTATGGTTGATTCATATCAACCACATAAATCTGGGAAGTGGCAGAAAATCATTGCTAAGGTCTCTTTCTGCTTTAAAACCCAATGACTCTTTTAAAATCAAAGTAAAGTCTCTGATTTGGCTACTGGATTTTAATCAAATTTAACTTAAGAATGGAAAGTTCCAACAGCACAGGTAAAACTGAGGCCAGAATTAAATTTGCTATTTTAAAGATATAGAGAAGAGGAGATGGGGAAAAATGATCAAGCACTTAACAGTACAGAAGTGATTTTATAGAACTCAGTACTTCAGAAACATCCACAAATAGTGTACCATTTAGCCCTAATATAAGCAGAAGCTAGATTCTACCAACTTGCAATCATAGGAATAGGAAAAGACTTGGAACTTAAGAGATATAGGTGCCAGGTCTGAGATCTCTCACAGACTCACTGTCCAGTCATGATCCCTCTCTGCTTAGTTTTCCATCTCCAAAGAGATCTGACAGCTCTTCCTAGTTAAAATGATATTACTCCACATTGTTCAGTGCATCTGCAGTTATAAATAATGGTTTCTCTATCAGCTAAAGCAAGGCCTTCAGCAGGCATTCATATTTAAAATTAAAAACAAAACAAAACAAAACAAAAAACCATTTCTCTGAACAATATTTTGTAATCCTGCTAACTCTCCCCTCACATGGCCTGAATACAATAGATTTTATAATAATATTTTCAGGGTACATAGTACAACTCTAAAGACTGGTAGCAAATTTCTTCTCCATCCAAAGCCTTACTTACATAATAGCCCCTCAGATAAATATGAGGAGGAAAATGAAGTGTTACTTTCAGCTAGGGAAGACAATCAAGGATATAAGGACTGTGACAAGGTAGAGTAAACTACTGCTCAATATATTTACTTCCAGGGACTGAGAAGTGGGGAGGCGAGCTTCTATATGAGAGAGGTGGAAGGTGTTCCATTCTCTTCTACAGCTCGTTCACGACAGACAAGTTTTTGCAAGGCTTTGGAGCAAACTTACTTATTTATAAGGTCATAAAGGTTTACAATGACCTAAATATCTTAGATGAATATAAAAATTTAAGGGTAAAGAGCAACGACAGATGAGTTCATAAAGTTGCTTTAAAAAAATCTACAATGCACTGGAATTTCACTATTACACAATAAAACGTTGTTTGGCCTGTTCCATGTGAAGTTCCAGCACATTCATCTTGGTTTGGACTCACTTGCCACCCCAATTTTAGAAATTAGATAAAAAGCACAACATATTTTTATAATGCATTTCCTCTCTGATATGTCACACAGAGAAAGAAAAGATCTAAAAGGATTGCAAGTAGTCCGTGAAAAGGCAAGGGGTGAAGATGGTAGAGCTCCAAGATGAAGCTGGCATGCGCAGAGGCCTAGACTGCATGGGGCTTCTCATATGAGGCTCCAGTAAACTCATGGTGTGAAAAGAGGTCACCCTTTTTTAATAAAATAAAAAGAAGCAATATTTCTATTATAAATAAAAAATTATAAATAAAATTGTTTTATCTCTGCAGACTTTAGATCTGTGTACCCATATAAAAGTTAATACAGATGTGTGATCCTAGCCTCCCTTCACCCAAAGTTTTTTCTTCCTCCTCCAACCCAAGTTTTCAAAAAGTACAAAACCAAACCCCACAAAAACTACCTGGTAAAACTAAGTAGGGATAAGAAATGCACAGCAGACTGTCCCACTAAGCTCTCTCAAAACCATGTATCCGGCAGCCACCATCAATCAACTGAGCTGAGCCACCACACCAGCTGACACCTGTTTACCCAAACCCTGGTCTCTGATAGAGACAAGGGAAAAAAATGCAAAATGTTGACACACCAGTAATCTTTACACAGGAAATAAGGAACAGTCATTCCAGATTCTAATCTCCTGGGTGAATGTCATCGCTTCTGTGGCTATGCTAGTCTCTTTCAGGAGTCAGAGTGGGGGTGGCAGGAGTAATGCAGGCACAGCAGACCTGCTTTAGCTACAACACTAAAGTGAAGGCGCAGGGGGCGGGGCCTCATGGCAGTGGGAAATGGTTGTGATAATACCATGCCACACATGGGCTGTGAGGTCATACTATATGTCTCCTGGTCCCAGGCTGGTCCTCAATTTCCTGGACTGGTGTTTTCAAAGCAGTTATATGTGTAAAATACGTAACCAGACAGAAATAAGGTTTATTCCTATCTAGCTTAAAGAGTGAATAACAACATCTCAGAAGGAAGAAAATCACAGCAAAAGAAACAAAAAGAGAAAGAAAGAAAAGAAGAAATGAGATTCCTTAGTATAAAGTGCCGTAATTTCCTAATGCTGAATTACTGTAGATCAATGAAGTACAGAAACAAGCATTTCTTGATAACTTTACAGAATTGGTCTTCATGTCTATTTTGTTCTAAAGTTCTCATATATTGCAGAAGCCCAAGGCAGCAATTTTGACCAATGACATTCATTTCTGCATTAATGGCTAAATATTCCTGGAGAATTTTCCAAAAATAAATGGCAAGGACAAAAAATTTTTCATGGGTGGACTATTTAAAAATTCATGAAAATGTTCAACCAATGGGCTTAGAATTGTAATGAAAATTTTAGGAAAGAACCTCGTAAGCATTCTTAGTTTAAAAAGCAAACACCAGACTGAGGAAAAACAGTGCACAGCAAATGAATTTCAAAGACAAATTGGGAGTTACCACTAAACCAACTTAAATTACTAATATAAAAGCTGCACTTAGATGCAATTGAGGTGATGCTGCAAAATTTGGAAGTATTATAAAAATGAGCTTAAGTTTTATAAATCTCTTCAAACCTCTACAATTGGCTTAACTGGTTAAGCCTCTCCCAAACAAAGGACAGTCTGCTTTACAACACTGTTTAACTGTTCAAAGTTTGGCACCAGTATATTCATATTCACTTTTTCCAGATATCCTCTTTGCAAACAGTCAATTTTAAAGTGCCTAGAGCTAAAAAACTGTCTAAACTGAGATGGGCTGCCCAATAACTATTCTTTCAAAAATCCACATTTGTTTGGCTGTCTCTTGTTTTATCTTCAAATATGAAAACACTGAAAATAATATGTTGTCTCACTTTTAAATGCTGTATCTGGAGTCACACTGGCAAGCAATCAAGAGTGTATGACTTGAGCTCTCCTGAAGAGTTTTGGGAAGGACAATCGATTAGATGTTCCATTCGTTAGAATAATTAAACAGCATTCTTTTCATCTTCAATTCCTCACTCTCTTTTTGAAAATTATCTTTTAAAAATTTTATTATTTTAAGTGAACCCTCATGAAATACAATTTCTCGCTAGAAAACAGGAATAAAAAATCATACACAATTGGCTAGGCTGGGAGGAGCTGATAGCAGGAAAAGTTATAGCATACTCTAATACTCAAGATCTATATGGCAGATTAAGGGGAAAGGAGGGAAGGAATGAAGAGAAGAGAGGGAGGAAGAAAAAAGTATTTTATAGATGTTTTATTAGGGAACTTTTAAAGAACAAAGTAATCTAATTTAAAATTTAAAAATTAAAAACATTTTTAATGGACTGACTCTTGCACTTAATGCCTTAATATTTTATCAAATAATTCCAAATGATTAAAAAATATACATAGCTATATCCTGGAGGAAAAGGATAGAAAAGAGGCACATGTAAAAAAAACTAGCATTTACTGAGCACTTATTATATGACAGACTTTCTGCTAAGTGGTTTACATATGTTATACAACTTTATTCTTCACAATACCTCTAATGAGTTAATCATGATTATTGAAATCCTTCCAGAAAAGCTGTATACCACAGTTAGTAAAGTGGCAGGACTAGATTTGACTTCAGACTCTCTGGCTCCAAAGCCCAGGCAACTACCCATTTAAAGATTCATCACTTCTAAAAGTGATGAACTACATAGTAAATTATTTCTGAATCAATAAAGCACGGCATACAGATGGTGCAGAAATACACATTTTTCTAGGTTTTCTAAAACCACAGCTTGTATACATTTGATTACTAAATTAATCAATAATTTAGCATTACCAATAAGATTTTAAATGAGACAACCTTCAAAGATTTTCAAATGTCAAAGTTGATAATTATCACAAATATGTAATCAAATTCCTAACACTCAAACATTGCATTTTATGTTACTATTTGAAACTTGGGCCAAGACTACTCTGTAACTACATTACTGGCTCAGATCAAAGATGACCTGCATAAATACATCAAAGTAAGGGAACAAACAGAGAACTAGTACACACACTTTGCAGCAAAGAAACAAGCTAAACTCAATCAAGAGATGCAAATGGCTTAAAAAGTAAGCAAACAAAATCTCACAACTTCCCTGAAACAAACCAACGATTTCAGCAAACATGAACAGAGAAGTGGAATGAATACATCAAAATCTCTGTTCTGGCATGAGTGCTAACTTAAGTAGGACTTTTAAGAAAATAATTACAAGCCTCTTTTACAGCAGCACCATGTGAAAAACAGTGAGTGCACACAGGCTACAAACTGCGAAGGCTCTGCCCCATTATTTAACAAGACACACTTCATTCTGTGCTTTGCTCTTCATATCAAACTTTCTGCCAAGCCACACGTACGTTTCAGGCAATGTTCAAAGCTAGGAGCAGATGTACATTTACGCACAGAATGTGCATTTGAAAAAATAATTAAATAACAATCTACTTTGAGTGGAGAGAATTTGAAACTTTCATATTCTCTTCACCCAGTCTGTATCACATATATATCCTTCTCCCTTCGCCCCTGCCCCAGTTAATACATCTGCTATTAATGCCACCCCTGTGACTGCCTAAGACTTTTGGTAAGAGGTCAATTTTTCTCAAAAAAATATCCAATATAAATTCTAGTCTACCTAGAAACTATGATCTGTTTGATATAAAAAGAGGTAACAAAAATACTGCCTTTCTTAATAATCTTACAGAAATATTTTGAAAAATAGTTCATCTGTGCTGGGATGGTTTAATGTCTTCTTTATTGTGGATGAATTCTGACAAATGATTTCAGAAAGCCAAGCTGGGGATAAGGGAATTGGGTTGGTGGGGGAGGAGGGAAGCATGGGAAATACAGTTTTACCTTTTTAAAACTCGTAAGAGCTCTGAAACTTAATGGAAATCAGGATTATTGTTGTTGTTCTGAGAGGTAGTGATATACCTGAATAATTCTATGTAATAAACTGGATTCTTCACAGAAAATAGCATGAACATCCTCTAACAAATTCATATTATCTTCTTAATCAAATCATGAAACACAGCCAAAAGATCCTATTTCCTTGAGGCTGAAGCTTTAAAACACATATACATTTATGTTCTTGGTCATGTAAATACATGTACATAAGTGGATGACAGGAAGCAGTTACTAAATATGTTAATTGTATGTCATTTGAGATCTGTTTATGCAGACTAAGTGAATTCACCTGGATGAGGCTCAGGGATGGAGCCCCTTCACCCCTCACCATGAAGAGCTCTCATTTAAAGAATAACCCACTGACCACAGCTGCCTCGAATACGATTAAAAGCATGGTATGTTAGAAGACCAAATGAGAATCTAGGATTAGAAAAGTAAATCCATTTCACGCTATGTAATATGTGCTTTTATGAGGACAGGTAACATTTATGCCATATTTATAGCTATATATCAGGTATTATTAGATTAATGGCTGGAACACATGTGCTGAAAATAATGTATAAGAATGGGATGTTTCAAAAGCACCTGGGTGCTGTCAATGCACTAGAAAAGGTCACAATTAATAGAAAACTTTATATCTACATACATATATGTATGTATTTATGTATAGCTTTATATGTATGATCTTACCCCTTCCACAAAGGATGTGAAAGTAACTTCCACTAAAATCCATAAAATTATCAGTAAAATCAGAACTAGGGAAAGTATAAGGCAGAGACTCAAAACAAAGCAGGCTATAGATATTTTTTATTAAAAAACATACATTTAGCTCTGGGCATTCTGGTAATCAAAGCAAAAAAGGAAACTTGGTCAATTATATTATTTCAAAAGTAGAGAAACATCAGATCTCAAAGTTGGTAGCATTTTTCCTAGTACTTAACCCTACAACAAAGCTTTCATGTGGGGCTTCAAAACAAAACTATTTTGTAATTTTTTTGAGAAGCAGACAACATTTCTGTAATAGAATAATGAACTTGATTTATCCTTCCTATAAATCTGGGTTTTTAATGTAAAACAAGAGAATGGCCTTATGAGAACTTTTCATAACAAGGAACAACAATTTGTACAATTTAGAAAACAACAACGATAAAGTCCTACCAAAATTAACTAATAGTTTCATCCAATATGAAACTACCTATCAAACTGACTGATGGGGCATATAACTACGCCCCAGGGAACAGTTGAAAAATGTGAGTTTCTTAAAGGAAGAGGGTCTTGATAATTTTCTTCAAATAATTATAAAGGTTGATTTGTGCAAGAGGAGTTATAGAATATAAGACCTGAAAAGAGAAAGGGAAAGAGAATAACTCAACACAGTATTTTTAAAAATAATAATTTCAAATTTCAGCTATTCAAAATCAGAATGAGATGTGTCAATAGTGAGCACTAAAGATTCAAATGAGAACAAATGATCGCTTTTTGAAGGTACTGTTTGCAATGTACACACAAAAATGTGGTAATAAATGACCCACAGAATCATTTCACTTTATTCATTCTGAAACTATTTCCTGAGCACTACCTGTGCTAGGAACTATAAAAAGATGATAGAGTGGCATCAATTTCTAATAGATGCCCTCTTCAATATGGCTTCCCAGTGAACAGGTGATAGTTAATGCATTTATTTCTCTGAGTCTTAATTTCCTCACCTAAAAAACAGTGGTTTGAACTTCCAACCATATGATGATTGGCAATTTCAAAAACTTACCTCCAGACCAGATGGCTTTCTGCTTAATGAGCATTTTCAGGGGGAAGTCCCATAGGTACTACACACAATAAAGGCACAAAATGAATTTTTATCAAACCCACCCTCCACATCTACTTCTCCTATATATTTTATCTGTCAGTGAGAACATCACCTGAGTCATCAATCCTACTTCTTTCTCACTGACTTCATGTAGTTATCTATCTTCTGAGTAGTTCTCAAATTTGCTTTCTCCAAGGCAAAAATCACCTAGAATGTTTTTAACAAATTTAAATGATGTGGGAAAATGCTTAAAAGATGTTATGAGAAAAAAGCAGAACATAAGACTACAACTTTATAAATGCAGAAAACCTAAACAATTTGGGTTGCTCCCTTCTGCTAAGGAAAATGACTGGGAAAAAATATGCTAAAATGTTAATGGTGATAGTTCCCTGGGGAGTGAGATCATAGGTGATTTTAGCTTTCTTACACATATTATCCATATTTTTTGGCAAAAGAATGTGCAGTTCACATGATGTGAAAGGAGCGTGTACTTTATTGCTGGCCAAATTGTCCCCACTTCCCGTGGTCACCTAACAACCTGGGTATGGTGCTTCTAAACTGTGGGAGCAGGGGAAAGGAATGGTACTAGACTATTCAGAATGTGAAGAAGCCAATCTGATCTGAATGGCATCTCACCACTCATCAGTTTTGTGACTTATGATAAATTATCTCAGCCTAGATTTCCTCTGCTATAAAAAGCAGGGGAAGAGGGAGACAGTTCTTACCTCATAGGGTAGTTATAAGGATTAAAAGAAATCACCTATCACAACAGTTTAATGCATTGAACAACTGAATAAATTCAAGAAGAGCTCAATAAGTTAACACCACCATCTATAATTCAGAATTGTTATTTAGAATCCAGAGACTATGGTACTTACCTGGGCCAAATGAATAGTGTGGTTTTTTTGTTTGTTTTTATTCATCTCCATATAAGGGGTAGGGGGGAGTGGGGGGAAATCAGGAAATGGGGAAGGAGACTGGAGATTGTATGTGTTACTACAAAAAAAGAAAGTCTAAGAATCAGTAATATCCATTTCATGAAAAAGAATTCATATGTCCAAAAATGAATATGATCAAAAACAATCTACCATGAGAAAGGATTACAAAAGGAAAAAATACTTCTTAGATACTGAAACTATAAGGTAATTATATTCAGTACAATAAAGAACAGATTCAATAAAGAAAGAGACAAGCTACAGAAATTAGATTTCAAGAAAAGGTAATCTTAGGTGTTCTATTATTACTGCACATATAACAATATAATTGCATTGTACTATATAACTTTCTATCTCTTGGTTCCATTCATAACTCTTTTGAAGGAAGGAACTGAGCTTCCTGTCTCCCTCCCCAACAGGTGACTTCAGCTCATATAGGGGACTGGGAAAAAGCTATCTGGAAATACTGCCCACCCACATGAAGTAGCTAAACTCAAGTGGATATAGCAAACAGCTTTACAATGGACCACTGATTGCTCAGCAAGATGATCCAAACTAGCAGCTTCAACTGTCCAAAAAAAGTTTCCTTTACCCTCAAACATCCAAGACATTTTGGAATAGAAAATCAGTATTAAAGATGCTTTACAAGAAGAAAGCCTGGGGGATACAATCTTTTAAGAGTATTCTTAACTGCAACTTAAAAAAGAGAAAGCTGGCAATAATGCAAAGTGACAGCAGTTATAGAAAAAGTTAGGGAGGGCAAATTATTTCCTAAGGTTTTTTAAATCAAGAGAAACGGAAGTATTTATAACCACACTCTCCATATACCTTGTCTCATCTCTTCCTCTTTCCCTTCACATACCACTTCTAGCAAACAAATTTTATACAATAAGGAATAGAGTTCCACGTTGAGAAAGCATTATCAAACAGAAATCATCGTGATAGTTCACAATAAATCTGAGGTTAGAAAAACTATAGCTTGTTTTTAATGAGGCCATGTTACCTTTCATGTTGCAATACCCTTTCAGAAAACAATATCTAATCCAGGAATCCTCAATCTGAGGGTTCAAGGTTTCTGTGAATTTCCCAAAATCATATCCATATACAGTTTAGTGAGAAAGGATCCAAAGCTTTCATAAAATTCTCAAAATGGGCAAATTTCAAAATACCCAAGACCCAAAAGAGGTACAGCAGTGAACCAGACAGATATGGTCCTGACTCTCACGGAACTTCCATTCCTGTATCTGCAGGGTGGGAGGAGGTAGGCTAAGACCTAGGTGCGACACAGTAATCAATTCAGTTCAGGGGCAACCCCACGGCAGCACAGATCAGCCCTGAGATCACTAAAGACGCAGGAAGAATAAGAATAACAGAACTAAAGTCCAGAGTAAGTCTCAGCTTTCAGCAGAAGACAACAGAATGCCACTCTTTCCAAGAACAGGAAATGCATCATGGGAAAAGCTGGATGGAAGCTTCACCTAAGCCATCCTGTGATCAAGACAGCATTTCCCAAGGTGAACAGAGAAAGCACATGCCCTACCCACATACCCTACTCACTGAAGCCAATGAGCTAAGACTGTTCTAAAATGAAGGAGTGCTGATCCTCATAAAAAGAAAACCCTCTTGTATTTGAGAAGAATCCATATTTGCAATTTGGGAGAAAAGTTAGCCTATAGTAAAAATGCCTCATTATTAGAATACCCCAGGACAAATCCTACCTACTATGTTACACATGTATTTTGGAGGTATATAGCTCTACAGTCACACACTAAAGACCATCTTTAAGCTACTCGCATCCTGTTAGCTTTTCAAGTGTTTGACCTCTAAAAGGCATCACTGAGACTTGTGCAATCAGTTGTCAGTATGTATCTGAAATGAAGATACTCTTCTATGAAGGGCCACTTGGACTAGAGAAGAAAATGAAATACAGTGTACGGGGAGGGGGGGGCGGTAGTAATGATCATTGGGAGGCAAGAAAATTACTATAGAAAGGTCCTGGAAGGCTATTAAAAAAAGAAAAAAAAAACACAGACCAAATAATTCTCTCTCACAATTGGCAGGCAAGATCCTGCCAGATGTCTGAAATAGAATTAACCTCTACGGGCTACAGTGATAGAAATAAGCCGCATAACTATGATGGTAAGAATAAACAACTATCTAGGGAAGGGGTATCTTTGTTTTATTTTCCCTGAACACTTGTTTCAGATTGTTTCTCCCCCCAAATTATCCCTTACTGCAGTATTCACAGATATGGAGCCAGCAGTGTACCCCGAGGCATTTGAAAATGTGCCAGAGGCAGATCAAACAGTACCTGCTTACAGAGCTAAATTTAATCAGAATATTTGTTTTGAAGCATTTTCAGATTGGGTACTATCACCTTAACAACAACAAAACCCTCCTTTTCCCCAAAGGATATATATACCTTTTCCTTGCTGAAAAGATTAAGATCCTAAATTAGATACATTACAAATGACTTACAGATGCTTCCTCCTTGTATTTGGGGGGCCAAAAATCTGAAAGAACGAATTCATACATTCATTCCTTCATACATTCACACAATAAGTATTTATTCAGAGCTATAATGTGCCAGAACTTCTAAGTGCTGGTCAGCATAGGGCAGTGAAGGCAGAAGAGGTTCCTGCATTTGACATTCTAATAGAGAGGAACAGAGAGGACACACAGGGTGGTAGCCAATGTTCCCGGGTCTGCTTAAATGCTTAGATTCCCTAAAGAAAGGACCTGGGTAATTTCATATAGTTCTCTAGGCCTTGAGGGTGAAAAAAATATCTTTGTCAATAACAACCAGGAAAGCAAGCAAGCCTGAGAGTCAAAAATACCTGGCTTTTTAACTTGCAAAATAATACAATGAAAAAATAGCTGCAGACCAAGAAAACAGGAGACTTGAATTGCAATTTTGGCTCTGCCATTAAACACAACAAAATAAAGTTGAATTAAGCCTCCAAACAACCATACTGCCCTAAAAAAAGATAGAAATAGTTTAAAAACACCATCTAATTTTTAATCCATCTCAAATGTAAGAGTCAAAGCAAGGACCGGATAAGAACTCCTCACGAATATTTCCTGTGTTTCTTTGAGAAGTATTGAAGTTAGAATCAATTATCTCTACTATGCTCTCAGGTTCTAATATTCCACAGAAAAAAATGGAAGAAAAAGTAAGTTTCACTAGACATGCTCTAGAAGCCTTAAGAACCCAGAGTAAATAGAAAATGAAAAGTAAGACTCAAAAGAGTGGTTAGAAAAGTGGAGCAGCACTAAGAATCATAGTTTAATAAGTGAGGACAGCTCTGGACTGAAGAGCGTATGTGGGTTCCCTATGCAGAAAACAGGCCTTGGGCTAACTTGAATGAGGAGGTTCAAAAGTGTCAAATCCCAAAACTTCTATTTCAGACAAGCTCTGAAACAGTCTCTTGCAAACTTTTATCAACTGAAGACAATGTAACAGACATTTGGCACACATGAAAACCACCAATATAAAGTTTTTAACATTTTTGATTATCATGATCTTAATTATATAAATGCTTTTTAATAATTTAAAAATTATTAATTACTGCACACTGGTGACAGGGATGATTTGCATCTACCCCAGAATTTCAAAATACGTTTGAAGTGGGAGGTTAGATTATGTGTGATTCCATACCTAGGAAGTTTCCTTAAACAGAGTTATAGGTTATCAGGAAGCATTTTGTTGATGTCAGATGATCCTAGATATCTGGATTTGGATGAAATGGAGACTCCAAAATTATGGAGATTTCTCACTAAAAGTTCAAAGAACATAATATACCTAAAAACAGATTATTTCAATTAGGGAGTGTTTTAGTTTGCTAGGCTGCCAGAATATAATACACCAGAAATGTGTTGGCTTTTACAATGGCAATTTATTAACTTATAAGCTTACAGCTCTGAGGCCAGAAAATGTCCAAATCAAGGCTTCATCAGGCGATGCCTTTCTCCCGGAAGACCAGGTGCAGGCGATCTGGACTGCTCTGTCATATGCAAAGGCACATAGTGGTGTCTGCTGGTCTCCCTTCTCTTCTGGGTTTCCTTGCTTCAGATTTTGGCTTCCTCTGGCTTCCTCTCTGTTCCTGTGTGTTTCTCTCTGAATTCACCTCATTTATACAGGGTTCCAGCAAGAGGACTAAGACCCATGCTGGGTTACGCCTTAACTGAAGTAACAATTTTAACCAAAAGGTCCCATCTATAAAAGGTTCACACCTACAGGAATGGACCAGCTTTAAGAACATGATTTTCTGGAGTACATACAGTTTTGAAGTACCACAGGAAGAATCTGTGGACTTGATTTCTAATCCCCACTTTCACTAAATTCTGGAAGCTATTCCATCCTATTGCAGTATTTGGATTTGTTTTTTTAAATTTGTCCAGTAATCTCACCAATTTCTTCATCTAATAAATTAAAACTATCAAGGCTAATCCCAGTATCATAATCTCAATATTAAAATTGCTATATTTTCACTCAGAAGTGAAGCTATCCAGAACACTACATATTTAGCTAAAATATGACACTTTAGCAAATCATTTGAAGGAATGGAAATAGCTTTTATTGGCAGAACAGTGTCATAAGGAAGGGGTAAAAATGTAGTCTCTTATCTCACACCAAAGACTCATGTAGGCATCTTTCTCTCAGATGTATGGAAAAGCAAGGTCAATCTTAATCTCACACCACCCATTTTTTTTTTTTTTTTGGCACTTTCAATAAAAGTTACTTGATAAAATTGATACCTATATTAAATACAATTTGCATACTTCTCAAGTTCTTAAACAATAATATGAGGTGTAATATAGAAAAAATACTTTTGCTTATTTATAAAGATAATAAAACAAATAATCAAATAAACAGAAAACAAATAAGGCTTCTAGAAATCCTGTAGAAGGGGGGGTTCCTGCTTTGCAATAGGCAAGCATTTATGAATCATGATTATAAATGAACTAACCCCATGGTAAAAACAAATATAATTGTACTTAATTAAAATCGTGAATTTCTTTTTATTTACATATTAATAGAGACAAAAATAATGCAATAATCCAATAGATTGGATTAGAAGCCATTAAAACTAATGTATCTGACAACTGATTCTTATCTAGTATATGATCAACTCCTTTGATAAATTCCAATAATAAAATGAACAAAAGAATTGAAGAAGGATTTCACAAAAAAAATATCTAGTTGATTGATAAATTTATAAAAAGGAACTCAACATGATTAATTACCTTGGACATGAATATTAAAACCAATGGATGACACCATTACACACCTCTTGGATTTGATACAGTTCTAAGGATTCTGGGTACATATTTTGACATGAATATGAGGATGTGGGATTCTTATACATAGAGAGTAGGAGTGTGAAATGGTGCCATAATTTTGTGGGAAGCCAGCATTTAACAACTGAGCCACATCAGCTCCCCTGAGTTGGTTCTTTTGTTTGTTTGCTTGTTATTTGTTTTTTTTTTTTTTTTTTTTTTTTGATGTTTAAAGGTCTCTTTATTTTTTTTTTTTTATTATTATTATTTTTTTATTATTATGGGTAAAAATAAAAATTCTCACAATACATACAAACATCCGTAAAATGATATATAAATATATATGCATATATGTGTATTTGATTACAAAAATGTTATTTTTATATATATATATACATATATTTTAAGAGGTGCTTAGATTACCTACACCACCCATTTTTTATTAGCACATTGTAAAGATGAATACACAGAGACTGAAAATTAATTTTATTACTTTCATTTTTTCCTTCCATACTGAAGATCAGAAAGCATGATACATTATTTCATCAAGTCTAAACTCCACTGAGTATAAGAAAAGAAAAAGGGCTGTCAATTTTAGTTATAAAACATGGATTGAAAGACACATCTCAATTTCATACATGTTCAAGTGTAAAAACCGGGATGGGGGATACATTCTAGAGCCAATGAAGATGTTCCCTGTAAATGTAGCTGTGTGCGGGTGGGCACTGAGGTAGCAATGTCCTTTCCTTACTCTAGCATGACTAGTGCTTGGTTGTATTTAAAAAAAGAAAAAAAAAGTGCTACTTTGATGCCTTAGAAGTGGACTCAGATCCATCTTTAGTGACAAGATTTAGTATTTTTGGAAAAAAATTTTTGGAAAGTATAATTTGTCCTGGGAAAACCTCATTGATTTAACAGCAACAACAAAAAAAGCCATTGTGGTTTATTTTTAAATCACAAAAAAAATTTTGATGATACCTTAACACCATTTGACAAAGTTTCATAAAGACCTAAAGAACTCCGAGAACTAGGGACAAATCAGAGCCAAAAAATCCTTAGCTTTTCAGACATGTGTCATTTTAATTCCTATTCACACTTATTTTCCAGTTGCTTGTATAAATCATCACACTACTAGATTTCTCGTTCCTAGTTTATATAGATCTTTATTCCACTGACACCAGGACTTCTCAACCTTGACACTACTGGTATCTTGGGCTGGATAATTCTTTGTTGTGGGGGGCTGTCCTGTGCATTGTAGAATGTTTTGTAGTACTCCTGGTCTCTACTCACCAGATGTGAGTAGGCACCCCCCACCACACACATACACCTGTTGTGACAACCAGAAACATCTCCAGACATTGCCAAATGTCCCTTGGGGAGCAACCTCCCCCACCATGCCCCACTGAGAACACTGATTTAGGCCCTGGACTCCTGTTCTCTATTATATTATCCTGAGGCATATTGTTCACGCTATTATTTTTATGCTTGAATGTACCCCTTCTGATCCATTTCTGAGAGGTGGGGATAAAACACAATAAAGGTAAAAATCCAAATTCAACAAACAAAAATATGTAATTAATGTAAAAATGCTAACCAAATGAAACTACGCTATTAGCTGAATATTACGTGAGACACAATAGCCAACTCTATTCTTTAAAGCAGATATACAACCTTTGATACATGTGCTGTTGAGATCATGAAGTTGGGTGCCAATTATGGCAGGTATTCCTTTTCATAACTTGTCTCTTGGCATAATACTCAAGCAATCAGAGAAAGAAGAGTAGGTGGGTAGCTCATAAGCCTGGATTAATATAGCAGTAATAATATACATGGCAGGCAAGAGAAAGGCTAGATATGTACTGGTCATCCTTCAGGTCATAGCTTGGTAGTCCTTTCTGCAAACTTACCACAGTTCACCAAGTCCGAGTAAAAGTCTATACTTTGTGTACCACACTTCTACTTTCACAACATTATCCCACTATGCAGTAATTGCCTTGTTATGTCTACATTTTCCCAAATAGACCACGGTGTCCCAAACATTAAGCAGACTGCCTGGCACAAATGGATGCTTTAATAAGTCCTTGTTAAAAAAGTTTCAGGGAAACGGCTGTGGCTCAATCAGTAGGGCTCCCGTTTACCATATGGGAGGCCCCGGGTTTGGTTCCCGGGGCCTCCTGGTGAAGGCAAGCCCGCCAGCACAGCGTGGTTAGCTGACCCAGCGAGCACAAGCAGCAAGGGGGGGATAAATGAATAAATAAATAAATAAATCTTAAAAAAAAAAAAAAAGTTTCAGATAAATCCTGTAATAGTTCTCCTTATGGTATAAAAAAGGAGTAACAATATACTCAAATTTATCCAAAATGATTAAGAATATCAAGGGGAAAAAAAAAAAAGTCCCGAGAGCAATCTGAAACATTGCAAACACTACAAAATAGTAGAAACTTAAATGAGCACTATATAAGACTGTCTCTATATTGAGAAGGGGTGAAAGAATCAATATTACATAGTTAATTTTACTTATGTTTTTTCAGAAAAATGGAATGTGGAAAAATAAAGATAATATTTTAGGTTATGTTTAATTGAGAAGTTTTACTCCACTGGACTTACTCAAACAAGCAGCCCACAATTCAACATTACTTACAATCAAATGAATTTGAACTAAAGCAACTTAAAAAAAAAAAAAGCCCAGAAATGATTAAGATATGGTTTAATTGTATAGTGGCATATGTTCCACTGTGGTATTATCCTGATGTCACATTTGCCTGGGACTAAAGTGTCCCAGAATGTATGGTAAATTATATGGTCACAGTTAAATGGCACTCTCACATACTACTGGGAACCATAGCCCTTAAGGAAAAATGTTGGCACTAATAAAAGTTTCCAATTACTGAGCACCTATTGTATTTCAACCAACAAATCCATATGCAAGGTAGTAAGTATTATCTTTCTATTTGTCACATCAGTAACCTGCCCACATCATAAGTAATTTACCACCAGGACTCAAGGCTAGACTTTTCTAGTTACAATAAATCTTTTCAATATATGATAAAAAATGTTTATGTCCTATGATTCTCTGATTCTTCTGCTGGAAACCTAGAATAAGGTCATAATTCAAAATATAAACAAAATGCTTTTAAATGGTCATCAAAAATTGTTTATAACAAAAGAATTAGAAATTACCTAATATATCTGACAATAGAAAGATGTCAAGGAAACCTATACATTCATGCCTTCAAGAGTTTACAGTGCATCTTTTAGAATGATGGTTGATGACTACTGTTCAATAACACAAAAATATGTAAAATAATATGAAACAGAAACAAAAGGTATATATACTCTAAAATTTAAAAATTAAATTTAGAAGGAAATACACTAATATAATAACTGTAATGTTAAAGATGATACAATATAGATAAATTTTCCTTTCAAAATTCTCTGAAATATTCTATTAGTTTTTGTAATTCAAAAAGCATATTTTAAAAAGAAAAACTTAGCAATGGCTAAAAGTTCAAAGAGAGTACATTCTGTTCTTTAATTCATAACAAAATTCCCATGCTCACAAACGTGATAGTTAAGTTTGAAGATAAAGAAAAAGCAAGACAGATTCAAGGATTTGAGGAGTTCAGTTACCAAAGCATTTCAGGAGGTAAACTAGATGTTCCTATGGAACTGCAGTAGAGGGTCCAGGAGAAAACATTCATAATGTCAAAGGCTGTAGTCAGATCAAAGAGCATCAAACTAGGAACTAGCTGCCCTAGAACTGTCCATTACTCCAAAGGGATCAAGCCATACTAAGCACCCAGGAAAACTGATATTAAAATCAGTTAAGGGAAGCAGCTGTGGCTCAATCAGTAGGGCTCCCGTTTACCATACGGGAGGCCCCGGGTTCGGTTCCCGGGGCCTCCTGGTGAAGGCAAGCCCGCCCGCACGGCGTGGTTAGCTGACCCAGTGAGCACAAGCAGCAAGGGGGGCATAAATGAATAAATAAATAAAATCTTAAAAAAAAAAAAAAAAAATCAGTTAAAATCTGTTGGGTAAAAAAGTACTAGAAAGACAAAGACTGCTTCCTCCAGCATTTCATTGGGAAAAGAGAGGTTGGCAATCAGGTCAAAATGTAGAGGTCAAAAGCATAATTTAAATGAATAGTGTCTCATTTGAGGACATTTAAGAAAAATAAATGACTAAAGTTCATCAGTGAATAATATTCATTTGTATTCTCTGCCACCATCATGTGTTTCCCTCCAAGCATCTCTCTCCTACCTTAAGAAATGTTGTAGACAATTTCTCCAAAGGCTTCCCAAAGCCAGGTGAAAAACTCTTTTAAGATATTTGTCTGCAGAGGCAGCATGGTTGAAATGCCCCTCACAAAACACTTTCCAGGCCTTTACCACATCTCAGGAACGTAGCATACTCTGGTTACTCACAAAGTAATTCCTCATGTCTGTTCTATATCTGTTAAATTTGCCTTCCCTACAAAATTAAAGTAGGATTTTATGAAGGATATACAGAGTTGTATGAAGCCACATGAGCAAGAAATGTTTGACTTCT
Source organism: Tolypeutes matacus (assembly GCA_026826555.1). NCBI lineage: Eukaryota > Metazoa > Chordata > Mammalia > Cingulata > Chlamyphoridae > Tolypeutes > Tolypeutes matacus. The sequence continues at coordinate 7,412,400 of JAKSZT010054489.1, forward strand.
TAGGGGTAAAATTCTTACCTTCTAATACCTGTTACTTCTACCCAACAACCTAATCAAGAAAATATATAAAACAAAATGTTGCAATATGTGGTTTTCTATGGTTATGACCCATGAACTTTTTTATAGAGACCTCTGCTTAGATGATAATCATCTGACATTGAATTATGACTAGTACATTAAGTGCTTGTCCAGAGAAAATCAATTAAACTTCCATGAATGTTAAAGGTCAAAACATCTCAGAATACCCACCACCTACTAAACAATAACATTTTGCAGATGGTGTCATAAAACAAAAATTTCAATAGACATCTGCTCTCCTATCAGAAATAAAAGCAGATAAAGCAATACCCTGCACATTAAGCAGAATGCCTTTCCATTGTTGCAATGCCCTGAATAATGAATTTCTCTCCTTATTATAACGAAAGATTAGCCTACTTCCTGGTTAACTAATTACTCCAATTTTGAGCTTCATTTATATTTAGTTTTCTCAACTTGGTGATGAGTATGTGTGCATGGGGATAGATGACAAATTAATTTTAATCATAAATTTTTAAATAAAATGGTTGATATCAGTATTCATAGAAAGGATTATAAAGAAAACAATACCAAAGCTGAACAAAAGCAAACATGTAATTTCAAGTTATCAGTTAAGATGCTATTTTGTAAATGCTACAGTCACATTGGCACTTAGTGGTTTATATAAGCCAGGCTACACGTGTTGAATTCTTTATAATATTAGCTCTCCTTATTTTTTAAAAACCACAAGAATGATTAAATAATAGCCTCTATTGTCAGTTTATCCCATGGCAGGCACTTCACATGTATTTAATCCTCCCCACAGCTCTATGGTGTAGGTACTGTTGACTATACCCATTTTGCAGATGAGGAAAGTATTTCTTACAGAGTTTAGAAAGAAGAAAATAAGACTTGCCCTTAATAATTCCCATTGTGGAAAAATAGCTCATCATGAATCAGAAGCCTCTCATATTACTATTAATAAGTAGAGCCTGTCTTTGTTCTGTGTTTTAATCTCCAAGAGAAGCTACTATGCTATAACCATTGGAAAGGGCTAAGATGAAACTGGGCGGAAAAGATCAAGTTCTCACCAGATGGAAGTCCTGCAGGCATGAGTGCTTTTTTTTTTTTTTTTTAAAGAATCCAATTGAAAGTAGGAAGAACAGAGAATGTCTCTTCTTGAAATACATTTAATATAGATGTTCTTGCTGTATTTCCCCCTAAAGTGAAGATGTAGAACCAACAGGAATAAAGCAAAGTTTCTAACAGAGCAGACATACTGACATTCAATTAATAATAAAAATCTCTTCAATTAATATAAATTTTAGAATTAACCTATTCTATTCCTATTATCCCAAAGACACAAGATGATGCATTTCTTCTCAGCAACAACTCTATTTTTACAAAGCAACACTCCTTAATGTTACATAAAACTGCTAGACCATTATTGATGGGAGGAAAAATACAGAAATTAGGAGTATCATGAAATCTTTTCCAGACTCAGAATTATGACTGGTGCTAAAAATTCAAAGATTGAAGGAAATAGATAAGAAAATAATTCTTTTGAACTGTAAGCATACACTACAGGAAGTATGCATAGCATGAAAACAACACAGCATTTTACAGTGTTTATAAATCAACATCCTGCAGATGTTATGATTAAGAATATTCAAAACTTGTTCAATTAGAAAATGTTTTAAATTGTCAAATTAATAAGAAACTCGTATCTGCTTCAAATGCTTTTTTGGAAAGAGTATGTAAATCATAAATACTTCTTGAACAGTCAACAAAGAATTTACTGACATAATACTAAGGTACTTCTTGAAATATATTTTTCCTAAACTTGTTGGTATGGAATATAGATGCAATCTTAACCAGAAAAATAAAAAATGTAGTTGCAGCATAACTTATTTGATATTATACAAATCGCTCAGTCTTTCAGGTTGTAAGACTGTGCCTTGTCCCTCTTTTATCCATAAACAACCATAGTATGTTTAAAATAAACTTCAAATTCTGATTTCTTATTATGTTTGATAGAAGAAACTAACCAGAAGGTTGCCCTAAAGAGAAATGGAACATCTGGTGAAATGTGTAACATGCTTCAGGCTCACATCTGCTGCTAAGGTTAGTATTCCAATGTGATACCTGCAATCTTCATGCTAAGCATTAAAAGACTAAAAGTTAAAAGGTACTAAGAAGTATGTTCTTCTGCCACAGAGTGCCTTCTTTTTCTCAACAATGAGCTATCGACTGAACCTAGCAGAGTACCTGGAGAAATATTTCTTATAATAAGTATGCACTTCAGTTCAAAACATGAAGCTAATTCAATAGACTACTTCTACCACGTGACGGCTGATTACATCCCTCCCCCAAGTATATTGACCTAAGTATTAATCAAGACAGGATGTATGCTATTGCTTGTCTGTGATTCATCAATCTATTCTGCTTTTATTTTTCAGCTCACCAATAAGAAAATGTTGGAATGGAAGAAATAGGAATGGAAAACTGAGAAAATCCAGATGACCAAAAGAGATGGTATTATTGTTAACTCAAAAAAGCATGCTTTCATATGCACACCATGCTCCGCAGCCTTTCTCCTTCATTTACTTTTTAACTTTCAATTTTCTGCCCTAAACAGCAACAAAACTCTATGCTTACTGCAGTGTAAATTCCTTTATATTTGTGACACTTTTAAAAGCCTCTATTGTGCCATGAAAGGTTCCCAAACAAGGAAAGATCTGCACAGCAGGAGAGGAACCCGCTTACATTTTCTAACAGCTGTGAAGGATCTGCTCCCTAGAGTAACAGAAATCAACTGCAAACTGAAAAGTGTTTAGAAATAAAATGTTTCCATCACCTCACACTATCGCTACTTCCATTAGTACCCATGAAAAAGACAGTGGATTTTACCCAGCATTTTAATGCAATGAACTTTACTGACAATAGAAAAGAGAATAAAATTACAAACTAATTCTACCATCAAGCACAGGAAATCATCAATGAAGAGAATCAGTACCTAACCTCGCAATTTTGCCTCTTCATTCCTGTACTAAACAACTAATCATAAAAGTCTTAGTTAGAAAACAGTTTACAAGTGTTATTTATGAAGCTAGTTTGGGCTCCTCATTCTGAATTAAAACCATATTACTTAAAATACAAAAGCACTTAGCATCACATCAGGAGCTGATTTAACAAAAAGTTCAAAGCCAATGATAAGCTCTATGGAGTAAATTTTGTATATTTGTGGTGGTTCTGCCAGTATCCTGACTACCTGATAATCAAAAGGATAACAAAGACCACATATCCTGAAAAATAAAAGATGGGTAACCTAATGGGCTCAAATCATCCGTATTACAATAAAAATTAAAGAATGTGAAATCATATTCAAAGGCCTTCCAGAATCATTTCCAACTCCAGTTCCGGATGATTTCAGCCAGTATTTCCTGAGCACCTATCTCTATTTCCAAGTACTATAGTAGAAGCTGAACAGCCAGCCTTGAATTAAGACATATAGTCTTTGCCCTCAAACAGTTCACAGTAGGTAAGAAAGCCACATAAACAAATACTATGTGATAAATTCAAGAGGTGTGTAGGGTGCAAAACTAATGCAAAGGGGCCTACAGGCACAGGCATTAGGAAAGGCTTTGACAAGGAACTGATACCTGTGCTAAATTTTGAAGGATGGGTCGTCTGCCAGGCAGTAAAATGGGAGCAGTATTCTGGTCTCAGGAAACCACTGGGCCAAGGCACAGAAGTGTGAAAAAATACATAACTTTTAGGGAACTCTATAAACAATCTCATATTATATAATGTACACTGGAAAAATGGCAAGATATAAGTCTGGAAAGGTAGGACAGAGCCATTATCTCAAAGGGCAATAGGCCAGGGAGCCAGGGCTTTATCAAGCCCACAAATGGCACCAAACAAACGTTTTTAAGCAGGAGTGACATTCTCAGACTTCTGTTTTATGACATTGGGAGTGGACTGGAGGATGGAGTAAAGAGGAAGAGACTTGAGACAGGGAGACCTATTAAGAGGTTAGTGCAATTAATTCAGGCAAGACGTAAAATTGAAGATTGAAGTTAGGAAACACGGACAGACTCAAGAGATAGTTAACATGAAAAGTGAAATATATTCAACATCTTTTACAAGTTATCTTTAAAAAGGGTTCATTCAAAAGTAATTGTGTCATCAGGAGAACTTCAAAATCTCAAAAGACATTTCTGGTGGATACGGCAATAAAACAATACTATAAAATAATTTCAATTATTATGAATTAAAGTTTACACATTCAAGAAAATAACTAGAAATCTGTATCCTACCTACTGCATCCTCCAATACCCAGCAAAAAAGAAACAAATCGCAAATTAGTATAAATAAAATTCACAAGCCAATAATGCAATCTGCAAATTATCAAACAAGCAATTGCTATAATTTATAATTACATTGTTTATTACTATATCATCTAAAAACAAATTAATGTAGGAATTCAAGAAAAACTGGTTCAGCTTTGTATAAGCTCCATGAAGAATTCTCTACTTGGCTAATGTTTATTTTTATTATTTTAGAGTTAGGATATATTCTGGAAGGGCCAAGAATGATTTGTTTGTTTGTTTTTTTTCTGGGGCTTTTTTTTTCTTTTTCTTTTTCTTTGAAATGGGGCATTTTTATAGGGCTTTAAAACTGCTTCATCTCCAAATTGTTTCTCCCCATGGCTACTCTCATTTCTGGAATAATTTTAAAACCTATGGACAAACAACCTAAATATGCTGAATTAAAGCATAAAAAACCAACCAAAAAGTTTTAAAAAGACCTCTGAGAGATACTAAGTTATTATGTACTCCATAATTTCATTTAAAGATACTTATAATTCAGTCACAACAGCAATCATTTAATCAAATAAGGGAACTAAGAAGTCCAAGGCCCTATCTGGAACGAATCAGGTCTAAATACTGCATACAGTTATAATACAACTAAGGATTGGTAAAGTTATAGTACTTCAGAAGTTCATGAGAAACATTCTGACCACAGTTTAAATGCAAAGTAATAAAGTGTTACTGTCAATGCAAAGCAATATAATATAAAGATAAGGCCCATATTTAATCACTCAATTTAACTCATACTTCTCTCATTCACATAATTGGGAAATATCCTCACATTATAGGGAAAAACTTAAGAAACATATTTGAATACCATGGGAAAAGTCCCAAACACTTTGCAACAAGCAACTACTGGCAAACCTACCACAAACATACTAGACAGGAGTAAAATACCTTCTTCAGAATATGTGCAAGTACTAGTTCTAAACACAGAATGTTGTCTAATCTCTCCAGCATTCATACCTTAGATAAGGGTTTTCAAGTGGCCACCTACATAGGGCAATTTCAGCACACAAAATATTCTGACATATATGGTGATTTAAAAAATCTCCAAAACGCACATTAAGACTGGAAACAACCCAAATGCTCACTGTGGGCAAATAAACAAATAATTGTACAATAAAATACAGCAATGAAAAATTAATGAACTACAGAGGATGAACGTCACAAATATGATGCTGAGTAAAAGCAGCAAGACATAAAGAAAACATATACTCTCATTCCATTTATAAAGTTCAAAAACAGGCCAACAAATTTATAATGCATATATACACAGCTGGTAAAACTATGAAAGAAATGTTTCCTAAAAACCCGAATATTAGTTACTTTGAAGGGGGAAGAGAGGGGACTGTGATCAGACAGAAACACTCATTCTGTGGTGCTATACATGTTCTATTTCTTGACCAAAGTAGTGGTTACGTGGATGTTTGCTTTATAATTATTCATTATACTGTGCATTTGTTTTAGGTACTTCTGTAAGTATATTTTGCAAAAATCTCAAAATTAATGGTGAAAATAAGTTGATTTTTAAAATTTGTAAAATAAAGATACTTCCCCCAGTAATTCTGAGATACACTTGAGATCAATACCGTTTGGAAATAATAATTGTATACAATTCAAATTGTATTTTTTAATAGCTATAAATTTCTGAATTAAACAAACATGTCCATCAGCTGATTACACGAACAGATTTCTTTCTTCCAGCCAACAATAATTACAATGAGTATTATTCAGAACAAAGAACAACTAGGGCCAAAGGAAATAACTGCAATATAAAAGAGCTCAGTAATACGGTTTGTATATGATTTCATTAATGACACACAATCCTAAGAACAAAGTATTTCTATTACAGAGTCATCACGAACTCTGGAAACCATGCATATAATTATTAAAAACTCAAATGCAGTAAGAGGCCACTGAAAAGTCAGATTTCCTATACTTTGAGAAAATGAATGGCACCAAACGGAAAGTACATATAACAGAACACATCCCAGAAAACCCAAAGAGTTTGACATCTGCTGGCTGTGATAATGCACTTCTCCTCTCCGTCCATATATGATACTATATTACTGTCCATAATAATCCCTATCACTTTAACATCCATTTAAAAAAGCATTTCTACTTTCACATTATGGCCAAAAGTTACTCCTACCTGTTTTTAGATGATACCAAGCCCAAGGTCCCTCTCTATACTGGCCCTCCTCCTGTCTTGACTTTTTTCTGTCTCCTGCTATTCTACTATTCTACTATTCAAGCTTAAGTGAAAGCATAGAGTTGCCCAGGACCACAACTGTAAGTCATTTACTCCACTGCTGAAAATACAGCAATCTAAAAAATCAGATCAAGGGCTAATATAATAAAAAAGAAAAACAGCTCCTCTCTTATCCCACAAACCCCACCAATAATAGCGCTTTGGAAATAAACTGGAAAAAAAAAAAAAGTTTGAAATAAGTTCTGAGTTGAGGAAACTTTTACTGAAAAGTTGCTAGAGCAGAACTCTAAGCATGGGAAAGACAGCACTACATTTATTGATCCTTCCAGATTGCTATAATATTATTTTGATCCTAACTACCACTTCTAGATTTCATTTACACTGTGATCTAATTATAACCTATAAGAAAAATGTCTAGTATAATTAGACAGCAAATATTCAAAGATTAGCTCTGCTATCTGCACTCATTTTAAATAAAACAAAGGAAGAAAAGTGAAAATAAGCAGAAAAATGTTTTAAGTATATTTGTTACATTAAGCAAATGAATAAGAAAGCCATTACTTTCAAAACATTAAAAGCTCTGATAAAACATGAGCGCAATAGGAACACCTATCATGGCTAAGTCCATACTACTTTTCATCAAAATTAGTCATGTGACTCTGAGAATACATTCAACCCTAATACTTATTCTGGTAAGCTTTGCTGTTTCCCAGTATTCTTAGATCAAAGGGGCATTTAACAGCTCCAGTGCAAACATAAGTTTACTAAATTACTAGGCTTGATGGTAACTTCTAGTAAGAGCAAATGTGGTAAATAGTTAGGAAATATAAGAACAACTTTTATTTCCCATTTCTAAATAGCAGCCCATTTGTAGTCTGTATCTATAATACACATACATACCACACTTTCACATGAAATGCTGTTCATGGTGCGAACAGCTGACTCCAGTTCAAGCCTTTTGGTTTCCATCTACCACTAGGAGTGACTGCCCCAGGCCCTTTCCACGCACTAATCTAGTTTTTTTATTTGGGGTGGGACCACACAGGACTCTCCAGTAGACTTTCTTTTGGTTGTTTAATATTCAACTTTCTTGCATTTCCCTGCCTGCCACACCAAGCTCTTTAGTCTTTAAAATTTTGCCTCAAAACACCACCACACCACCAGGAAGCTCTAACTATTATTTAAAAAAAAAAAAAAAAAAGCCTGCAAAAACATACAAAAGAAATGGGAGAGGAAGTTTTTTTTGTTTTTGTTTTTAACTTGCAGTGGATTAGACATAATTACTTTTTAAATTATTCCTTTTAGAACAGAAGTTTTCTTAAAGCTAGTGAAAACATGAATATCAAACTCCCTCTTCCCAATGCTCAATGTTTTACACTGGTAGATAGGGTACTGCTTTCTAGAATAACCACTTTCTCAGAAATCCTCCCTAGGTCCCACTCTGGCACCACCTTCTTTACCTACTGGACAACCTACAGGGATAAACATAGAAAGATATATCCCCTAAGTATGCAAGCACTCTGTAAGGCTCCCTAAACCCAATAAAAGTTTACAGCATTTTCAAGTAAGAAAATATGAAATAAACTAAAAGAAACTGGGCGAGAGAACCATTCTCTTGGTAAAGATTTAACCAAGATTCCTCTTAATGGCAAACTTTTCATAGATTTAAAAGGATTATTAGATTTACAAAAGTATAAACTACACATTTTTTCAGGGCCTTGGTTATACAGGAAAAAAATATTGCATCAATATGGTATGGACCAATTAAATCTTTTGATTTCCAGAAAAAACCACATAGCTTATTACTTCTGACTGAAAGAAAATATTGTTTTAAAATTTGAATCTAACTGGAACTTAAGCTAACACTTAGAGAATGTTTTGGCACTATAAATGACTGAGACTTAACTAAAACAGGGTTCTACAGCACAATTAAGGAGCACTCAGGAAAAGCATGATCTGTCCTTCAAAAAAAGAAACCCTTTTCCTTCCACTCACATTATATTTTCATCTTATATTATATTGAGGCATTTATTTAAAAATATTATATTCATAATAATTATGGCTAAGTTTATTCTCCAAGCTTAAATATTAAAATAGTTCAATATCAAATTTCAGAGACAGTAAGAGCACAGAAGACCTTCAGTGGTTCTCTAACAACACACTTAAAAGTATCTACTTAAATCCTCAACTTCTCTCTGGCATAAAACATAATTTTATTTTTATGTCAACACTATATTTTCTGCTTACTTATTTCTACTTGGGAATGAAATGGAATTAATATATGGCAAAGTAACTAACTCTATAGAGAAGATTTCTTAAGACCTAAAACACTAAATACTCATGTCCAGAAGTCATACAATAAAAATGTAATGTTTCATGAACACCACACAAATTTTTGGCTTGCAGTTACAATGAAGGAGGAATATATTTGGAAATCAAAGTACTAAATTTGGTTAGCTATGCAATAAAATAGAGCTAAAGCATATGCAAAAATATAGTTTATGTTCAATTTGTGGAAAACTATACTTTTAATCCTATAGTTAAATTAGCACTATTTAAATATGAGCGAATTGAAATAGCTGTTTATGACTTTAAGTAATAGAGTAATAGTGAGGGCTGGCCGAAAGGAGGCTTATCTGTGGTTGTTTTAACTTTATTGTTTTCACAATTTTAGTGCCCACACTAGATTCAAATATTCTGACTATTCACTCAATCCTTATATTGCCTGATAAAAGAGGCAAATTTTGCCACAACTTAAGTATCCTTCAGATACTAAAAATTCCAAGATTATACCAAAAGCCATTGAGTGTACACTTTAAAAGGATTGTATGTTATGTGAATATGTATCAATACAATTGCTTTTAAGAAAGGCATTTGTCATGGAATTTAATAAAATTATCCACAATAAATTATTTAGATGGGCTCAAATATATTTAACTGTACCAAAATAAAATTTGGTTTAACTACACATGGTGAAGCACTGTATGATCATCATAAATGATAATACAGACCTATATTCTTGACCTGGAAAAAGGGTTTAAAAAATATGAAGTGAAAGAAGCACATTACATAACAAAATTAACCACCACCACCAACAAAAAAATCCCATTTTGTAAAAGATACATATACATACCAAAAATTCCGGAAGAATATACACCAAAATGGTAAAAGTAAGCTCTAGAAGAAAGAATTACAAGTAATTTTAATTGCTTTCTTTATATATTTTTTTATTTAAATATTTATTCCACACACACACCACTGTTTTGCACTCACTGTTTGCTCTCTGTGTCTGTTTGTTGTGTGTCTATATAAAATTTTTTAACATTTTCTAAATCTCTTACAGGAAACTGGGACTTTTATCATCATAAAGGAGCAGTGAGGAGATATTCAAATGGCCTGGTAATATGAAATCACTTGGCCTTTATCCACTGTTGCCTGTGTGAAAAGTCAACTGTGGGATTCCAGAGTGGTAAGTACCCAGTTCAATAAACCCTTGACACTTTTCAAGGGCTATCTTTGGAGCACATGACAGTTTATACAGCTTTGATGTGGCATTCTAAAAAAAAAATTTAATTAAACATCCCCCACTCCTTTGTTAAATGGAAATACAAGGGAGTAGATAGAGTTAGGTCAGGGCTGAAGGGAGGTTCAAAGGGGATAGCTCTGGCTCATATTACTTGACAAAATTAACAGGTGATTTGCATTTTATTTTAACAAAACAAAACATCCCATAGGTGCTAAAAGTACTGACACTGAAAATGTGAAAGAACAAATGGCAAAATAGGAAAAGTTTGAAAAATAAATGCAACAAACCTTACTATATGCTTAATAATATTATAGCTACAGTAATGAACAATTTTGTAGTACAGAAGAAAAAACAATATGTACAGCAGAATGGAACAACACAGAAATAGAGTCAAATATATACAGGATTTGGTATATGATTAAAATAGTATAACAATTCTTGATTTTAAAAAATGGATAATCAAATAAACGGCATTGGATGATGGGATAGCCATTCAGAAAAAAAATTCTGGATCTCTATACCCACTTCTACACCAAAAGAAATCCAGAGAGATTAAATATTTAAAAGTAAAAGATGCATTGAAAGAAAAATACTCTATAAATAAAGCTAAATGAAACTGGAAACTGGAAAAATATACTAAATTGGGCTTGTAATTAATTATAGAAATGCTACAAAAAGAGGTATTCAATTATAGGATTGGCAAAAAGGAAAAATATATATATAATTCCCAGTGTTGGCAAGAATGTGAAAGCATTCTCAGACAAAATTGGTGGGGGTACAGACTACTGCAATTTGCAGGCAATTTGGCAATATCTATGCATTGAAGATAAACTATTAAGTAAAAAGAAACCATAGATAAAATAAGATCCTATTTTTTAAAAGATACATCATTTTACTTTTCACTTTTTATACCTGCTGCCACACAGATTTTTTTAAAATCAGGTCACATATTAAGTTTAACAAACTAGTTGAAATAGTCACGACAAAATAAGAACACCATTATAATACATACTTCTTGACAATTCACATGGATTTATTCTTGTCAAAGATGCTAGCCATTGATGAATTTGACATTCTGATCTTTATCCAAATAGTCTATATGCTGGGTAACAACTTTCTAGCACTCTTAGATTTGTCTACGACCACATTTCCCAGGAATAAACAAAGTTTCGATCACTTATCAAAAGCCGCCACCCACAACATGATAATGAAAGGAAAACCCACATTGCTGGTAAGTGGGTATTGAATGCTAACTGGGCAGCCTGGTAGGCTAATTTACTAAACGATTTGCCAAGTTGGAAATAAGAATGATAAATCTGTGAGTGCCAAGAGTCTGCTGTAGTGCAGTTTGAATGGAAATCTGTGCTTTTTTCCCCAACAAAAAAATTTTATCTATCGAAACCTTCCCCCCAAGAATCAGGCTCAGAATAATGAGGTTTGACTGAAAACAGAAAAGTTATTTACATTGAAGATCCACACTATGCATTAACTTACCAAGGAAACTGGCATTAACATCTGAACTGGTCAATGTAAAATTGAGATTAAATTAATTTTTCCACAGATACATGTGTTTCTGATATTGCCAAATTTCTTTCCATACAGTTTGTACTAATTTAAACTCCATCAACAATGTATGAGTATGTCTATTTTCCTACATACTGTGTCCTGCCAAATTCAGTGTGCTATCAAACTTTTTAATCTTTGCAAATTCAATGAGTGAAAATTGGTATTTGATTGTAATTTTTTATTACACTTCTTTCATTATGAGTAAGGCGGAGTATCTTTTCGTATATTTAAGTGTTATTTGTGTATCTTTTCCTGTTAACTGTCTGAATCATCTTCAGCCCATAGTTTCTACTGGTCTATGTATTTGCTTTCCCCCCCCTTTTTGATTTATTAAAATGATCTATTTATTTTTAAAATTAGTCTTTTGTCAGTGCTGAATTGCAAATATGTTTTTCTACTTTGCCATGGAGACTTGTTTTTACATTTACATGGTTGAATTACTAGCCATTTATTTTATGTCTTCTGGGTTCTGTGCCATACAAAAAAAGGCCTTTCTTACTCTGAGACTGAATATTAAATAATTCACTCATGTTTTCTTTAGTTCTTCCATGATTTTATTTGTCTTGTATTTTATATTGAAATCTTTTATCTACAGGTAAATTATTCTTGAGAAGACGCTCTATAACTTCTATCTAAATTTTCCCCAAATTAAATTATGGTCAAATGAGATGAAGATACTCTGTGAGGCAGATAACTAGCTTAATCCCTCAGAGATGGAAAAATTAGATAAAAATGACCCATGGCACTGTACTCCAACATAAAAACTAAGAAAAAGAGAATATAAAAAATTTCTCCCCAGCAAAAGCATAGGACATCATCAATTAAAAACTTTTATGCATCAAAGGACATTATCAAGAAACTGAAAAGGCAACCTACATACTGGGAGAAAATATTTGCAAATCATATAAATGATAAGGGTTTAAGTCCAGAATATATAAAGATCTCCACTCCTACAACTCACAAACCAATAGACAAACAACCCAATTAAAATGGGGCAAAGGATTTAAAAGGACATTTCTCCAAAGAAGATATACAAATAGTCAATAAGCACATGAAAAGATGCACTCAACATCATTAGTCATTAGGGAAATACAAATCAAATCCACAATAAGTTATTTCACGTGCATGTGGATGGCTGTTTTTTTGGTTGTTGTTTGTTGTTTGTTTTTTTCTTTTTTAAAGATACTTATATTACATAAATGTTAGAATATAAAGGGGATTCCCATATGTCCTGCTCCCCACACTTCCCACATTAGCAACATCTTTCATTAGTGTGGTACATTCACTGAAATTGATAAACACATTTTGGAGCATTGCCACTAAGCATGGATTATAGGTTTACGTTGTAGTTAACACTCTTTTCCACTCAATTCTGTAGGTTATGGCAGGATATATAATGGCCTGTATATGTCGTCGTAATATCATTCAGGAGGATTTCCAAGTCCCGAAATGCCCCCATATTACACCTGTTTTTCCCTCTCTCTATCCTCAGAACCCCCAGGGGCCACTGCCTCCACATCAATAATATAATTTCTTCCATTGCTAGAATCAAAATAAGTCTATAGTAGAATACCAGTAAGTCTACTTTAGTCCACAGTTCATTCCCCAATCCTGAGGATTCTGGGATGGTGATGCCCACTCCACCTTTACTTGGAGCGGGGAGGCTTCGATCCCAAACAGCCGATGGATAGGACTCTCTTGCTTGCAGTTACAGACTCTCGGTTCCTTGGTATATCGGTTATCCATCATCTCCTCCTCCTTACTTGTCTTGGGTGAGTCCAATGAACTGGAGAGTAGGTGTTGCAATTCTATTGAGAATCAGGGCTCAGCTGGCACATGGACAGACCAAAGATTTAAGTCTCTTGGACATAGACCTACCAACTTTAGTACTTATAGTTCAAACAGAAGGACAGAAGAGCAGTGTGTAGGAAAACCACAACTGAGTCCAACTCTGTCACACTGGGGAGCACAGATTCCAAAGTAGGGCCCACTGGCAAGGAACCAAACTCCTGAGCTGTCTGCCCTGCCTATACTGTCTGGATGTTTCCAGAGCCCTCAGGAGCCCCGCTATTTGTGGTAGTATCTACTTTGGCTGTCAATGAGATCCTGCTGAGGCGTGCATAAGTGTTACCTCTGGAATAATCTCCCAACTCACTTTGAAGTCTCTTAGCCATGTAAACTCATTTGTCTTTACCTTTTCCCCCTTTTGGTCAAGGTCTCCCCCCACCACCACCACCACCAGCTGCAATGCTTATTGGTACTTCGTAGCAATCCCTCAGTGCCAGGAATGGCTCATCCCTGGGAGTCATGTCCCATGCTGGGGGGAAGTTATTGCATTTATATACTGAGTTTAGCTTAGAGAGAGGCCACATTTGAGCAACAAGGAGGCTCCCAGTAGGTAACTCTTAGGCACCCTAAAACACTAGGTTAAGTTTCAGTTTCAAGAGCAAAGGCTCATAAGCATAGTCATCAATTATCAAGGGCCTATCAATGGACCATCCTCCTTCACTAGCCATTGCCTCTGTACTTGGGGAATTGTTGCTGTTCCATTAGAGAATGGGGTAGCTCCCCAGGATGGGAATTTGATATTCTTTTGGTTATTGTATGAATCTCTACCCACTGTGAAAATGCCCCGTGAACATTTGAACACATTTATAAGCCTTATATGTATGCCCAGGTGAACTTCCTCCCATGTATCCCCTATCACTGACATCCCACACCAACGGCTGCCACAGTTGCACCCCTTCTGTGATCCAAAACTTCTTCAAAAAGAAGCCAATAAAATAGCCAAATACAATTAATAAGAAAATGAAAAAATGATAGTTTTAAACATAAGAAATTAATTACAGAAAAAAAAATTTTAAATAAAATTTAAAAATTGTGGTATTAAAAAATATTGAAGGGAAATGGATGTGGCTCAAGAGGTTCAGCACCCGTCTACCATATGGAGGGACCAGGGTTCGATCCCCAGGACCTCCCGGTAAATAAATAAATAAATAAACAAATAAATAAACAAACAAACAAACATAAATAAATAAATAAAGAGAAAGATTTAAAAAAATTTTTTTGAGATTTTGCCTTTCATCACTGTAAGATCTGTTGTCCTGTACATACATTGACATTTTCTTCCATTTATTCCCCTAGTGTCTTTTGCCTTTCATCACTGTAAGATCTGTTGTCCTGTACATACATTGACATTTTCTTCCATTTATTCCCCTAGTGTCTTACTTTTTTTCATTTTGTCTTCAAAGAAGTTTTAGGTCACAGTAAAGTCACATATAGAATGCAGGGGACTTCCATTTACCCAGCATCCTCCCCCTTCCCGTATTAATAACCTTTTATATGTGGATGATACATTTGTTACAACTGATATACAAATATTAAAACTTAGCTACTAACCATGTTCAATGCTTTACATTATGGTTCACATTTTGGACCACACACTTTTATAAATTTTTGATGAAATTTAACATGGCCTGGATACATCATTGCAAAATCATGTAGAACGCTTCCATTACCCGCAAAATACCCCTTTCCATCTATTCTATTCTTCCCTCCCCCTCCCCTTGGGGCCCAAGGCAACCACCAGGCTTCACTCCTTGAAGGACAAGATTCATAAGTACTTGCAACAACACTGAGGGCTTGACACATTGGTCTGTCCTCCCCTATTAGGCACCACCCATGTTTTCGAGAGACTCCCGCTCCTATATTTGAGAACATAGCAGCCTCCCCAGGATGGGAGTTCAACTCCTTCCCGCTCATTATGTAGGTCTCCACCCAATGATACATGTGGATGGCTGTTTTTAAAAAGCTGGAAAATAAGGAGTGTTGGAGAGGATGTGGAGAAACTGGAACCCTCATGCACTGCTGGTGGGAATGTAAAAATGGTACAGTCGATATGGAAAACAGGTTGGCAGTTCCTCGAAAAGTTAACCATAGAATTGCTATTATAATGATCCAACAACTTCACTGCTAGGTATTTACCCCAAAATTGAAAGCAAGTACTCAGACACTTGTATACCAGTGTTCACAGCAGCATTATTCACAATAGCTAAAAGGTGTTAACAACCCAAGTGTCGACCAACAGATAAATGGATTAACAAAATATAGTCTAGGCATACAGGTATATTATTTAGCTGTGAAAATGAATGAAGTTCTGATACATGCTGTAGCCATTGGGCAATTTGATGTAATTATGAATTCCAAAAATATAATTGGATCATGCTTGTAAACTGATCTGTTAATCTGGGCATGATTAAGTTATGATTAGGGCGTTGATTGGGCCAGTCAGCCCCACCCCGTGGTGGGTGGGAGGAGATAATATAAAAGGCATCACAAAGAACAGACCTACAGCAGTTTTTTTTTTTTTAACTTTATTTTGTACATTTAATAATTGAAAACATAAGCAATAAAAAACTAAAAAGTAAACACAGATGAATAAATATATACATTTCTCAATTAAACGTAATGGATACATGTAAATTTTTTTGTTTTGTTTTTTGTTTGTTGTTTTGTTTTTTTGTGTGTGTGAACCAAACAATATATTACACAATATATTTGGTTCATAGTAATGCATTCATACAGTATTTGTCCTTTTGTGTCTGGCTTGCTTCACTCAACATAATGTCCTCCAGGTTCATCCATGTTGTCATATGCTTTATGACTTCATTTCTTCTTACAGCTGCATAATATTCCATCGTGTGAATAGACCACAGTTTGTTTATCCATTCATCTGTTGATGGACACCTGGGTTGTTTCCAACTTTTGGCAATGATGAATAATGTGGCTATGAACATTGGTGTGCAGATGTCTGTTCAAGTCACTGTACAGCAGTTTTTGAGAAGCAGTTTTGATGTTGGAGTTTTGATGTTGGAGAGAAGGCCCCAGGAGAAGAAAAGTGAACGGTTCGCCTGATAGCCTACAGCTGACCTTGTGGAGGAACCAGAAGAGCTAAGCCCAGAGAGAAACGCAGCCCCGGGAAGAGAGGAACCCAAGAAGCCTGAACCCTGGCAAATGTCGGCAGCTGTCTGGCTCCAACACATGGCAATGGACTTTGGTGAAAGAAGAAACTTAACGCTTCATGGCCTGGTATCTGTGGACTTCTACCCCAAATAAATACCCTTTATAAAGACCAACCCATTTTTGGTATTTCACACATTAGCACCCCTTTGGCTGACTAATACACATGCTACAACATAAATGAACCTTGGAACATTACGCTAAGTAAAATAAGCCAGACACAAAAGATCACATACTGCATTATTCCACTTATATGAAATATCTAGAATAAGCAAATGCAGAGACAGAAAAGTAATTAGAGGTTACCAGGGGTTGGGGAAAGAGGGAATGGGGAGTTATTGCTTAATAGGTATGAAGTTTTTTCGGTGTTATAAAATTCAAGTTTCGGTTAAGGATGATGATGATGGTAGCAACACTGTAAATTAAGATCACTGAACTACACTTAAAAATGGTAAATTTTACATCATATCTATTTGTGTCCACTAAATTTATTTATTTATTTATTTATTTTTATTTATTATTTTTTAAAGAATTTATTTATTTATTCATTTATCCCCCCCTTGCTGCCTGTGCTCGCTGGGTCAGCTAACCACGCCGTGCGGGCGGGCCTGCCTTCACCAGGAGGCCCCAGGAACCGAACCCAAGGCCTCCCATATGGTAAACGGGAGCCCTACTGATTGAGCCACAGCCGCTTCCCTGTCCACTAAATTTAAAAACAAATTTTAAAACTTACCTAACACAAAGGCCCTTAAAATTAGCATAAGCTTCTAAACTGATATGCTGATTTTGTGCATTTGTTTTCTGAAGAAAATGCCCACTGCTTGGGGAAGAGAGGGCTGAACAATGACCTGGAGTGGAGTGTCAAAGCCCAAACAGTGTAAGAAACATCCTCACAGAACAATGGCCTGGAGAGTAAGAGACCTACTGAGGTGAGGAAGGTGTGGGCGTTGGGCAGAGCACAGCATGGGGAGTCAGCATCTAAGTAGCCACTGATTGGGGACAGGTATAGTTAAGTAGGAGTCCAAGTGGGGTGAGAAGGGCATACGCAGGGGTAAAGGAGTGATGGCAGAGATAGAAGATTAGTTGCCTAAAGGAGGAATTAACCAAATCAGTAAATGTATTAAGAATAAATTAGTCCAGGGTTTTCAATGTCAGCAAAGAGAGTTAAAAATATTGTAAAGAAGAACACTAAAATAAACCCTGTTGCAATGAATTGGATGAAGGTATCAGTGTGATTCATGGTTTTCAACATACGTAATTACAGAAATGTAAAGGTGTTTGTCTATGTGTGTATATTTAAAAACTTACATATAATCCCTAGCTGTGTCAGTTCAAAGGTCTGGGAACAGCAACACCTAATGGCAATGAGTATGCTCAGTGTGTAGCTCATGGCTTCTAAATACCATTCTTCTCTAGAGGTACCTAGGGCTTCTTTTGAGAAGTGACTGATTGTACAACTGGGACAGGGAAAGTACAAAATGAGACTGGAACATCACATAATGAAGAAAATCAAGGAAATACTCAAATATTTGATGGGTAAATTTCAAAAGGACATGGCCAGCTTTATTGGACTCTTACGAACCAAACTGGGGACAAACTGAACACCAAAGTAAATAATGATTGCAACTTATAAATCCCACAAAATAAAACAAGAACCATGAGTCTATATAGGTACAAATAAATTATTAAATTGAAAATATTTTTAAAAATGGGATACTGGGAAGCAGAGGTGACTCAAGTGATTGGCTACAATATAGGAGATCCAGGGTTCGATTCCCAGGGCCTCCTGGTGAAAAGCAAGCTGGCCTGCGCGGCAAGCTGGCCCAAGCAGAGAGGTGGCCCACGCCGAGCGCTGGCCCACCAAGGTGATGCAAAAAGAGACACAAAAGAGAGACCATGAGGGAAGCGGCTGTGGCTCAATCAGCAGGGCTCCCATTTACCATATGGGAGGCCCCGGGTTCGGTTCCTGGGGCCTCCTGGTGGGGGCAGGCCCGCCCGCACGGCGTGGTTGGCTGACCCAGCGAGCACAAGCAGCAAGGGGGGGATGAATGAATAAATAAAAATAAAAATCTTAAAAAAAAAAAAAAAAAAGAGAGACCATGAGACACAGCAGATCAGGGAGTTGAGGTGGCCAAGAGATTGTGCAGCCTTTCTTCATTCCGGAAGGTCCCAGGATTGGTTCCCAGTGCCACCTAAAGAGAAGACAAGCAGACAAAGAGAACAGACAGCAAACACAAAACAACTGGTGGTGGGCGGGATAAATAAATCTTGTTTTTAATTGCTTATGTTTTCACTTATTAAATGTACAAAATAAAGTTAAAAAAAAAAAGTAATATTCATGTTACAGAAGAGAAATGTGTTTCCTCATTTCTCAGGTATATTTGTATGCTTTAATTTAGATGTTTCTTTAAAATGACTAATGAAAAATCCACTGATATAGCTGTGATATGTCTTAAGATCATTAGCATACTTATTTTTGTTCCATATTATAAATTGATTCTCACAGAGAAAAAAAAAAGGGGGGGGGGGTACTTAGTTTCAAAATATTCCCCTATAAAATACTTTGAAATGGTTCTTTCCTGAGATTATTCAGTTTTCTAATTCTACTAATGTGATTTATAATTAGGGATAATGATTAAGACCTCACAGAAGATAAGCATATTTCGTGATTCCATCAAGGATCAGATTCCAATGCACTATACAATCATCTTCTAAAATAATTTGGTATTTCTGCCTAAAATACACGGTTCAATCACTAAGGCTTTAAGATATTTACAAGATAATTTTTTACTAGTGTGATACTAAATCTCTACCGTACACTCACTTATTTAATCCTTCTATCATGCTTAGTTTCCTTGGGGAAAAAATGAAAATAATGTAAGGGTAAAATGATGAAGCATAAATTTGACTATAAAATACATTAGGCAGAACAGACATGCACCAAAAAGAGAATCAAAAGGACAGGAACAAAAAAAAATTTTTTTTTTAAGAAAAGAAACAAAATGAAACAGGTAAGGCACTATATGCAGCCAAACAAGCCTCCCCATGTTATAATATGGTAATATAATAAGGGCATAGACATAGCAGTCGCACTGTGGTCCAACTGTCAGCAGATCACTCCACTGTCCTGGGCCTGGATGAAATCAAACATAAAAGAAAAAAAGGAAGGGGGGGGGGGGAAGGAAAGATGGATTTTCAGGTTTTCCCAAAAGTGTTAAAAAGGAAAAAGCCTGGGAAGCGGATGTGGCTCAAGCAACTGAGTTACTGCCTACCACAGGGGAGGTCCGTGGTTCGGTTCCTGGTGCCTCTTTCTAAAGAGAACAGCGATTTATGTAACATTTTATGTAATCTAAGTATCTTTTAAAAATAAATAAAAAATATATTAAAAAATAAAAAAAGAGGACAGCAAGCTGGCATGACGGGCAGGCACGGCAAGCTGACACAAAAAAATTATGCAACAAGAGATACAAAAAGACAAACATAATGAGAGACACAACAAAGCAGGGAGCAGAGGTTCCCAATGCCTCCTAAAGAAAAATGAGCAAGACAGTGAGCTGACGCAACGGGCAGGCGTGACAAGTGGACACAACAAGAGACACAAGAAGAAAAAACATAATGAGAAACACAACAAAGCAGGGAACGGAGGTGGCTCAAGCAATTAGGTGCCTCCCTCCCACATGAGAGGTCCTGGGTTCGGTTCCCAGTGCCTCCTAAAGAAACAAGACAACAGACATAGCAAGTGTAAACAATAAGGGGTAGGGAGAAATAAATAAAATAAATCTTGGAAGGAAAGAAAAAAGGAAAATATCTGCATGCTTTTTGGAAACATATGGGATAATGAAGATCTCTTTTTGCCCTCACTGCCCCAACTGCTAGTCATTGTTCAACGCAGACAAATTTGCTAAGCTTTCCTTCTCTATTATACTATCAATGAAGACCTTCCAAGGACTTGGAACAAAGGGGAGGTTCACTGCTTCATAGATGAGCTTGTGAATTAAAGTGGAATTGTCGTGATGACCACAAACTACTCTGTCTGCATTCAAGCCACAGACCCTATGTCCTTAAAGTCACTAGAAAGAATTAAGACTCCCACTGCATTGTGTTTCAAACTTACTTTCACACCTCTTTACCAGAAACCTCTAGCTCAGCCTGTCCTCCTCACAATGAATTAGTGATGGTTTATTTTCTTCCCTCAGGGACCAAACCTTCATTTGTTCCTATTAAATATTACCCTGTTTAAAATCTCCTAAATTTCAACTTGCTGTGGTTACTTTGAATTATATAATGCAAATCAGTCCACTCAATAAGGCTTGAGCTTAAAGTTTGATAAGCATAATCTCAGTGATTAAGTTTAAATCATTCTTCAGTACGAGAGACCCTTTATCTTTCATATACCTACAGCCATACAATGAACTAACAACTGTACCCAAAAACTATGCTTTTGTGGAAAAAACAAACAAACAAACAAACAATAATATCTACCACGCATTAAGTGCCTATGATATGAGTCTGGCACTGCCTTAATGTTTTATATGCATTCTTACTTAATCCATAGAATAACCGTCAAGGGTAGAGAGTCTGCTTAACTCCAGGACCTTTGTCACTCTACCACACCAGATAGTCACTACATATGCAAAATAATTATATTAGAAGTTATTTTTATCATGGTTTTAAGAAGTTGAACAATCTGGTATTATAAAATAAGGCTGACAAGATTAATTATTTAAAATAAACTGTGTACATTTTATTCCAACTGGGTATAAGCTCCAATTTTCCTTAGCCTAGCCCACAAGTCAAATTAGCTGTCCCTAATGCAGATTACCCCTTTACTTCACAGACAAAACGTTTCTCATACCATCCTTCCTTCTCCCTTCATTCCCACCATCAATGCTAACTGGTTTTTCTGCATTCTATTAATATTTTTTCTTAAGAAGGTCAGAACATTGTCACAATACTCCGAAAAAGCCTTTATAGTTGCCAACTGTCAAGGGTACGGCCAAACTTCTGTAAAACTATCACAACTACTATATACTATGTTGTAGTAATTAATTGTTTCTATTTTACAGATAAAGAAACAGGAGCTAAAATACTGGTTAATTTTTAACATATTGTGTGTCTCTCAGGTACCCTTGATCATGCAAAGCCCTCTATTTCAAAACCTCTCCCCCACCCACCCAACTTCTTTTCCCATTTGGAGAAATCCTAATTTATCATGTCAACTCCTACTTCTAACACTGTCAACCCCCAAGTTTTAGTGAGTAACTTTTTAACTGAGGGATATAAGAAACTGTTAATATAAGTAGTTCATCACAGCAAGGGGATAGGGAAGGGGATGTTAAGAATTTATATATATATATATAAATTTTTATACACACACCACACACATATTTACTTGGGTGACTTATGCTTCAGCCATTCATTCTTAAGTCACCCGAATGCATCATTTTATGAATTACAAAAAACTACTGATTTGATAACATTCGTCTGTTTCTATTCATTCCATAGTTCTATTTCACAACAACAAATCTTCTAAGATTACAAACTTTTTCCTTAAATCTCACTAAAACAGTTAATCTAAATGAACATACACATTCTCTGTTTATTCTCTTCTAAAGGCAAGGGTCTTTAAGATCAATGGCAAATGATAATGCAGATTTTTAAAAATGGAAATAATGAAACAGGAGACCAGACGAAATCCCTACATTTTAAGTGTCTTAAGTAGCCACTAAAATTTGGCACTGGTGTAAGCTCTCCCTAATTGCCTCAGGGTAAAAAGCAGATAGAGAAAACTCCCTCTATGGGTTGGTGACAATGGCAGCTGAATCATTCGCCCAGTCTTCAAGTCTTCTTTAGGAAAAAATGCTCTTTGCTTTTAAGCTACTACTTAGGACGAAAGCCAAAGGTCAAATGCATGCATGGCTTATTGTTCTTGTTCCTAGTGGCTCAACCAACATTCTTTAAAAAAAAAAGAAAAGAAAAAAGATTCATAAAGTTCGAAGGGAAGCCAGAAATGCATCTATAAGTAAAACTGGTATCCAATATAGAAGCTAAATTTAGTATGTTTAGGGGTTCAGAGAGTCCATTTATAATGCAAAAGCTAGGCTAAACATAACGCTGGTACTTTTAAACACCTTTTTTTGAGAAATAGGAAGGCATTTTTCTATCACTGCTAATTTACTTACAAATTATATGCTTTCCCAAGTAAGTCCAACCTTCTAAATATAGGGTATGTTCTAAACATACAGCTAGCTATCTTTATTCATAAAATAAGACTTCTAGACTAAATTTATTTTGTTAAATTGCTTTAATCAGTTCTCCTTCAAAGCTAAGAAGAAATAATTTTTTCTAAATATTATGTTGAAATTAAAGAAGACTATATTCCTTAAATACAAACAAATTTAAAACAAAGGATACTGAAACAGTAATTTTTTTGTCACACCACTCAAACACTAGTAATACTGTTCCACTACCAACAAGATCAAGTTTAAATACTTCAGCTTAGTATGCAATTCACAATCTCCCTTTTACAGTTCAACACATTCAACAAATATTTTATTGAGCAACTGTGCATATGCCACTGTTCTAAATGCTGGGGAAACAATATACAAATAACAGCCCCTGAGCTCAAAGAGCATCCAATCTAGTGCGGGAGAACAATCATTTAAGATAACTAAATGTGGTCTGATAGTCCACATTTTATTAATTACTAAGGTGTTTTTCACATAGCTCCAGAAATTCTGATACTCCTCCCATCTGGAGATGGAACTTAATTTCTCTCCCTTTGAGTATGGGCTGGACTTAGTCAATTACTTCTAAGGAACAGGGTATGGAAAGGGAAAAAGAGTAACTTTTCAGTGGAGAAACCTGGCATTTTCACCTAAACCTAGAGATCAAGGTAATTATCACTAATACTATCTCATGTTGCTATCATTCTACTATCCCAATAATCTGTGATGAGAAAGGCACTTCACTTCTGTTGTATTCTTCCTGAAAATCCATAACCATTGCCTAATCATGGGAAGACATCAGATAAATGCAAATTGATGGACAATGTATGAAACACCTGACCTGTATACTTCAAAAGTGTCAGGGCCAAGAAAAACAGACAAACAAGGAAACCACACAGACTGGAGGTGACTAAGGAGATATGACAACTAAATCCAATATGGTATGGTATTCTGGATTGGATTCTGGAACAGAAAAAAGACATTAGTTGGAAAATGGGCAATCTGAAAAATGTCTGCGGTTTAGTTAATGGTATTGTACCAATTCTAACTTCT
The DNA here is from genome assembly GCA_026826555.1 of Tolypeutes matacus. NCBI lineage: Eukaryota > Metazoa > Chordata > Mammalia > Cingulata > Chlamyphoridae > Tolypeutes > Tolypeutes matacus. The sequence goes on from JAKSZT010054489.1 coordinate 7,436,397, forward strand.
TAGATTTGACAAAGGTAACATGGTTATATAAGATGCTGACTTCAGGATAAATTGAGTAAAAGATATGCAAGAACTCTACGGTCTTTGCAACCCTTCTGTAAATCTAAAATTATTTTTTATAAAGTTTTAAAAATATAAATAGTCTGATGCGTGCCATCATGGTATAAGCATATGACCTATGAGAGCACGTGGCCAAGGCTGGCTCAAGGATATGTGTGTGGAATCTCAATTGAATCCTGAAATATGAGAAGGAGGTGTGGAAGGGGTAGAGAGAACAGGACAATCCATTTTCTAAGACAAGACAGACTTCAGTTTGTGTGGTAAACAACTGGGTCAGTATGGCTGGCACAATGGGGGTGGGGAGGGAGAGAAATGGGGATAATGCCCAGGGATAAGGTAGGAGAAAGGCAGGAACTACCCATCCTTCAAGATCCAGCTCAAATTCCATGCAGATCGGTTCAATACAGGGCTGAAGCAACTTGCTCTTCTGCAGTCATTTCCTCTACTGGTCATTTAGACACAGTCATGTAATGACTTATGTTAAGTTTGGCATATTATTTTAATCTTCCCTATTTAATCTCACCTCCACAAGTAGACTGAAATGGCAGAAACCATGTTTACATACTCCTAGAAATTAATCATACTGGTTCCTACCTTTTATCATGTCTTGGACAGTATCTGAAACAGTAGGGACCTCAATGAATGAATGACTACATAATACAAACTATTTATCAGAATCAATGTAAAGAATGTGCAGCTTTTGATCAGACATCAGTGTGAAAACTGATCTTAATTAACTGCCATAAGATAACTGATACATGCCAGAAAAACAAAAAGGTACAGACATTTCATATTCAAGCATCAGTACAAAGGGACTACATAAAAACCTTGGAAACCACCTTAGGGAACTTAAGGACCAAGATATAAAATGTTGAGCATAACAGTTTCCTTCTAACATTCTGATGGACTCCACCCCCTTCCTTCTGACAATTAGCAATCAACAAAAAAGTTTTCTATAAAGAGGCTAAGAATGCAGACTTTAAATCCTGACTCCACAAATAGTAACAGTGGCTCTTGCACAAATTACTTAACCTCTCCAAGCTTCAGTAAAATGGGAACAAATAATAGTCTTACCTCTTAAAAAAGCCATAGGGATTACATGAATGCATGCCAAATGCTCAACACAATGTTTGGCACATGATAAAACACTCAATAAATGTTAGCAATTTACCGGTACTGTAATGACAATGATGATGACAATGACAACAGTAAAGATTACTGCCTTCCCAATACTAACATCTAAGTCTTTTACTTTTTAATGCTCTTTTTATAGTTAAAAAGAAAGATTCTTACTGTTAAGTCCTTACTAACAGCTAGTAAAATGCATTTACTAACAGCTAGTAAAATCTATTTTACTAAATAGATAGCAAAATCTTGAAGTACAGTTGCTATTTAGTTCCATACACAGAAGAATAAGGTTAGTTAACGAATATGAAGAGATCTTTGGAGTCAATAATCAAAGGAAAGTTTAAGAACAACTATATAAAAGGGAAATCAAAGGAATATCCCAAATATCCCTAAAACTTAAATATTTTCTTTCCTATTTTTTTTTTAACTTTAATAGTTTAAAAGAGGTTAAGTGGGGTGGAAACAACCCAAGTATCCATCAACAGATTAATATATATATATATAATGTGGTATATTCATATAATGGAACATGATCAGCTATAAAAAGGATTGAAGTTCTGATACAATACGGATGAATCTTGAAATCATTGTGTTGAATGAAATAAGCATACACAAAAGGACAAATATTGTATGATTGATTCCATTATATGAAATATCTAGAATAAGCAAAATCATAGAGACAGAAAGGAGATTAGAGGTTACCAGGGGCCAGTGGGGTAGGAAAGGGGAATGCTATTGCTTAATGAGTACAAACTTTCTGTTTCAGGTGATGAAAAAGTTTTGGAAATAGATGGTGGTGATAGTAGCACAATACTGTGCATGTGGAAACGGATGTGGCTCAAGAAGTTCAGCATCCATCTACCATATGGAGAGACCGGGGTTCGATCCCCGGGACCTCCCGGTAAAAAAAAAAAAAAAAAAAAATACTGTGCATGTAATTAATACCACTGATGTACACACTTGAAAATGGTTAAAATGGGAAATTTTGTGTTATGTGTATTTTACCATAATATAAATAAAAGGTTAAACTGAAAAAGTTTCAACCATCCAAAAGAAACACAGAAGCTATTTAAAGTCATTTTAAAGAAAATTATTTCAAACAATTTTTCCTCCATCTCTTAATTTATTTCATAGATTGTAGGTCCATGTATAGCTCTCACATTGGTAGTATACTCTATGACAATAGCCAAAATTATATTTACTTCATATGTAAAAGCCAAGAGAGTTCCTTGATATGAAAGGCACTCTGCAGTGGAAACCAACTATGCATGCCAATGACATTCTGAGGCATCATCCATGGTAAATGTTAATCACTACATGAAATATTCCTGATGTGGAAGTGCCGATACACTACAATGAATATTCTCCCAACATGTAATTTACATTCTATCAGAAATGGATCCTAATTCACCTCTATCAATTTTGACATCCAATATAACCACGATGGGATATAATATAAAGGAAACAAAATTTTCATCTAAGCTATTCTGTGAAAAGTTATATATATTAAGACAGACTATGTTTATACTGTTTCCCATATTGATTAGATACTAAAATATTAGGAATAAGCAGTATAAGGAGAAAAGTTAATTCGTTGTTCCTTCCCAAAAAGATGCTCTAATTTTTCAACCAAAATATTCATGTTCTAATGCATCCTTAGGTTATAAAGATTTGCAAGACAGTCTGTTAACTCGAAAAGACATCAGACACTACTTTAACCAAGTAACCAAAGTTAGCATCACCAGTGATGTTATGTGGAAATCATGTACCCCCTGATACAATGTGATCAAAAAGGCACTTCATTATTGTGGTTTTCTTCCCAAAAAACTATAACCCCAGTCTGATCATGAAAAAAAAATCAGACAATTCCAAACTGGGGGACATTCTACAAATTACTTAACCATTACTCCTCAAAGCAGTCTAGACCATGAAAAACAAAGACCGAGAACAGTCACAAACCAGAGGAGACTAAAGAACATGACAATTAAATTCTGTGTGGTACACTGGACTAGATCTTAGAGAAGCACAAGCACATTGTTGGAAAAGCTGGTGAAAATCCAGCTAAAATCCAGAGGTTAGTTAATAATAATATACCAACGTTAGTTTCTTAGTTAGACAAATGTACCACAGTAACAGAAGACAATAACATTAGGGGAAACTAAAACTGGTTAAGGAGTAAAGGGATACTCTATGTACTATCTTTGCAACTTTTTGATAAATCTAAAATTATTCCAAAATGAAAAGCTTATTAAAGGAGGCGGGGGGGGGGGTGTAGAGGAAGATACCAGACATTATTTAGGGAGGTTATCTAATAGCCATGGATAGACTGTCTTGAAATAAATGCCATCACCAAATCTGGGTTTCTATAAATATTTCAAATGTAATGCCAAGAACAGAAATCCCAGATTAAGAATGACAATTACAAAGGACATGACAGTCACAGATTTGGCTAGATTACTATAGTTAGCTTAAAACCTTTCAGTAGCCTCCTGCTGCTTACTGAATAAAACCCAAACTCCCACAAGGCTCAGAACGACATAGAGCCCTCCCCCCCTTTCTCATTCAGAAAGATTCACTCAGACTGGCAGGCCTTCAGAGAGTTCCTAAACAATGACAAGCTCATTCCCACCTCAGGGCCTTTGCACTTGGTTTTCCTCTTCTGGCTCTTCACACTGCTAGTTCCTTCTTAATCACTTCAGTTGTCAGCTAAAAAAAAAATATATATATACACACACACACATATACACACACACACCCCTGTTCACACAAGGGACTCTGAAAAAAGCATCTCATTAAGGCACCTGTTTATTACTTCCACATCACTTAGCACAAGTTTTAAGTATTTCATCTGGTCAACTGTCTAATGTCTCTCTCCTTTTGTTAGTCATTTTATCCCTCAATACCTGGTAGAGTTCCTGACAGATAGCTGGCACTCGGTAAGTATCTGTTAAATGAATGAATCCAGCAAGGTGTAGAGACTATTTCTGAGGCAGGGCATAACTGTCTAAGGAGCTAACTCTTTTAAGAGTTAGAAGACTCTTCTTTGTATTAATATATATCTATTTCACTCTTATTTCTATTCTTATTATACCTTAGTTCTGTCCCTTGGAACTTTTTTTTTTTTACCGGGAGTTCCCAGGGATCAAACCCAGGTCCCTCCATATGGGAGACGGGCGCCCAACCAGTTGAGCCACATCCGCCCCCCCCCCCCCGGAACTTTATAATAAAGATTAATCCTGGGAAGCGGCTGTGGCTCAAGCAATTGAGCTGCCGTTCACCATATGGAGGACCCGGTTCCGTCAGGGACTTCCTAGTAAAAAAAGAAAAAAGGTGTCCCAGATCTTCGCAGGGCGAGCCCCCGTGCAGCGGAAGAGGGGCAGCCGCTGCGGGGCGAAGTGACGCACCAAAAAGACGATCACACAACCAGATAGGAAAAAAAAAAAATTTAAACCCCTCTCCATAAAGCAGCCCTAAAAATATCAATCTACACCTGTATCACACTGATGACTCCATACAACATATGTATTTTTTTAAATGGCCCAAAAAATTCCCTATAATTCCTAAACTGAAGGATCTTAATTATTTCAGATTTTAGTAAAAGTATTGTTATCAGGGTAGTAATGCCCCTGTTAGTTACCAATGGCTTAAGTTTACTATACCCACCTGCTCTGTAATACATACTAGTATCATGTTACAGGTGCTAAATTTTTACAAAGTATTCAGGAGGGAAAAAGATGAGGAAAAGGAGTTTAATTCTTCTAGAATATGCCAGATATTAAAGTGATTTGATACATGTAGTCAAACCCTCAAAGTATATATGTGTAGCCTTTAATTCAATCTTTTTTTCATTTCTTCCATTTCTCTCTAGTACTCACCTTTTCATTCTTACTGGTAATGCCCATATTTCATGCAAGCCCTCATTATCTTTGTTTTCCCTGACTCCAGCAGAACACACCAGAAACGAATCTTCACAAAATATTGACTTCATCCTATCACATCTCTGCTGGCGAACCTAGATTGACTCACAACTGCTTCAAGTCTAAGCTTATTTTCAAGCTTTTAAATATCTTCCACAATCCACCTGTATTTTTATTTCAGACTATTCCCCAAAACTATGCCTCTGCTCTAATTAAGGAATCTATCTTCTCACTATTCTATGCTCATACCATGCTTGCTCCTAAATCTGTACCTCTGTCTTTTGTATGAATTCATCTTTCCTGACTCAATGAGTAGATACCTCTAAAATAAGTACAACCCTACTTTTCAAAAATAAGAATATGTTACAAACTCTTAGTAAGCAATTATTTTCAATGGTCAAATTTTCCCATTAAAGCCAGGAACGTAAAAAAAAAAATTTTTTTTTAATTCTGGTTTTAGTGTAAATAAAGTATCAAAACCAAAAAAAAAAAATTTTTTTTTAAATATTTTTTTCCTTTGTCTTTTTAGGGAAAACAAAAAGGCTGATGATTGTCACTTCCATACATTCCTTTCACTGACAAGGGCAAATTGAATATATTAAAAGAAGGCTATTACATTCTTCTAAATGCCTTTAACAAGGCTTAAAAATTATACTGAGATAAACTTTAAGCAAATGCAAGAGTAGTCAAAAATCAAAACTGAAAATTAATAGGTACATGAATAAACATACAAAGCATTTTATATGTACATTTTCACATGTGCACTTAATAATTATTACTATTATGCTAAGGACAGTGGTATCTTAAATTATTAAATATTCCCTTTACTAGTCAAAATGAATATTTATTTTTCAAAGTCATAACATGTGTTTAAATACATAACAAAGATGCCATTAAATAACTGTGAAAGGCTATTTTTATAGTAAAGAAATCAGTGAAAGGAAAAGTCTGTTGATTTTCACGACTAAAATTTCATTCATCTATATCAGGCCAACTGAAGTTTAAAGATTTCAAGTTCAAAGGCAAAGTGAGCCAATTTCTCAAACAAGTTAAATTCTGTGATTAGTATAATTCATTCATTATGGGTGAAGTAGTTAAAATCTCTCCATAAATTCTCAATGTTTGTCAAAACCACTTAATATCAGTTGAAGGGTAACTGATAGCAGTACACTACAGTCTCAAAACATGAAATACATATATTTAAATGCAGACATTTATATCAAACAATAATTAATTGAATTATACCAAACAGCCTGTAGTACTCCACTACCATTTGATAAACAAAAGTAGACTATAAGCCAATTTAAAAAAAACGAAGAAAAGGAAGGTTAGATGAACTTGATATTCAACCGTCGTACTTAGAAGCTTTAATTATATGTTTAATAGGTTTTCTTGTTCTAAGGTTAACCTCGCTGTTGAATTTAGGATTATAGCTTGGCCAGATCCTTTCCTTTAAAAAATCTCTGTGCAATGAAAGAAATTATAGTCTAAATCACAAAGATGACAAGAAACCTTAGCAATTTAAATAGACAAGCCTTGAAATAATATTGTGATCAAAGTATCAAGCTGCCTAATAAAATCCAGGTGGTTCAAGCTTATCATATATGGTACTCATTACCACAATTGCACTATTTAATCTACTTCCTGGTGTCAACAAAAACTTTCTGTTATTAATTCCCCCCAGTTATGGATCTGCTTAACTTACTGCAGTTTTCTGATAAGACAACTCTTTGTCCAAAATATTAAAAAAGGGAGAGCGGGTCTCATTTTAAATGTTTTAGACTGCAGCCATGGTTGGTGAAACCACAGAAACCATGGTAGCTTTGTATTATTAGTCATCTACATAAGGTTATGTTAATTCCTAAGGGGGTACCAGATGATTCATGGTGAATACAGTTCTGTAAGGTCTCACATGTTTACATCAAAAAGGCAACCATATGCAAACAAAAGGAACTGTTTTAGAAGATATAAACCTAACATTCAAATTAGAGATTTATCCACTGTCAAGGTATTCAGGTTAGAATCTGCCAGTTAATTCCTCTTACCCAAACACATCTATCATTCCTATGATTCTCTGTTGGTCACAATTTGCAAGGTTTCAAAGCAATTTTCTCATCTATAGATCGTACTGCCTTCTAAGAAAAAAAAGTTCTTAAATGTTTCTCACAAAGTTTGTTTTACAGTGTAAATAATTTCCAGTATATTTCCATCTAGGCAAAGTGAAAATGCTAGGATTATTAAAACTACCTCAACATAGGTACCAAAAGCAGAAACAGCAAAATGATTATATCAAAAAAGAAAGAAAAGAAAAAAATAAGAAAAGGGTAGTGTGATCATGGTCACCTGTTCCTGGATTGCCTGGTTTGTTTCAACCACAGGTGCCATGACAGCCAAAAGATGAATTGTGAGAGATGTACGCGTTGCACACCTCCATTTTACAGACAGCTAGTTGTACTAGTTACAAAGGAAGCTCTCTAAGCGCTCAGTGTTTCATGAGTGGCACCCAGTGTTCACACAGATTCCTTACAACTGATCCATTTCCTTTCCATGCTCTCTTCTCTTTCATTCTGCTTGCCCAGATGGCAGTCACAGCAGATTGAAAGCATTGCAAAACATACCACTTAACCATACTGTGTACTCAGTAAAGAAGGAAATTCACATGACAGGCTTTATCAGTATTGTCTGTTTAAGTCATCTGCAAAGCAATGTATTCTAAAAAGTCTTCCTGTGTCATCAGTCAGGCACTGAGTTCTTAAGTCAAATTAAGTCATCAATTCAAACTATTTGTTTGTAATTGCATTCAGTGGCATTTAATAAGAACATTTCCCCCTGCCTAACCTACCCATCTCAATCTATACTTTTCAATAAGTTTCTCCAATTCATGTAGCAAAACACTAGCGCCTTAAGCAGTTAAATTCTGAAATCTAAGGTTAATTTCAATAATCATTTATGATTCCATCTGTGCTGATAGTAAATAACACCAAAAACTGGACTTTTAAGTAAATAAATCATGCCTAAACATTGCAACTGCAAGCATCTGTATCACTCACTGAGATTCTAAAAAAACATTGGGATTACTGAAAACCCTCCTAAATTGTGATGGATTATGTATTAGATGGATATGTGGGGATTTCTAGTTCTGAATTTGCCACTAATTATAATGATAGGCCTCTCTGGGCCTCAGTTTCCCATCTGCTAAAGGAATTACACAAGTTCCTATTGTGATCCATCTTGCAAATTGAAAACTGAGGATGGACAGACCCAAGATACAATTAATGGTAAAATCAGAACAATATCAGAACTTTAACCAGAACTCAATCTAGATTTCCTTCTTTTATGCCTTTCAGAATGTTTGCAAGATCTATATGAAGTGATTAGACATTTTCTCTACTAAGATCTACATATACACGCATCATTTCCATATATGTAGAACTGCTACAAGTATTTTTATCAGGCTGCATATAAGATGAGGAGGAAACTTGGAAAGATACAAATCTGGATTCTGACAAAACATCAGTCTCACAGTCACGTATCAAATATCTCCTGAAGGAGCAAGGAATTAACCCAATATGGTTTATAGTGATCTTAATATTCCATGTTACATATGTACCATCCCATTCCTCATTTTATTATCAGAGAAAATGGCTAATACCCATCAAAGTATATCACCACTCTTCATACAACTTCACATTCTTCTAGCACTGAGTCTTTTTAATGTTTTCTCTTACCTGTTCTATGGGTAGTGGTGGTATCGGTGGTTTTTTTTAAAAGAGGAGAAATACATTTTACAGTAATTCACATTACCAAAAAAAGTCTCAGTAAAGACTTTTAAAACTACCTGAATACATTCGTTTACAGCTTATATTATTGACAAAGAAACTTTTATCTAAAGTATCAGTTGTTGCTACCAAATGAAGAATTAATAAAAAATAAAAGTATTTCTAATATGAAAATGAAAAGGCCGTGATCAGTTTATAAATTTTTTAGGAACAAAATTATTTTACAAAACAAATATACCTAGAGTGACTCTGAATTGAAGGCTTGAAAATGTACAGATTTGCAGATATACATTTTTAATCCCAAGTCGTCCTATGACACAAAAATATTTTTTAAACACTTTCCTCTGGTAGCATAAGTCACAGATTCTTCATTTTACACTAATAATCTGATTTCACTAACATAATATGCTAACAAGTTTCCCAAAGCTTCAAGTCAAATAGACTGCTCACAGCAGCTAAATTCTTTACCAAGCAAGCACTTCAAAAAATATCCGTAGCAGAGATTTAGGTAAGCAACAGCCGGTGGAAGTGTCTGGCATGTAGCTCCCACTCAAATATTGGTTTGATGAATGAACAGCAAAAGAATGAAGAAAGAAAAGCAAAGGAAAAATTAAAAAGTGAGAGGAGGTAAACTTGGAAGCTGCAGTGGCTACAGGACAACTGACATTTGTGGTGCTGCTGCTACTGCCATTGGTGCCTGCTGCTGCGGTTAACAGCAGGCCACAAGGCCAAAAAGCCCCAGCTGGGGACCCTGCTGCCCGACTTGTTACTGTCACATTGCTGGCTGCAGAGACAGAAGCCTGCCACAGAAATACAAAGTCACCAGCTATCCAATCCTATAAAACAGAAACAAGACAGATTTAGTTCTGCAAAGACCACTAGAATAATTTCGTGATCCTCTCACAATTAAGGAATAAAGGCTGCCTATATATTAAAAAATGATGTCTATAAGTTAGATGTTAGAGGAAATGAAGGATAAATACGGACAGAGGGTGAGGAAAGGGGGGAGATACAGGATCACATTATAAACCTACACTATTATATTGCTACTTAAATCAAAATAAATATTTGTTTTCAACTAATTTAAAAATTATCTAAAATGTACTAAGTAAAAACAATACTGATGTTTTTTTAAAAGGCAGCAAATATAATCCTCATGGCAGAAAGAGATTAAAGATATGAAAACATCACTCTTTGGTAATAGGTAATCTATGAAAAGTAATCGCAAATAGATGAAAGTTTCCAGAGATATGAAAATTTCCCCTAGACAGAGATGAACAGAAAACAAACAAAACACTAACACGACTATTATACACTTTTGAAATATAAAAGGCAGTTTGGAAAACTCAGCATTAGTATCAATACATCAAATCTAATTATAATCAATCTATCAATCTAAAAAAAACTTGCAGATTAATATATTTAATTGGGAGAATGAGGCTGGGTAGAACTTTGCCTGGGCAAGATAGGAAGTAAGACAAGAACGTGTTGGTTTGAACAACTTTTGGGAAAACAGAAATAGCAATCATCTTTGGTTAAATACTGTAATTGTAGCTTTTTAACATTCTAATTAGTGCCAAACAGTTCATTTTAAATGGCTATTACCTTAAAGTTTAGTAATAAATTCAAAGATCTTTACCTGAAGTTGTTGTGGTTCAATAATAAGATACCTTTTACTTAATTAAAATATAATCCACTGGGAATACTAATTTAAGGATTACATTTTTAGACTTTGGAAAGTTAGGAATTTTAAATACTATTTAAGTACTATATCCACCTGTAATTTTCAAATCTTAAAGTATTACTTTAAGTCTGCACAAAATGTGAACAGGTTTTACTTGGCTTCTTTCCAAACCATCACACTTATGCTTCGGGAACTGAGGGAGGGAACAGTGTAAAGCATTTTAATTTCTTTAAGCAGAAAAATCTTTTACCCTGACCACATTTTCAATAGTCTATCTTTAAGTTTCTCAGTTAACTCACTTTTTAAAAAAACCTAAATTCTTAAATTAGAAATGAACACAAAAATATTTTTCAGGCAGGATTTTGAAGTGAAGCTAGACTTTGCTCCTAATCTAGTATTTAAAATCGTCATACCCCCAAACTGAAAAACAAAACACAGCATAAAAATATTGGATTGATGCTTCATATCTGGGTTTTAACATCTTACCATCTTAATAAATCAAAAAACTGAGCATATCTGAGTGATCAAAATAATTTAAGTAAACAATAATCTAAAATCCATTACCCTGAATATGCAGCAGTAAATAAATAAATGTAAATGGTTTAACATTTTCAAAATACTACCATGAATAAACAAGACAGTGGCCAAGGGAATTATATCATAATTTAGTGCACAGCTTCTCTCTAGATATCTGCTTACAGTGCTTCATTTTAAATATGTGTTAAATATTTTAAATTTATGAAATATTTTATTTAAATATTTTGCTAAATAGTCAAATAGTTAACTGAAGGGTACCAAGTTTCTATAAACATAGGCACTGATATTATTGTGAGGAATCCTCTTATCAAAAGAACCTTTAAGTCAAAAACAACTTCTCTACCTGGATACTAAAGCAGCAACAAAATTTGAACATTATTTTCAAGGAGCATACTTAGATCTGACCAATGAAAATACCAAACTGAATATATATATTAAATAGTTTTGTTCATTATTTCTAAAAATATGTGTTATGAGGGCCCTGAATGTGAATTATAGGAACTCACAAATGTAACTACTTCCTTAAAAATTACCTAAAACTGCAACTAACATCCCTCTACAAGATCAAACATTCACCTCCCCTGTAAAGTCATCTCCCAAGAGTTGTTCCCATCATTTTTTCCTACTTCATACAGAACATAAATTCTGTTTCCTAATTCTTTATTTACACATTTGTCTCTCCCACTTAAAAATCAAATACTGGAAATATCCAGAATTTGGTATCTTTACATTTTTTTCACCACCCACTCAATGTAATTTGCTGGATAAATGCTGAAATGAATTACTTTTTTTCTGAGACTACTTTTTCCGTTTAATTTTGGACTAGTTTTTTATGAGACATCTGAAACATTCTATCATACTTCCATTTAATTATTTGAGGTTAATAAAGAAAGCATTCTTAACTCACCGCTTTACTAGCATAAAGCTCACCCCTAAAGATACTTCCATTACCTCCTACTCTAACTTTACTAACATTTTCTTATTCCTCCAGTAAGTTTCAAAACACACCCCCAAAATTTCTATAGAAAATAGAAAAGCTTTTTTAAAAAATCAAACACCAAGAGCCAACAACCAACAAAGAAACAGTATTTGTGAAACAAATCACGATTGCTGACTATTCACAAAGATAATACAAAATAATAAGTAAAAATCATGTCTCTTCACATAATGCCCTCATCTGTTTAAAAAGTATGAAAAGCTTTTTCTGTCCTGATTCAACTCTTCTCTGAACTCAAAAGCAATACAGCTAGGTTGCAAGCCGCTCTGCCTTGGGCATAGGCTCCAGGCAAACTAAGAATAAACAGAAGGTGAGACTTCAAGAAGCAAGTAATTAGGCATAGATTTTCTCCAACGTAAAATATGGCTTACTTGCATAAGAGCACTGCATATAATATAACCATACAAACCTCAGAACCCAGTGATACGAAAATAACACCTATGCTGTGAAAATTACTCTATACACATCTTATTTTAATTACATTTTTACCAATTCATGTTTTAGCCTTTGAAAAGTCTGTTTAAGGTTCTACAGCTCTGCTTTTCTTTTGAAAGCTTAATGGTAACAAAATAACTGTGTAGAACAGTCTATACTAGTATTTCTTGCTCTAATATCAAACTTAGGTAGTAAACAATAACAATTTTCTCCTATTGAAAATGAACAAAAAAACGAAAAGCAGTCTGGATGCGTGTATGTATGTATGTATGTGGAATCATTTCAGTAATTTTACATGCTCTACACATTAATACTGTCTGAGTAATTTAGGCATCATTTCATTTCCCCTAACTGTAGTAAATACAGTCTTCATACTTGGTTTTGAAAAATACCTATTTTGAAGACCAAGGATCACCCTTTATAAGACTGACTGAAAGATGGCAAAATAAAATATTTGTCCACTCCAAATATAAAAGATAGGGATTTGGCTCTGATGCATAAGTAAGCTTCTTATATCACCTGCATTATTAAATATTAAAGAACAAGACAGTAAGTTACTGGATCTGTGTTTAATTCAGCGTACTTTATAATATATTTAAGGAATTCAGTTATATCAAACAGTATCTGAATCTTATCTGATGAAAATATTTTTCCCTTTTTGCAAGCCTTGGGTTGCATGTCTGAGAAAACAAATTATTCTCCAGTTCTCCTAAGCTTGATAATAGTGCCCCCTAATGGGAATTCCAATGAGTTTTTCTACTTATGTTTAAAAAGCAAAGATTCTCTAATATGAACAACTTGCTTACTTTCAACTAGAATGTAAATTCCATAATATAAAAATGCATCAAGATTTAAACCACCAAAAGGAGCTACAACATCTGCAAAAACAAGCAGTGAATTTAATGGAAAGAAACAAACAAGAGAAACTTAATGCCACAATAGCGTTCTAGGTTGTGAATCATCCATCATACTATAACATAATCCAAGGTAGCAATACCCAACAAAATAATCTATAAAGAAATTACCCTTCCCACTTTGTTTCCAGTACTCATGCATTAACAATTAACAGTAATTGCTAAATGAAAGATATTAGAGAGTCAGGAAAAATTGGTTCAGAAGTTAAATCACTCAGTGTCACAAAGCTTAAGTATAGAGCTGGGATTCCTATCCATGTTTCACAGCCTCAAGTCACAACGCCTGGTCACAAATCTGCAATCATGACCTTAATGCCATTCTTCTCAATTATCTACAGACAGTTCCCCTAAACAATATGTGATTTTGAAAAGGAAAAACATGTTAAAATTAAAGCAAAAGCTACCTAGTCTGGTATTTTCCAGGTATCCAATGGAAAAAATATTCTATAATATCAATATTTTCATGCCTGTGCCCACAATACATCCTGAACTAGAGTCATGTTAAGGGTAATATCTAGAAGAAACAGACAAATAAAAAGCCACCAATTTACAACAGAGATAATTATCACCTATTCTTTAACTTTATGAGAGAGGGATAACAATAAGGTGTAAGAAAAAGTTACATATAAAACAGGAGCCATCAAACTTTCTTAAAAGGGCCAAACAATAAATATTTTAGGTTTGGGGCCCACACAGTCTCTGTCACAACTACTCACCTTTGCCACTGTAGCAGGAATGCAGCCACAGATAATAAAGAAAGGAATGGGCTTGGCAGTATTCCAATAAAACTTTATTTATAAAAACAGGTGGCTAGTACACAGGGGTAGTTTGCCAACCCAATTTTAAAAATTTACTAACATTTCACTTTTGGACTACAGATTAAAATTTACAGTTTACATGCAGCATCAAAACAAACAGCTAAGCAACTTAAAATATGTAATTATTAAATTTATGAAATACATGGTGAGTATTTTACTTCTATAAAGTGGAAGATTGACAAAAACATACTTTCCTGAATGAATATTAGCTTTAGCTGGCATAAAATAAATGAAAAGCAATAATCAAAACATTGGGCCTTTACCACGATTTAAAATAATCAACATAAAGAACTATTTTAAGATACTCCCATATAGTGGGAAATCTTAATTTTTATCTAGGTTTGATAAAAACCGAATGGTGAGTATCTAGAATATACAGAAGAAATGCTACTACAACAACAAAAAGACAAATAATCCAATTTAAAAATGGATAAAGGGCTTGTAAAGAAGATATACAAATGGCCAATTAGCACATAAAAAGATGCTCAACATCAATGGTCATCACAGAAATGTAAATCAAAACCACAATGAGATACTACTTCAAACCCATAAGGATGACTTTTAGACATTAAAAAAAAAAAAAAAAAAAAACCTAATTGCAGGCAAAGATGAAGAAAAATGGGAACTCTCATACATTGGTGGTGACACTATAGAATGGTAAAGCCACTGTGAAAATCAGTTTGGCAATTTCTCAGAAAACTGGAAATAGAATTGTACTTCTTGGTACATACCCAATGGAACTGAAGCCAGGGACTTGGGCAGATACTTGTACACCAATGTTCAGTGTTAACAGCATTATTCACAATAGCCAAATGTACATCAACAGATGATACCTAAGCAAACTGTGGCACATTCATACAACCAAAAATTATGCAGCCATAAAAAAGCAACAAAGGACTACTGATACATGCTACAACATGGATGAACCTCAAAAACATTGTGCTATGTGAAATAAGCCACAAAAGGTCACATATTGTATGATTTCATTTATTTGAAATAGCCAGATACGTAAATCTACAAAGACAGAATGTAGACTGGAAGTTGCCTGAGGTCAGAGAACTGTTTAATGGGTATGGGGTTTTACTCTGGAGTGATGGCAATGTTTTGGAAGTAGACAATTGTGGTATGGTGGTGGTTGCACAATATTGTGAATGTACTAAATGCTAGTGAATTGCTCACTTTAAAATGTTTAATTTGATATGTGAATTTCACCTCGGTGAATTAACAAAAGAAAGACAGGGTATTGTCTTGGATTTTCACATACATCAAAAAAATGGAAAATCCCATTAGTTTCTAAAGTAAATCCAAAAAAAAACACAAATGTAGTTGTTTTACAAAAAAAAAAACAAATTTCTGATACAGAATAATGATGACAATACTCGACAATCTTTAATCATTGGCTTACACTTCACTAAGTATCTAAAAGCAAAACAGTATAATGGGAAAATCATGGGATATGGAACCAGGTGGCCACAGGTTTAGTTTTTTTTTTTTTTAAAGATTTATTTTATTTATTTATCACCCCCTTGCTGTCTGTGCTCGCTGTGTCCATTTGCTGTGCGTTTTTCTGTGTCTGCTTGTCTCCCTTTGTTGTGTCACCTTGCTGCGCCAGCTCACCACGCCGCACGAGCCAGCTTGCTTTCATCAGGAGGCCCCAGGAATCAAACCCAGGGCCTCCCATATGGTAAACGGGAGCCCAACCACTTGAGCCACATTCGTTTCCCTGGCCACAGGTTTTGATCCATACTCTACCAATTACTAGTTAAATGATTTTGGATAAGTTATTTATCTCTCTGAACATAGTCTGTAATATGGGACTGATAAAACCTCCAACTGTACAAAGTAACTACAATCCATCTATAGTACTACAATGTCCAGCTATTTTTATTTTATTTTATTTTATTATTTAACGGTAAATTGTAGTCTCTCCTTATCTCAATGTTATTAAATCAATTTTAATGAACTTCTTAAAGGAGGGCATGTTAATGGAATTACATCTTGGTCGATTACCACAAGCCCAGAAGAGAAGTTAGCTTCCAATGATCAAGATCCAAAATTAGTAATACTGTAAATTGTATAGACAATTTCCTGTTCATGTTCTATACTGATAATTTTGTGAAACAAATTAATTATCTAAGGAAACTGTGTGAACTCTTCTGGAATGGATTTACTCCCACTAATCTGGTAACCGAGCAAGTCACTTCAAGTGAACGTGTCTGGCTCCTCACTTGTAACCAAAGAAACTGTATTAACAATCCCTTGTCTTCTGGCTCTAAAAAAGTTATTACTGAATTATAATTAAGCATCCTCAGATATGCAGGTATGTAAGAGGAAAGAGATATCCTAATACTGCCTAATACTGCCAGAATTGACTGCAAAGAAATCTTAATCCTATCTGAAGTATAAATATTATGATAATTCAGACTAAACAGGGAGAGCATGGTCAGTTTAAAGAAAAAGGAGAAAAAAAAAGGCATAATGCACAAAGGTTAAAAAAATGCAAGTACTCAAGTTCATAATACCAAAGCAGCCTTGGTCAGTTTATAGGAGTATTACTTTAATAAAAAACTGAGTTGCAGATCAAATTGTCATACTAACATTAACCTTAGCAAGAATAGACTTTATGTCTATTACTCTTTCAAGGAACTATGAAGACGTGAAGTTAAATGAGATAACTAACAGTTTATCAAAACTGAAAATAATCAGTTAAAACAGTTGTATAGAAAATGACAGACAAGTAAGAGGACATTTTCAACTACATTAAAATGAAGAAATCTTTTAGGATGTTGACCTTGGATTTTGGAGTGAGTTTTCAACTACCACAGGCCTTTGTTAACAGAGCAATTATACCTATACTACAGATATAAAAATGTTTTTGAAATGCTTAAGGAGAGTCTTTTTTCTGAAGCAGATACTCAACTTATTTTTTTTAAACATTAAGTCTAAATACTATGGGAGAGAATGGTGTTGAATACACAACAAGGATCCCAGTCCTGCACAATTCAAGTTATTCAGCAAACTAATTTCATATTGGAAAAGTCAATATCAGCACAGGTCCTATTCAAATTATTACAAACCAGAATCATAAACTCCAAGTAATTAAAGGCCAAATTAATAACGTTTATGATATGAATCTTTTATTTCACAAAATCTGTATAATTTTTCCAAGAAACTCATAAATCAAGTAACTAGAGGTCAGCCTGATTGAGAATGCTTGTTTATGGTGACTTGTATTAATATCATTGTGTGCACTGCAAAAAATACACTTGAGATAAACATATTTACCTTCATCAAAATCAGCATCATCCTCTGTATGCTGGGGGAAAGGAAAGCAGTTTGTAATTTCAAGCCGATCTTCTACAACCAGGCCCAAAAGCACCCCTTGGACAACTTCAGTTCCTTGGCCTTCTTCTTGATAATGTTTGATTATTTTTAATATCACCTAAAAGAAAATGCAGAAGAGAGCTTTAAACCCATTTTTATAGTTTATAATCCCTTTAATTGTAGGGAAAATAAATTATACTAGTGGGTTTGCAAAAACCACAACATTATATAAGTCATTTCCTTTACCCTTATGCAAATAATAAAGCTTCCTTAGTCTAAATGTACATCTGAAACTCCTGGAGACTGAAGACATGTCAAAAATATCCATGTACAGCATTCAGCAGCCAATTAATGCTGAAAGGCTCTAGAATCCCAGGAGTTCCTTCAGACCTTCACACCTACAGTCAAGTGTTTTTACCAAGGTTGTCAAATCCACTCAGCTGGGTCAGAACAGCCTATTCAACAAATGGTGCTGGGAAAACTGTTTATCTATATCTAAAAGAAAGAAAAAGGACCCCCACCTCACATCTTATACAAAACTTAATTCAAAATGAATCAAGGACCTAAATATAAAAACTAGAACCATAGAAATTCTAGAAGAAAATGTAGGGAAACACTTTCAAGATCTTGTGGGAGGTGGTGGTTTTTTGGACCTTATATCCAAAGCACTAACAACAAAAGAAAAAATAAATAAATGGGACTACCTCAAAATTAAAACACTTTGGTTATTTCAAATGACTTTAAGAAGGTGAAAAGACAACCAATTCAATGAAAACCTTCAGAAACCACATTATCTGACAAGGGTTTGATTTCCATGTTATATAAAGAGATCACAAAACTTAAAGATAAAACAAGTTTAAAAAATGGGCAAAAGACTTGAATAGAAATTTCTCAGAAGTGGAAATACAGATGGCCAAAGGACACATGAAAAGATGCTCAACATCACTTGCTATTAGGGAAACGCAGATTAAAACTACAATGAGACCAAGGAAACTAGAGGGCCTACAACTAGAAGCAAGAGAGTTCCATAGGATCAAAGCCCCTTCTCAATTGAAGCTGGAGTAGACATCACTATCACAGAATCCTTAGGAATTGGGAATGAACTATGGACTAGAGTGGACTTATTGGTATTCTACTGTAGACATATTGTGATTCTAGCAATGGAAGAAATTACAACACTGATGTGGATGCAGTGGCTACTGGAGGCTCTGGGGGCAGGGAGAGGGGAAAACAATTGCAATATGGGGGCTTTTCTGGGACTGGGGAATCGCCCTGAATTACAATGCAATGACAGATATAGGTCATTTTATATCGTCCCAAAACCTGCAGAACTGTGTGGGAGAGAGTGCAGACTTGAATAGAAATTTCTCAGACAATGTGGCAATGCTCCAGGATGCATTTATCAATTGCAATGAATGTGCCACACTAATGAAGGATGTTGTTTGTATGGGAGGGTGTGGGAGGTGTGGGGAGTGGGGCATATGGGAATCCCTATAATTTTTGTGTAACATTTATGTAATCTAAGTATCTTTTTAAAAATACAAAAAATAAAAACAAATTTTAAAAAACTACAATGAGATATCATCTCACACCATGCAGAATGGCCATTATTAAAAAAACAGAAAACTACAAATGCTGGAGAGGATGTGGAGAAATAGGAACACTCCTTCACTGTTGGTGGGAGTGTAAAATGGAACCAATTTGGTGATTCCTCAGGAAGTTAAATGCAGAACTGCCATATGATCTGGCAATCCTGCTACTAAGAATATATTCAAAAGAAATGAAAGCAAACACGCAAACAAGATATTATTTGCACATTGATGTTCATAGCAGCATTATTCATAATTGCTAAAATATGGAAACAACCTAAATGTCCATCAACCAATGAATGGATAAACAAGATGTGGTATATATATACGATGGAATACTATTCAGCTCTAAGAAGAAATCAATTGGGGAAGCACATGACAACATGAATGAACCTTGAGGACATTATGTTGAATGAAATAAGCCAGGCACAAGAGGACAAATATTGTATCACTGATAAGAACTAAAAATGTTGTATAGACTTATGGAATTTGACAATTGTATTAGTCAGCCAAAGGGGTGCTAATGTGAAATACCAAAAATATTTTTTAAAAACTTAGCAGCAGTCCAAGCACAAAATCATATCAAAATCATTTTAAAGAAATACAGTTTGTCTTCAGGCAAAATCCCTTCTGCTGTAGACCTCTGAAACTTACAAAACCATTTAACTGCTTCCAATACACAAATGGAAAGAGAAAGGATAAACATTTTCATTATCATAAGGAAAAATTGGGATGTTAAACATAAGTCATGGATCCTCTACAGTTCAGTAAACCTGCAGGGCATCATCCATTTGATATCAAAGTCTGAGAGACATTCTTAAGATGATGGTTTCTTCTCCTTGGGGCCACAAGGGAACCCACCCTTTCCACAGGCTTGCCCAAGGGCCATTTTCTTGGTTCCACCCTCATCAAGCATCTGGCTGTCGACCAAGCTCCAGACCTCACCACCCAAGAGTATGGGGGTGATTGCCACATCTTACCCAATCTTTGGGTTAAGAGTCTTAGCTCCCCTAGTACAGTGAGGTGAAGACAACATTCCCCCTAACCTTTGGCATACAAGTTCAACCCTCTCAAAGCAATGGGTTGACCACCTGGCCTTCTCTAATCCATGGGGGACAGGTACACCCCTCTCAGACCCATGGGGTGTTGACCTTAACCGCCCTAATCTTTTGAGGAATGTGCTCCACCCTCCCTGCACCCTGGAGTGGCAAAACTCTCCCAGAGCATCAGGTGGGGACATCCACCCTCTTCAACTGCTGGGGAAAACTCACCCTCTCTGCACCATGGGGCATCAAAACTTAACCAGAACATGGGGTAGGAACATCCACCCTCTTCAACTGCAGGGGCAAACTCACTGTCTCTGTACACATGGGAGGGGCTCCTCTCTTGGCCCAAGGAGATGTCTTAAGTCCAGACCTCTGCTTCCATGGTTTTCTTCTTAAAGCTGTTTCTCCTTCAATCTCTCCTTTCCATGTCCTCTTTTGTCCAAGCTGATAGTGGTTTTGTTCATAGAGCTCTCTCAAAATCTTTGTTGGTTTAGCATGCAGGAAGCAGGGATCCAAGCCATCAGACAGTAAGATTTTCCACAAGTCTTTCCGAGATAACGGTATCTTCAATTCTGATTTACAAGTTTCAGGTTTAGCTAAGTCTTCAAATGGGGCACTTTCATCTGGGAATTTGATTTCCACAAACTTGGAAGTTCTGGAATCAGTTTCTGTTTTCTTTGTGCCCAAAAGTTCAGTCCTTAGTGTATTTCACTCATCTAGTATTTTGCAAGGAGAAGCCAAGCCACATTCTACGAGTTTACTTTGGAAAGTTCTTCTGCTAAATGCTCTGGTTCGCCATTTTCAAATTGTCTTCCATGTAACACCAGGAGCTAATCTTTCTAAATTCTCTGCAACTTTAAAACATGGATCGCCTTTCCTCCAGTTTCCAATAATAGTTTCATCATTTACTTCTAAGGCATCATAAAAAGTCTCTTTAGCGTCCATATTACTATCAATAGTCTCTTCAAAATGATCTAGGCCTTTCCCATCAAGCATTTCACAATTCCTCCAAAAAATACCCCTTACCCATTTATAAAACCATTCCAACATTTTAGTATATGCAGAAGCACTTCCCCACTCCTTGGTACCAAATTCTGTATTAGTCAGCCAAAGGGGTGCTAATGTGAAATACCAAAAATGGGTTGGTCTTTATAAAGGGTATTTATTTGGGGTAGAAGTCCACAAATACCAAGCCATAAAGCATTAAGTTTCTTCTCTCACCACAGTCCACTGCCATGTGTTAGAGAAAGACAGCTGCCAGCATTTGCCAGGGTTCAGGCTTCTGGGGTTCCTCTCTCCCCGGGACTGCATTTCTCTCCGGGCTTAGCTCCTGGTTCCTCCACAAGGTCAGCTGTAGACGATCAGGCAAACGGCTTGCTTCTCTTCTCCTGGGGCCTTCTTTCCAACATCAAAACTGCTTCTTAAAAGACTGCTTGAACTCTGTTCTTGCCATGCCTTTTTTTATTTGATTCCCCACCCACCAAGGGGTGGGGCTCAACACCCTACTGATGTGGCCCAGTCAACGCCCCAATCATAACTCAATCATGCCCAGATTAACAGATCAGTTTACAAGCATGATCCAATTATATTTTTGGAATTCATAATTACATCAAACTGCCCAACTGCCACAACAATGGAGTATAGATTGGTGGGAGATGGAATGTGGGTTGAGAAGGGGCAGCTGATGATGGATGGATGTAGAATGTTTAATACAATCAACTGGGAAGCGGATGTGGCTCAAGTGGTTGAGCGCCTACTTCCCATGTGCGAGGTCCTCCTTAAAAAAAATTATAATAAGATGAGTTGTAAATATGTGGTAATGGATAGAGCTGAGGGTAGCACATGAGTGTAACAAACACAGTATTTATGGATGTAATTGTGGCTGAAATGAGTAGTCTAAAGAGGTTAATGATAGTTGGAGGAGAGCTGGAGGACAATATATGGAATGTATAACAGTGACTTTGGTGGAAGAGGAGGATTGTGCTTAAAAATATGAATACAGGAATGTTCTACAAGGTGTTACGAATGTGGTGATACATGAGAAAAATGTAAATAATATAACTTATAGACTATAGTTAACAATAATATTGTAATGTTTTTGTAGCAAAAGCAAAGAAGGTACTTATATATTAATGCTAAAGGTCAAAGAATATGATGTTCGGGAAACGGATGTGGCTCAAGAGGTTCGGCGTCCGTCTACCATATGGAGAGACCGGGGTTCAATCCCCGGTACCTCCCCGTAAAAAAAAAAAAAGAATATGATGTTTGGTTTTGTGAGGTATGAATATGATTAAGCATTTTTTTCTCTTTTTCATTTTCCTCATTAATAATGAGACCTTGGTTATGCCATTTAACTAATCTATGTTCATCTGTGTATCTTCCTAAACACTGGAGGAACAAATGAGTTTGTTATTGGGATTAGATGAGCTGAAAGTGTCTATACAGAACTTTTTAGGAGTAATACCTCCATAACTTGTTGAGCTGCCTTTTGTCTGTTATTTTATTTTTTGAATTTGAAATAAAGTTTGAATTTTAAAAAGGATACACTTAATAACTTCTAATGCAATAACCGCTTTTATAATACTGTCATCTTTAATGTTTCCATAAAGATAAAGGAGGTAACACTACCCATGGCTGAAAAATTCATTTAGAAGTTCACAATAATAATAACAATAGAATCATTAATAATAATTCCTACAATGTAGAGTTGTTAATATAGGTCAAGTGCTTTGAATAGTACTTGGCATATAGAATTTATTAATAGTATTATTGCTATCATTATTCTATCATTATTAGTATTATTATTTAATAATACGCCCATAGCCTGATGACCTAAAGAGTAACACAATCTAAGATGTAACGGAAAGTTCTCAGAGGAAAAGGAACTCTAACAAAATAAGAGTTCATTAATGTTTTATTGATTAGCATTTCAATAGAAACAAATGCATTATTGATAGAAACAGTAATTAATAATCATTTAGTAACAGGTTACATTTATTGAACATGATGTGCCAGGTAATATTCTGATTATTTTACATGTATTATCAAATCATGTGATTCTCACTTTATTAAGGAAAATAGTATTATACTCACTCACAGATAAGAAAACAGAGACAGAGAGAAATTAAGTAAATGGCAAAAGGTCACAAATCTAGGAAGTGGTGGACCCAAGATTTAAACCCAGTCAAACTTCAAAGCTTGTGTGTGTATGCTTTAACTTTAGTAACAAGGTGATGATTTTCATATCAGTAACTCAATAATTAAAATAGTGAGTAACAGACTTGAAACAAAGACTTTGTGATGAACAGACACAAAATGACTTTACATTAATGTGATCGAGACCTTCTAAGGATACTAAGCAGTCAGCAGGAAAAAACAGCTTAACATGGAAGATCACCAACTAATAAGATTGGCAAACCTTCAAAATTGTGAAATGAAAGAAGTGTATAAACTGTAAAGATGCCTGTACAAAAAAACTCCCCACTTCCTGAAAAGAACAGAAGTGGGCTTTAGAGTGATGCAGGCTGGGTATGAGTCCCAGCTCCAGCACTTACCAGCTGTGACCTTGGGAAAGCTATTTTATCTTTCTAAGCCTCAGGTTTCTAATTTGCAAAATGGAGCTGTTGCATAGCTTTATTAACATTATTGAGGGAGGGGATGAGAAATAGAAATTTTAAAAAAGTATTAAAAGTGAGATAATGTATAGAAAGTACTTTGCACAGGGCCTGCCACACAGTAGGTATTATTGATGCTGTCAATAAAAAGCAAGCAGAACTATTTAACTCCTATTCAACTTACCTCTCTGCGAAGGGAAATTATCTTCAAACTTAATAAACAGAACAAACACCAATGAGTAAGAAGGAATAAATGAAACTGTTAAAGAGTTAGTACAACCAACGTAGCAACTCTAAATGATTTCAAGTCAGCTAGTCCAGATTACCTAGATTCCTGGATATTTAACCTTATTGATGAAATCACTGTACACCTACTAAAATCAAAATAAATGAGAGATGCTAGAAGACATATGAGCCTAGTGTAGCTTAATGTAGTTCTTTGGGTGAATTCTAGAAGTGATTCCAAAACAGATGGTTCCTATAGGTATGCAAAGAAATACAAGGGAACATATGTAGCTCAAGAGGTTGAACATCTGCTTCCCATGTATGAGGTCCCAGGTTCCATCTCTGGTACCACCTAAAAACAAACAACCAAGCAAAAAAACCAACTCTCATTGGGGAGCAGATATAGCTCAGTGGTTGAGCACCTGCTTCCCATGTACAAGGTTCTGGGTTCAATCCCTTCTGTACCTCCTATAAACTGGGGAGGGGGGGGGGAGAGGAATATAAAGAAGTCAAGCCAAAACAACCTTATTTCCTTAATTTAAAAAATAGGAGTAGGACTTCCGGGAAGATGGTGGACTATTAAGACACCGAATCTCTTCTCCAGAAAAATAGCTAGAGGACAAGCTGAAACAGCCCCGAAAAGATCTTCTAGGGTTTAGGACAGCAGGTGAAGGCTGCACACCACCCAGAGGAGAGAGGGACAGAAGAGAGAAATCGCGACTACAGAACTGTGAGTTGTAAGTAGCAGCTTCTGCTGCTGCCGGCACACTCCCCCACACTCTTAAGGCCCCTGGGCCTGCAACTACAGACAGAGGGGGCTTCAGGGATCTGCCACTCCCAGAAAGGGGACAGAGAGGGACAAAGCCTTAGGCTGAGCCCCACGGACCCTTCCACAGGGCGGTTTGCCCTGGGAGCCTAGAAAGGACTGGAGAAATCCGACCCTTGCAACCTCCCTCTCCTCTAGTCTGGACTAATTGTTGAGGACACCACGGGAGAGGGGAGAGAGAGCCTGGGGCTGACCCTGCTTTGGATTCCCAGGTTTGGTCTGCCCTGTCCCAAGAGCCCTTCCAGGCTGGGTGGGGCTGCGCCATTGTTTGCCTTGGAGCCTGCAAGGGGCTAAAGAAATACAAACCTCCCAATCTCCTCCTCTACTAACAGGGACTGATTGTTGAGGATTCAGAAGGGAGTGGAAATATTTCCTAGCTGGGAAAAGGGGGGCGCTACAAGAGAAGTCTGGAGAACTGTCTCAGAAAGTTTAAATCACAGGGCTCCGAGCCCCCAGACAGGAAGCTCTATCACATTGATCTGGTCTGTGTCACAACAAATATGCTCCGACCAGGCATTGAATTGAGAGCTGCCAACAAGCGCCATCTCCTGGCAGACCAAGGAAGTGCACATAAGAAAATTAATAAGTAAGAGAGGCTTTTCCTGGCCTCTATAGCTTCCCTGCCCAAGGCCCTAGGAAACGACTCTACAACCAATTACTGGGTCCAGTGCCCAGTTTTGAGCAACCAGCAGAACAATCCTAACAATCAAGTTTGAGCCAAAAACCAAAGAGCTGTGGTAACTCACAGCCTCCTGCCACAAAACCCCCATAAAAGAGAAAGAGATAGAGCATCTAAGTAAAATACAACCTAACCAGATGCCTAAGCACCAGCAAAAAATTACGGGCCATACTAAGAAAATAGAAGACATGGCCCAAGAAAAGGAATACAGCAAAGTCCCAGAAGAGATGCAGAATTTGAGAGAACTATTCAGTGAGATGAGCACACATTTCCAAAATCAAATTAATGAGATGAAAGAGAATTAGTTAAAGAGATCAATGACATCAAGAAGTCATTGTGTGAACGTAAAGAAGAATTTGAAATCATGAACAAAAAAGTAACGGAGTTCATGGGAATGAAAGACACAATAGGTGAAGTAAAAAATATATTTGAAACATACAACAGCAGACTCAAAATGATAGAAGAAAGAATAAGTGATACTGAAGACAGAGCAGCTAAAATTGAAGAGAGAAAAGAATGAAAAAATTGAGCAGGGGCTCAGAGAGTTGAATGACAACACTAAACGCAAGAAAATACGTGTCATTGGAGTTCCAGAAGGAGAAGAGAAAGGAAAAGGGGCAGAAAGAGTATTTGAGGAAATAATAGCTGAAAATTTCCCAACTCTCACGAAAGAAATGAACTTTCATGTCCAAGAAGCACACCGTACCCCAATGAGAATAAATCCACATAGACCTACGCCAAGACACATATTATTCAGAATGTCAAATGTAAAAGATAAAGAGAAAATGCTCAGAGCAGCAAGAGAGAAGCAAACGATCACTTACAAAGGACGTCCAGTAAGACTTTGTGCAGATTTCTCTTCAGAAACCATGGAGGCGAAAAGACAGTGGTATGATAAAATTAGGAAACTGAAAAAGAAAAACTGCCAGCCGAGAATTCTTTACCCAGCAAAACTGTCCTTCAAATATGAAGGTGAATATAAAGTATTCACAAACAAACAGAAACTAAGAGAGTTTGCAAAAAAGAATCCACCTTTGCAGGAAATATTAAAGGAAGCCTTAGAACCTGAAAGAAGAAGACAGGAGAGAAAGGCTTGGAGGAGAGTATAGAAGAAAGAAAAGCAGAAAGGATAACCAAAAGAGTAAAAAGAAAGACAAAAATAAGATGACATATGAAAAACAAAGAATAAAATGGAGGTAATAAATAGTGCATTTTCAGTAATATCATTGAATGTGAATGGATTAAATTCCCCAATCAAAAGATACAGGCTGACAGAATGGATAAAAAAAAACATGAGCCATCCATATGCTGCTTACAAGAAACTCACCTCAGACACAAGGATACAAGCCGGCTGAAAGTAAAAGGTTGGAAAAAGATACTCCACGCGAATAGTAAACAGAAAAGAGCAGGGGCAGCTATATTAATATCAGACAAAACAGACTTCAAATGCAAAAAAGTGATAAGAGATGTGGAGGGCATTATATATTAATAAAAGGGACGATCCTCCAGGAAGATATAACAGTCATAAATATCTACGCACCTAACCAGGGTGCCCCGAAATATATGAGACAAACTCTGGCAAAACTGAAGGGAGAAATAGACATTTCTACAATAATCGTCGGAGATTTCAACACCCCTCTCACATCATTAGATAGAACAACTAGACAGAAGATCAACAAGGAAACAGAGAACTTGAACAATATGATAAAAAAGTTAGACCCAACAGACATATACAGAACACTGCATCCAAACTCAGCGGGTTATACATTCTTCTCAAGTGCCCATGGATCATTCTCCAGGATACATGTTAGGTCACAATACAGCTCTCAATAAATATAAAAACATTGAAATTATACAAAGCACCATCTGAGATCGTAATGGAATGAAACTAGAAATCAATAACCGACTGGAAAAAAATAAATTTGCAAATGTGTGGAGACTGAACAACACACTCCTAAATATCCAGTGGGTCAAAGAAGAAATCGCAAGTGAAATCAGTAAATATATTGAGACAAATGAAAATGAGGACACAACATATCAAAACTTATGGGATACAGCAGAGGCAGTCTTGAGAGGGAAATTTATAGCCCCAAATGCCTATATTAAGAAACAAGAAAGAGCTAAACTCAAAGATTGAGAAACTAGAAAAAGAACAGCAAACCAATCCCAAAGCAAAAAGAAGGAAAGAAATAACAAAGATTAGAGCGGAAATAAATGAAAATGATAACAAAAAAGCAATAGAGAAAATCAACAAAACCAAAAGCTGGTTCTTTGAGAAGATCAATAAAATTGACAAACCCCTCGCTAGACTAACACAGAAAAAAAGAGAGAAGATGCAAATAAATACAATCAGAAATGAAAGGGGGGAAATTACAAATGACCTCACAGAAATAAAAAGAATCATAAGAGGATATTATGAGAAACTATATGCCAACAAACTAGACAACCTGGATGAAATGACAAATTTCTAGACACTCATAACCAACCTACATTGACACAACAAGAAATACAAGAACTTAACAAACCAATCACAATTAAGGAGATTGAATCAGTCATCAAAAATCTCCCAGCAAAAAAAAGTTCAGGACCAGATGGCTTCACAGGTGAGTTCTACCAAGCATTTCTAAAAGAATTAACACCAAACCTGTTTAAACTCTTTCAAAAAATCGAAGAGGAGGGAAAATCACCCAACATTTTATGAAGCCAACATCACCCTAATACCAACGCCAGATAAAGATTCCACAAGAAAAGAAAATTACAGACCAATCTCTCTCATGAACATAGATGCAAAAATTCTCAACAAAATACTTGCAAATCAAATCCAACAGCATATCAAAAGACTTATACATCATGACCAAGTGGGATTTATTCCTGGTATGCAAGGCTGGTTCAACATAAGAAAATCAATCAATGTAATACACCTCATTAACAAATTGAAGGAAAAAAACCACATGATCATCTCAATAGATGCAGAAAAGGCATTTGACAAAATCCAACATCCTTTTTTGATAAAAATACTTCAAAAGATAGGAATAAAAGGAAAATTCTTCAATACGATAAAAGGCATATATGAAACACCCACAGC
The DNA here is from genome assembly GCA_026826555.1 of Tolypeutes matacus. Classification (NCBI taxonomy): domain Eukaryota; kingdom Metazoa; phylum Chordata; class Mammalia; order Cingulata; family Chlamyphoridae; genus Tolypeutes; species Tolypeutes matacus. Next base: position 7,465,054 of record JAKSZT010054489.1, read on the forward strand.
CAACATCATACTCAATGGGGAAAGGTTGAAAGTTTTCCCCCTAAGATCAGGAACAAGACAAGGATGCCCACTGTCACCACTGTTATTCAACATTGTACTAGAAGTTCTAGCTAGGGCAATTAGACAAGGACAAAAAAATTAAAGGCGTCCAAATAGGAAAAGAGGAAGTAAAACTCTCACTGTTTGCGGATGACATGATCCTGTATTTAGAAAATCCTGAAGTATCCACAACAAAGCTACTTGAACTAATAAATGAGTTCAGCAAAGTGGCAGGATATAAGATCAACACGCAAAAATCAGTAATGTTTTTGTACACTAGTACTGAACAATCTGAGGAGGAAATCAGGAGGAAAATTCCATTTTCAATAGCAACAAAAAGACTCAAATACCTAGGAGTTAATTTAACCAAGGAACTACAGGACCTATATGCAGAAAACTACAAAACAATGCTAAAACAAATTTAAAAAGACCTAAACAAATGGAAAGACATTCTGTGTTCATGGATTGGAAGAATAAATATCGTGAAGATGTCAATCTTGCCCAAACTGATTTATAGATTCAATGCAATACCAATCAAAATCCCAACAGCTTACTTTACAGAATTAGAGAAGGCAATTACCAAATTCATCTGGAAAGGTAAGTGCACCCGAATGGCCAAAAGCATTCTAAAAAAGAAGAGCAATGTGGGAGGAATTTCGCTGCCTGACCTTGAAACATATTACAAAGCTACAGTGGTCAAAACAGCATGGTACTGGCATAAAGATAGACATATCGATCAGTGGAATACAATTGAGAATCCAGAAATAAACCCTCACCTATACAGTCAACTGGTTTTTGACAAACCTACCAAGCCCACACTGATGGGAAAAAAACAGTCTCTTCAACTGTTTCTCACCCCCTATACAAGAATCAACTCAAAATGGATCAAAGATCTAAATATAAAAGCCAGGACCATAAAACTACTAGAAGAAAATGTAGGGAAACATCTTCAAGACCTTGTAGTAGGTGGTGGTTTCTTGGACCTCACACCCAAAGCACGTGCAACAAAAGAAAAAGTAGATAAATGGGACCTCCTCAAAATTAAACACTTTTGCACCTCACAGGAATTTGTCAGAAGGGTGAAAAGGCAGCCAACTCAATGGGAAAAAATATTTGGAAATCACATATCTGATAAGGGTTTAATATCCAGGATATATAAAGAGATGTTACAACTCAACAATAAAAAGACAAACGACCCAATTAAAAAATGGGCCAAAGACTTGAATAGACATTTCTCCAAAGAAGAAATACAAATGGCAAAAAAACACATGAAGAAATGCTCATTATCACTCATGATTAGGGAAATGCAAATCAAAACTACAATGAGGTATCATTTCACACCTATCAGAATAGCCACTATTAAAAAGACAGAGAATTACAAGTGTTGGAGAGGATGTGGAGAGATAGGAACACTTCTTCACTGTTGGTGGGAATGCAGGATGGTACAACCACTACGGAGGACTGTTTGGCAGTTCCTAAAGAAGTTGAATATAGACTTGCCACGTGACCCTGCAATACCACTACTGGGTATATACCCAGAAGAACTGAGAGCAGTGACACGAACAGACATCTGCACACCAATGTTCATAGCAACATTATTCACCATTGCCAAAAGTTGGAAACAACCCAGGTGTCCATCAACAGATGAATGGATAAACAAACTGTGGTCTATTCACACGATGGAATATTATGCACCTGTAAGAAGAAATGAAGTCATAAAGCATATGGCAACATGGATGAACCTGGAGGACATTATGTTGAGTGAAGCAAGCCAGACACAAAAGGACAAATACTGTATGAATGTGTTACTATGAACCAAATATATTGTGTAATATATTGTTTGATTAAAAAAAAAAAAAATTATATGTAGCCATTACATTTAATTGAGAAATGTATATATTTATTCATCTGTGTTTACTTTTTAGTTTTTTATTGCTTATGTTTTCAATTATTAAATGTACAAAATAAAGTTAAAAAAAAAAGTATGTACACTGTTTTTTTTAATGCTATTGCACGCTTAATAGACTACAGTATAGTGTAAGTAAAACTTTTTATATGCACTGGGAAAACAAATAATTTGTGTATCACTTTATTACAACACTTGCTTTATTGCTGTGGTCTGGAACTGAACCTGCAGTATCGCCAAGGTATGCCTGTATATATGTTATAAACTTCACAATACATTGTTGTTAATTTTGTTTTTCAATGGTCAGTTATTTTTCAGAGAAATTAAAATTGAGAAAAAATGTTATATTTATTTAAAAAAAAAAATATATATATATATACATATATAATCCTTGATATAGTTCAGTTGTTTTAAAATGAACAGAATCTGGAATCTGACAGTATGATTTCAGCATATATATTTATATATATTAGATGTGGCTCATGTGATTGAGCTCCCACCTACCACATGGGAGGTCTGGGTTTTGTTCCCAGTGCCTCCTAAAGAAAATGAACAAGACAGCAAGCTGACGTGACAGGCTGACATGCTTGCGTCATGCAACAAGATGACGCAACAAGAGACACACGGAGGAAAACATAATGAGAGGCACAAAAAAGCAGGGAGCGGAGGTGGCTCAGGAAATTAGGCACCTCCTGCTCACATGGGAGGTCCCAGGCTCGGTTCCCAGTGCCACCTAAAAAAAAAAAAAGAAGACCAGCACACAACAGACACGGCAAATGCAAACAATGAGGGGGTGGGGAGAACTAAGTAAATAAAATAAATCTTGGAGGAAAAAAAAGAAAGAAATTATGTAGTCTTTATTAGGAAGAGATGACAAAATGTGTATAGAGGAACAAAGCCAGGATATTTCATGTCTACAGGAATAAGCCAAGCATTCAATAGCATGCAAATTTATAAAACAATATTACACTGTTTTTTGTTTATTATGATGATTATTTAAATAATGAAAATACTTTAATAATGATTGAAGTGATGAATGCACAACTATGCTATTATACCAAATACCATTGATTGTACACTTTGGATGAATTGTATGCTTTATTAATATGTACCAATAAAATTGATTTGTTTTAAAAAAAAAAATAGGAGGATGTATACACACATTTAAAAATTGAGTTATTGCAGTTCAAAAGATCATTTAATGAAAAAGTACCTTAATTCTAACAAAAGTGAAGTTTAAAGTGATTGGTGGGGGCAATATAACCACTTAATATATCAGGCATGATATACCTGTACAAAAAACCTGATGCAATTTTATACAACGTCATTAGAAGTACAGCGCTCCAAACAAGAGAAAGGATAACCTCACTCTTTTCCACATCCCTGAATTGTTGTGTTCAGTGCTGTATAATGACCAAAGAGAAAATCTACCAGTAACAGTACCAAAATGAGAGATGGGAAAGCACACTGGTTTGACTACAGACACCATCAAAATGATAAGCATACCCAGAAATGGTAATTATGAAAGAGAAAGACCCTATAAAGAGGTCCAGTTCAATCAATTCAAATCTCTCCAGTCTAGAGACCCACACAAAGAGCACTATTCAATCACTGAGGTGTTATCAGGTTCTAGAGGAATAGTCTTACTTTAAAATGCAAACCTAAGGACAAGTGAAAGTTTCTGGAAGGTAAATTTCAGTTTTAAGGAAAAATTCTCTTCTAGCATTCAAGGCTGCTCAAAATAGGAACTGGACAGGTCAGTCTTTGGGAAAGGTTTGGTGATAATTAAAATAATTTCCTACTCTAATATTTATGATCTTGACTTTAAAAATCATTCAGAAAAAAAAACCCAGAAAACCTTTATTATCAAAACTCAACTAAAAAAAAAAAAACAAAACTGAACTGACTATAATAATAGGGGGCGTAGGGAAAAAATTTACCAAATGTAAACCATGGACCATAGTTAGTGGTAATAGTCTGATGATGTTCTTTCATAATCTGTAATAAATCTTCCACACCAATGCAAGGTGTTGGTAGAAGGGTGATATATGGGAATTCTGCACATTATGCATGATTGTTTTATTAGCACACAACTTCTCCAATAAAAAATATATATTAAAAAATGGAAAAAAGAAAAGCTGAATTTACTCATACTTCATTCTGACATTTTATGGTCTTCCTATTTCCTACATAAACACTAAAATCTCAATACTTTAATTCAAGAAATAATGTTATGGAACTGCATTACAAATGTGAGAATAGGCACCATTTAAATGTCAAAAGGAAAATAAAATCCTGACCAGAAGTAATTAATTTGCATACATGCTTTTGATATTCTACATGAATAACCAGGAATTTATTCTACATATAAAATTGTTTCATGAGTTATCGGTATATGTTTAAGTGAGATACAATCCTATCTTCTGCTTATTTCTCCCCTCTTGAATGGTCTCATAAAGACAGAGGGATGCTTTACTCACCACCACATCCCCTAACACCTAACACAGGTCCTGGCACATAAAAGATATTCAAAATTTGTGCTCACTTTGGTGGCACATATACTAAAATTGGAATGATACAGAGATTAGCATGGCCCCTGCACAAGAATGACATGCAAATTCATGAAGCGGTCCATATTTTTAAAAGACAGCAATGGCTGCTGCTAAGGCTCCCACAAAGGCAGCACCTAAACAAAAGATTGTGAAGTCTGCTCCCCGAGTTGGTAGAAAACACTAAGTTGGCAAATCAGATTTTTAAATAAAGATCTGACTGTAAATCAGAAGGAAAAAAAAAAGATACGCAAAACATATTTGCTGAATGAATGGCAGACATTTACTGATCACTTACAAAATTTCAAACACTCCACTAAGTGCTTCGCATGCAATGACTAACTTAATCCTCACAATCACCCTATTATTTTCCCCATTTTACAGAAGAGGAAACAGAGATAACCTGATAGAGAATTATTAAATCAGGGAGGTGAGATTGGATTCTGACTCCAAGGCACTTTTTTTTTTTTTTTTGTCAGACCAGTGAAAAGAATTTATTGGGAAATGCAGGAAAAGAACAGAGCTTGCTGAGAAATGGGAGAGAGTGATGGAAATACGCACTGAGATTTGATGCAGACTCCTCTAGGCAGAGAGAGCCTCCAAGGCACTTTTAATCATTTCACAATGACTGCATTAACATTTAGTGCTCCAAACATGTTGACAATGACAAGGCTGAAAATGATAGGATGCAGTGGGGACAGTGCTGGAAAAAGTCCCTGCAACTGGCTGAAGCAGGGCTCCATATATGGAGTGGGAAAAGGTTAGTGTAGGGCTAAAGGGTCAGGCAGTAAGAGGGTACAAGGTCAAATTGTTATGCCCTGGTCACAAAAAGTCAAGTAGAATCAGCAGGAAACTGCCATTAGCTGCAAGAAAGTAAGGAAGCTTTTATCATTAGCCGCACTAGACTCACAAGTCTCAAGATGGATTCCCCCACAAAAGACCTGTTTCAGTCATGCTGACCAGTTATTCATTTTCTCTCTCTCTACAACCAAACATTTGCCTCTGTCCATAAAACAGTGCTGATATATTTTTTAAACTAATTCTGTTTATTGATGTCATGCTCCCTGTTCTTACTTTTGGAAGGGAAAGTTTACCTGAATAGTCAAATGCATCCTAAAAAGGAAGAACGATGTGGGAAGAGTTTCACTACCTGACATTGATACAGATTACAAAGCTACAGTGGTCAGAACAGCATGATGTTGGCAAAAAAGATAGACACATTGATCAGTGGAATAGAATTGAAGTCCAGAAATAAACCCTCATCTCTATGGCCAACTGGTTTTTGACAAACCTACCAAGTCCATGTTACTGGAACAAAACAGTCTTTTCAACAAATAGTGCTGGGAAAACTGGATATCCATATCCAAAAGAATGAAAGAAGCCCCCTACCTCACTCCCTATACAAGAATCAACTCCAAATGGATCAAAGACCTAAATATAAAAGCCAGGACCATAAAACTGCTAGAAGAAAATGTAGTGAAACTTCTTCAAGACCTTGTAGTAGGTGGTGGTTTCTTGGATCTTACACCCAAAGCACAAGCAACAAAAGAAAAAAAAAAGAAAAAAAAGATAAATGGGATCTCCTCAAAATTAAACACTTTTGTACCTCACAGGACTTTGTCAAGAGGGTGAAAAGGCAGCCAGACTCAAAGGGAGAAAATATTTGGAACTCACATATTCGATAAGGGTTTAATATTCATGATATATAAAGAGATACTAAGCTCATCAATAAGACAAATGACCCAACTGAAAAATGGGCAAAAGACTTGAATAGACATTTATCTAAAGAAGAAATACAAATGGCAAAAAAAAAAAAAAAAAAAAAAAAACACGAAAAAATGTTCAACATCACCAACAATTAGAGAAATGCAAATCAAAGCTACAATGAAATTATTATTTCACACCTATTATAATGGCCACTATTAAAAAGATAGAAAAGTATGAGCGTTGAGAGAATGTGGAGAGAGAAACAATTACTGTTGGTGGGAATGTGAAATGGTACAGCCACTGTGGAGAACTGTTTGGCAGTTCCTAAGGGAGTTGAATATAGATTTGCCATGTGACCCAGCAATACCACTACTAGATATACACCCAGAAGAACTGAGAGCGGTGACACAAACAGACATCTGCATACCTATGTTCATAAGGGTATTATTCATGATTGCCAAAAGATGGAAACAACCCAGGTGTCCATCGACCAACAAAAGGATCAACAAACTGTGGTGTATACACATGATGAAATATTATGCAGTTTTAAGAAGAAATGAAGTCATGAAGCATATGACAACATGGCTGGAGGACATTATGTTGAGTGAAGCAAGCTAGATACAAAAGGACAAATACTGTATGACTGTGCTATTATGAACTAAATATATTCTGTAAACTCATGGAGTTAATATCTAGAACATAGTTCACCAGAAAATAGATTCATGCTAGAGAATGGAAAGCTGAGGGTTAACTTGTGCAGAACTGGTAAAAAAAAGATGTGTGTTGTGGCAATGGATGTAGGCCATTTTAAATCAGCACACACCACTCAGAACTGAGTGGGAGAGAGTGTGGTCTACAGTGTGAACTGTGGTCTATGGTTGGTGGCAAGGCTCCAGGATGTGTAAGTTCATTGAGG
>JAKSZT010054489.1:7473425-7534471 GCA_026826555.1 Tolypeutes matacus
TTAATTAATTAAAAAAAAAAAAAAAAAGATGTGTGTTAATCTTTGGAAATGAATAGAAAAGGTGAAAGCCCAACACCCAACATAATGTTTGTAACTAGCAGTACTACTATGTGGGTATGAAAGTGTGTTGTTTCTATGCATTTCAAAATGCTCTCATTTTGCTTTTATTTCTACCTAAAGGTGTTTTTCTGTGCTATAACTTTATTTTTAAGTGTAGTTTGAAGCAAAATAACCATGAGTCCCTTCCCCACCCACACCCCCCAAAAAATGAAAAACTATTGGAAAAAAATGATTAAGAGGAATGCTCCTTCTAACCAACAGCTCCCTTAGGGCACCCCACCTGCAGTAACCAATACCCAGTACATCAAAGTCTCTCTGCCCTCTCAGGTGAATACAATAAACATTCATTATATTTTATGTAAAAACTCTGCTTATTTACTTCCAAGTGGTTTTGCTAGTGTTTGTATAAATATGTTGTCAGTTCTCATTCTGTTTCTGTCACTGTATTAGCCAGGGTACCCTAGGGAAACAGAAGCAACAAGAGATATCTGTAAATATTATGAGATTTTTATAAGAATTGTCTCACACAACTGTGGAGATGGCCAAGCCCAAATTCCATAGGGCAGGCTGCAAGTTAGGAACTCCAATGAAGGTTTGTTTTGTTTTGTTTAATCTTTTTTTTTTTTTTTTTTCCTAATGAAGGTTTTTGATGAACTCCCCAGAAGAAGCTGGCTGGCTGAAGTAGAGATAGAAATTCCTCTGACTGCTGAAATCATCAATTCTTCCTTTAAGGCCTTCAAATGATTGATTGAGACTTCCCTCATTGTTGAAGGCAATCTCCTTAGTTTTTTGAAGACGTAATCATCCACAGATGGAATCAACTTTCTGATGATTTCAATCCATGAAATAGCCTCACAGTAATAATCAGGCCACTGCTTGTTTGATCAAGCCAACTGGACACCATAATCTAGCCAAGCTGACTCACAGGTATATACCCAAAGAAACTGAAAACAGAGACTCAAAACGGATTCTTGTAAACCAATGTTCACAGCAACATTACTCACAATGGCCAAAAGGTGGAAACAATGCAAGAGTCCATAGCAGAAAAGTGAATAAACAAATGTGGTATAGCTATACAAAGGATTATTCAGCCACAAAAAGGAATGAAGTTCCGATACATGCCACAAAATGGATAAACCTTGAAAACACTATGCTAAGTGAAATAGGCCTGACATGAAAGGACAGGAATTGTCTGATCGCACTTATATGAGGTATGTAGTATAAGTAAATTCTTAGAAAGTAGAAAAGAGGTTACAAGGGGGTGAGGGATGGGGCACAACTGTTTAATGGGTATAGGGTTTCTTTCTGGGGTGATGAAATATTTTGAAACTAGATGGAGATGGTTGGTGGCTGCACAACATTCTGAGATAACTAAATGCCACTGAATTGTTCACTTTGAAATAGCTAAAATGGTAAATTTTGTTAGGTATATTTTACCACAAAAAAAGAGAAGAGTTCCAAAAACTAAAACAATAATAAAACCTATTATATACATGAGGTATGAACAAGAATGGTGTGGAAAGACATACCAGTATATTAAGATAAAATTAGAGTAGACATGTGGGAATTTTTGGTGGGAGAAAGGAAGAAGAAAATTACCATTTCCTTAATGAATCTTTGTATTATTTACTTATAATAGGCATGCACATTTTTATTTCAAAAAACATCAAATAAAGAAAAAAAGTAAAGAAAATTTTAAAAAATTTTTGTAAAATGCAAAAATCTCTTATTTACTACATGAAGTCTCACAAAGAAGAAAATTAAACTTCCTTTTCTCCCAGTGCTATCAAGATGACAGAATGATGTGGACATAAGGTTGATTTTAGCATGTTATCTTTTGAGTATGTTAGTATAAAATATGAGCTGAATGAAGCATGATTAAATGGACATGAGCTGATCAAAGGAAAAAAAAAAAAACAGACTCACAGCTAATCAAAGTCTCAGAGACATGGTTAAGAGCATTGGGGTCAGACTAAATAGCTCAATAAACTGAGACTTCATCAGCTACAGTAAGTTTTAGCAAGTTACACAACCCTCCCCAAGCATGGTGCCCTGAGCAATCATGAGATAATTGATACCCACCTACAGGGTTATAGATTAAATCAGCAGTTCTCCAAGGGTGCATTGCTAATTTAACAAGAAAATACTCTAAAACAGGGGTTCTTAACAAGGGGTCTATAAGCTTGAATTGAAATTCAAAATAACATTCTTATGGGGAAAAGTTGGTGTGGGTGCGATATATTTATTAAATTATACACAGTATAGTGTGGACATAGTAAGGGGTCCATGGTTTTCACCTGATTGGCAAAGGGATCCATGGAACAAAAAGGGTTAAGAACCCCTGCTCTAAAATTTCTTTTTTTGATTATAGTAAGTTAGTCTATTGATAATTAGTATAATTAGAAACTGAACTGATATATTTTTAGTATTTACTAATCCTTTAAAAATAAAAATAAGCTCATATATTAGCATAGCATAATTTTATGAAAAATAGCTACTTTTATACACCAAAAAGTGAATGACACATTTCTGCAAATTTCTTTAATGTCTGGCTTAATCAATGACTGCTAGATTCTCATTTCTGATTCTATATTCAATCAATTACAACATCATATGTGATGTTCCTTCTATAAAACTCCACGTACACTCATGAGAATGATAGCGAAAAAGCAGTAACAGCTTAGTATTACCGTACAAATCATTTTGACCATACTGACACCAGGGGGTCCCCACAGATCACATTTTGAAAACCACTGCCCTCAATCAATTGATTTTGAATCTCTACAAATAAAAGCCAATAATACAAAATTTTAGATTTATATATTCAGAATTATAATGGAAAATTTAGCTATTAAAGGTTAGATTCTTACTTCACCCTATGCAAAAAACACATTTCAAATAGATTAAATATATTAATGTTAAAATGTATGTGTGTAAAAATTTCTGAAGATTATATAGAAAACTATATCATACAGTGTTTGCTTATGGGTATATTTATGGTAAAGGTATAAAAAAGTATACAGAAGAATAATATCAAAGTCAAGGAAGAAAGACTAGAATTGAAGCATACCAGGGAACTTAATTATATCTGTAAATTGTTTTATCTTATGCTGGGTATTAGGAAGACAGGTGTTTGTTACATTACTTATAATTTGTCAAAAGCAGCTATGTTTTATAATTTGATGAATCAAATAAAGTGTGAGATATGAACTTTCAGAGGCAAGATCTTCCGATGAATGTAAAAGTTCTCCAGGTAATTTTTTTTTTTTTTTTTTTTTTATTATTTTTTTTATTATGGGTAAAAATCAAAATTCTCACAATACATACAAACATTTGTAAAATGATATATAAATATATATGCATATATGTGTATTTGCTTACAAAAATGTTATTTTATATATATATATACATATATTTTAAGAGGTGCTTAGATTACCTAAAATATTATACAGAACCCACTCGGATTCCCATGTTGCCCACCTCCCACACCTCCCACCACATCCAACACAAACATCTCCCACAGTGTGGCCCACCAACCTCAATGAACTTACACATCCTGGAGCCAAGGGTTGCCACCTGAGAGCCTCCTTGTTGCTCAAATGTGGCCTCTCTCTAAGCCAAACTCAGCATATGATTGCATTACCTTCCCCCCAACGTGGGACATGACTCCCGGGGATGAGCCTCCCTGGCAACGAGGGATTAATACCAAGTCTCCAGGTAATTTAAATGCAGTCAGGACACAATCCAGTATTTGGGAGCCAATGACACAGTCCAAGTCCCTGTTAGAAGCTACCCACTCTACCAATATTTTAGACAATAGGGGAGAATGGCTTAAAAATCAGAGTTGTAAAAAGTATAACCCTTTTATTTAAGTATCCTGTATAGTACAGTGGTTAAGACGGTAGACCCTGAAGCTAAAATGCTAGGTTTAGATCCCACCTCTACTACTTTGCTAGTTGTATACAATCTTCCATACTTTTAGTTTCCTCATTTGTAAAATAAAAATAACAACACCTACATCTCATAGGGTTGTACATAAAATAACACTGAGATAAGATACTATTAACCCATTTTACAAATTAAATAATCACAGCAACGTTAAGTAATTTGCCCAAATCACTCCAGCTAGAACATTGCAGAGCCAATATTTAAACCCTCACCATCTGGCTCCAAGACCTAAGTTCTCAACCACTTTCCTAAAAGCCAACTATCAAATTTATCTGATAAATTAAAAAAGAAGAACAAAGTTGGAGAACTCTCATTTCCTGACTTTAAAGAATATTATTTAGTTACAGTGGTAAAAAATTAAATTAAAAAAAAAAAAAAAAAAACAGCATGGTACTGGCACAAAGATAGACATATTGACCAATGGAAATGAATTTAGAATTCAGAAACAGACCCTCACATATACAGTTATGGGATTTTTGATAAGGCTAACAAACCCACCCAGCTGGGTCAGAAGAGTCTATTCAACAAATGGTTCTGGGAGAACTGCTATCTATAGCTAAAAGAAAGAGCACGCCCATCTCACACCTTATACAAAAATAATTCAAAATGGGTCAAGGACCTAAACATAAAAAGCTAGAACCATAAAACTTCTAGAAGAAAATGGAGCAAAACATCTTCAAGATCTTATGGTGCGAATATTCTTGCTGTACTGATTTTGTAATAATCAGGGTAGGCAGGCTAAACATTCGCTATATTAGAAACCATGTATATGTCCCCAGACCTAGTTTTTCTCCCTATGTCTGGTTTTAGACTGCTGGTAATAAACTAAGCCTGATTTATTATATGACCATCCTGTATGGGAAAAGACTGTGGCTTTAGGTATCTTTGGTCAACCTTGAGAAATGTAGCAGGGGGACAAATGTGGCTTGGGTGGTTGGGCGTCCATCTCCCATATGGAGGGACCTGGGTTCAATCCCCGGGACCTCCCGGTAAAGATGGAAGAAAGAAAAATATAGAAGGCATGTGGGCCACCGGAAGAGGGAGAGAGAGGGACATAGCCTAAGGCTGACTCAGCTTCTGACCCACAAATTTGGTCTGCTGTGTCCCATAAGCCCTTCCAGGCTGGGTGGGACCATACCATGGTGTGCCCTGGGAGCCAGCACAGGACTAGAGAAAGCTGACCTTGGCCATCTCCCTCTCTTCTAGCCAGGAATGACTGTTCAAAGGGGAGAGAGAAGGCTTACTCAGCTTTTGACTCAAAAATTTGGTCTGCTGGGTCCAGGAGCCCTTCCAGACCCAGTGGGGCCACACCACTGTTTGCCTTGGGAGCCAGCAAGACTTTAAAGATATACGACCCTCCCAATCTCCTTCTCTACTAAATAGGACTGATTTTTGAGGACTCAGAGGGGAGTGGAAATATTTCCTAGCCAGGAAAAGGGAGGGGGCTGCCAGAGAAGGCTAGAGAACTGTCTCAGAGAAAGTCTGAATTACAAGGCTCCCAGCCTCCAGACAGGAAGCTGTATCACATTGATTTGGTCTGTGTTGCAACAAATACACTTTGACCAGGCACTGAACTGAGAGCTGTCAAAGAGCACCATCTGCTGGCAGACCAAGTAAATGCATGCTAGAAAATTAAAAATAAGTAGAAGAGGCTTTTTCCAGCCTCCATAACCTCCATCCCCAAGGCCCTAGGAAGCAAGTCTACAACCAATTACTGAGACCAGTGCCTAGTTTTGAGAAACCATCAGGAAATCCTAACAATCCAGGTCAAGCCAAGAATCCAAGAGCAGTGCTAACACACAGCCTCCTGCCACTAAATCTCTATAAGAAAGAAATTGAGCAGATGAGTAAACTACGTCCTAATCAGATGCCCAGACATCAGCAAAAAATTACAGGCCATACTAAGAAAATAGAAGAAATGGTCCAAGAAAAGGAATATAGCAAAGCTCCAGGATAGACGCAGAATTTGAGAGAACTAATCGACGAGATGCACACAAATTTCCAAAATCAAATTAATGAGTTGAAAGACAATATGGTTAAAGAGATAAATGACATCACGAAGACACTGAGAAAGTGCAAAGAAGAATTTGAAATCCTGAACAGAAAAGTAACAGAGCTCACAGGAATGAAAGACTCAATAGGTGAGATCAAAAACACACTAGAGGGAAGCGGCTGTGGCTCAATCAGTGGGGCTCCCGTTTACCATATGGGAGGCCCCGGGTTCGGTTCCCGGGGCCTCCTGGTGAAGGCGGGCCCGCCCGCGCGGCGTGGTTGGCTGGCCCAGCGAGCACAAGCAGCAAGGGGGGGATAAATGAATGAATGAATAAATAAATAAATCTTAAAATGCTTAAAAAAAAAAAAAAAAAAAACACTAGAGGCATACAACAGCAGAAGAAAGCAAAAATGATACTGAAGACAGAACAGTGGAAATTGAAGAGAGAAAAGAACAGAGAGAGAAAAGAAAGGAAAAAATTGACCAGGAACTCAGAGAGTTGAATGACAACACAAAATGCAAGAACATATGTGTCATGGGAATTGCAGAAGGAGAAGAGAAGGGAAAAGGGGCAGAAAGAGTATTTGAGGAAATAACAGCTAAAAATTTCCCACCGCTCACGAAAGAAATGAACTTATATGTCCAAGAAGCGCACTGTACCACAATCAAAATAAATCTGAATAGACCTACTCCAAGACTCATACTACTCAGAATGTCAAAAGTCAAAGATAAAGAGAAAATTCTGAGAGCACCAAGGGAGAAGCAAACCATCACATAAAAAGGACACTCAGTAAGACTTAGTGCAGATTTCGCTTCAGAAACCATGGAGATGAGGAGACAGTGGTATAATACAATTAGGATACTGAAAGAGAAAAACTGCCAGCCGAGAATTCTTTAAACCAGCAAAATTGTCCTTTAAAAAATATAAAATATTAGTGAGTATAAAATATTCACAAACAAACAGAAACTAAAAGTATACAAAAAGGAATCCACCTTTGAAGGGAATATTAAAGGGAGCCTTAGAACCTGAAATAAAAAGATGAGAGAGGCTTGGAGGAGAGTATAGAAGAAAGAATAGCAAAAAGGATAACCAAAACAGTAAGAAAACAAAAATATGATATATCATATGAAAACCAAAGAATAAAATGGTGGAAGTAAATAGTGCATTTACAGTAACATAATTGAATGTGAATGGATTAAACTTCCCAATCAAATGATACAAGCTGACAGAATGGCTAAAAAAACAGAGCCATCAATATGCTGCTTACAAGAAACTCACCTTAGACCCAGGGATACAAAACAGCTGAATGTGGAGGTTGGAAAAAGATACTCTGTGTAAACAGTAACCAAAAAACAGCAGGGGTAGCTATACTAGTATCAGACAAAACAGACTTTAAATGCAAAACAGTTATAATAGATACGGAAGGCCATTATATATCAATAAAATAGGGACAATCCACCAGGAAGATATAACAGTCAGAAATATCTATTCACCTAACAAGGGTGCCACAAAATACATGAGAGAAACTCTGGCAAAACTGAAGGGAGAAAAAGACATCTCTACAATAACCATTGGAGACATCAACACCCCACTGACATCATTAGATAGAAAAACTAGATAGAAGGTCAACAAGGAAACAGAGAACTTGAACAATATGATAAACAAATTAGACCTAACAGACATATATAGAACATGGCATCCAAATTCAGCAGATTATACATTCTTCTCAAGTGCCCATGGATCTTTCTCCAAGATAGACCACACGTTAGGGTACAATGCAGCTCTAAATAAATATAAAAAGACTGAAAATACACAAAACAACTTCTCGAATCAAAATGGAATAAAACTGAAAATCAATAATAAACAAGAAAAAAGAAAATTCGCAAATCTCTGGAGGCTGAACAAAACACTCCTAAATAATCAGTGGGTCAAAGAAGAAACCGCATTGGGAATATTCTCACTGTCCTGATTTTGTGGTAATCAGGGTAAGTTAAACATTAGCTATATTAGAAACAATGAATGTGTCCCCAGACCTAGTTTTTCTCCCTAGGTTTGGTTTTTAGAATGCTGGTTATAAACTAAGCCTGATTTATTATATGACCATCCTGTATGGGAAATGACTATAACTCAAGTATCTTTGGTCAACCTTAAGAGATACAGAAGGAGGACAGATGTGGTTCAAATGACTGGGCGTCCATCTCCCGTATGGAGGGACCTGGGTTGGATCCCCGGGACCTCCTGGTAAAAATTAAAAAAGGGAAAATATAGAAGGCACACGGGCCGCCAGGCCCAGTGTGCGGGTGAGCCCCAGAGGCCCCGGCGCGGGTGCACCGCCAGGCCCCACGTGCAGGTGCGCTGCCAGACCCCACAGGCAGGTAAGCCCCCCAGGCCCTGTGTGTGGGTGCGCCGTCAGGCCCCACAAGCCACCCAGCAAGATGATGACGTAACAGGAGAGTGACACAAGGGAAAGCCAAGATGAGACCTGCTGAAAAGAAGAGGAACTAAAGTGACACAGGCGGTAGGATGCCTCTCTCCCAAATCGGAGGTCCCAAGGATCAAATCCCAGTGAACAAAGGAGGAAAAGGATGAGAAGAGAGGGCAGGAAACAGACACAGAGAGCTGCCCAGTGAATGGACACAAAAACAGCAAAAACGGAGGGCGGGGTTAAAAATGGATAAAAGTAAATAAATAAATCCTTGGAAAAAAGCATAAGGGAGTAAGATACGGACCATAGATAGTAGCAATACTTAGACGATGCTCTTTCATAATTTGTTAACAAAAGTTTCACAACAATGCGAAGTGTTTCTAGTGGGGTAATGTGTGGGAGCCCTGTATGATGTTATGCATGTTTGTTTTGTAAGTTCACAATATTTACTGAACACTTATAGTTTATTTATGTTCATGTATGAATGATATACTTCAATAAATTGTTTTAAAAAACTGCAAGTGAAATCAGTAACTATACTGAGACAAATGAAAACAAGAACAGGATGTATCAAAACTTAGGGGATATAGCGAAGGCAGTCGTGAGAGGGAAATTTATAGCCTAATTTAAAAAAGAACTAAAGTCAAAGATTTAACTGAATAACTAGAGAAATTAGAAAGGAACAGCAAACCATTCCCAACGCAAGCAGAAGGAAAGAAATAATAAAGATTAGAGCAGAAATAAATGAAATTGAGAGCAAAAAAACAATAGAGAACATGAACAAAACCAAAATCTGGTTCTTTGAGAAGATCAATAAAATTGACAAACCCAAGTTACAGTAACAAAGATAAAAAGAAAGAAGATACAAAAAAATACAATGAGAAATGAAAGGGGAAAGTAACAAATGACCCCACACAAATAAAAAGAATCATAAGAGGATATTATAAGAAACTGTATGCCAACAAACTAGACAACCTAGATGAAATGGAAAAATTCCTACAAACGCCCAACCAACCTATGCTGACGCTACAAGAAATACAAGAACTTAACAAACCAATCACATTTAAGGAGATTGAATCCGTCATCAAAAATTTCCCAGCAAAGAGAAGTCCAGGACCAGAAGGCTTCACAGGTGAATTCTACCAAGCATTTAGAAAAGAATTAACACCAACCCTTTTTAAACTCTTCCAAAAATTTGAAGAGGAGAGAAAATTACCCAACACAACTTATGAAGCCAACATCACCCTAATACCAAAGCCAGATAAAGATACCACAAGAAAAGAAAATTACAGGCCAAACTCTCTAATGAACATAGATGCAAAATTTCTCAACAAAATACTTGCAAATAGAATCCAACAGTATATCAAAAGACTTATACATCACGACCAAGTGGGATTTATTCATTGTATACAAGGCTGGTTCAATGAAAGAAAATCAACCTACGTAATATACCTCATTAAAAAATTGAAGGAAAATAACCACATGATCACCTCAATTGTCACAATAAAGGCATTCAAAAAGATCTAGCATTCTTTTTTGATGAAAACACCTCAAAAGATAGGAATAGAGGGAAAATTCCTCAATATGATAAAAGTCATATATGAAAAACCCACAGCCAACATCATATTCAATGGGGAAAAGTTGAACGCTTTCCCTCTAAGAGCAGGAACAAGACAAGGATGCCCACTGTCACCACTGTTATTCAATATTGTACTAGAAGATCTATTTAGACAAGAAAAAAAAAAATTAAAAGCATCCAAATAGGAAAAGAGGAAGTAAAACTCTCACTGTTTGCAGATGACATGATCCTGTACTTAGAAAATCCTGAATATCTACAACAAAGCTACATGAGCTAATTAATGAGTTCAGCAAAGTGGTAGGATATAAGATCAACACACAAAAATCAGTAATGTTTTAGTACACTAAACAGCACGGTACTGGCATAAAGATAGACATATCGATCAGTGGAATAGAATTGAGAATCCAGAAATAAACCCTCACCTATACAGTCAGCTGATTTTTGACAAACCTACCAAGCCCACGCTGATGGGAAAAAACAGTCTCTTCAACAAATGGTGTTGGGAGAACTGGATATCTATAACCAAAAGAATGAAAGAGGACCCCTATCTCACCCCCTATACAAGAATCAAGTCAAAATGGATCAAAGATCTAAATATAAAAGCCAAGGCCATAAAACTACTAGAAGAAAACATAGGGAAACATCTTCAAGACCTTGCAGTAGGTGGTGGTTTCTTGGACCTTATAACCAAAGCACGCGCAACAAAAGAAAAACTTGATAAATGGAACCTACTCAAAATTAAACACTTTTGTATCTCACAGGACTTTGTCAAAAGGGTGAAAAGAAAAGGCAGCTGACTCAATGGGGGAAAATATTTGGAAATCTCTTATCCAGTAAGAGTTTAATATCTAAGATATATGAAGAGAAAGAAGAAATAGATGAATTCAACAGCCCAATTACAAGTAAAGAGATAGACTCAGTCATTAAAAACCTCCCAACTAAGAAGAGCCCAGGACCAGAGGGCTTCACAGCTGAATTCTACCAAACATTCCGGAAAGAGCTAACACCAATTCTACTTAAGCTCTTCCAAAAAATAGAAGTAGAAGGAATATTACCTAACTCATTCTATGATGCCAACATTACCCTAATACCAAAACCAAATAAAGATACCACAAGAAAGGAAAATTACAGACCAATTTCTCTAATGAACCTAGATGCTAAAATTCTTAACAAAATACTTGCTAATCACATTCAACAACATATCAAAAGGATTATACACCATGACCAAGTGGGTTTCATCCCAGGTATGCAAGGATGGTTCAATATAAGAAATCAATCAATGTAATACACCACATAAACAAACTGAAAGAAAAAAATCACATGATCATCTCTATAGATGCAGAAAAAGCATTCGACAAAATACAGCATTCTTTCCTCATAAAAACACTACAAAAGATAGGAATAGATGGAAACTTTCTGAAAATGATAAAGGGTATATATGAAAAACCCAAAGCTAACATCATTTTCAACGGTGAAATCCTAAAAGCCTTCCCTCTGAGATTGGGAACAAGACAAGGATGCCCACTATCACCACTCCTATTTAACATTGTCTTAGAAGTACTTGCACGAGCACTGAGACAAGAAAAGGACATAAAAGGCATCCAGATTGGAAAAGAAGAAGTAAAAATTTCATTATTTGCAGATGACATGATCCTATACATAGAAAGCCCTGAGAAATCGACAACAAGGCTTCTAGAACTTATAAAGGAGTTCAGTAATGTTGCAGGCTATAAGATCAATGCTCAAAAATCAGTAGCATTTCTGTACACCAATAACCAGCAAACTGAGGAGGAAATCAGGAAAAAAATACCATTTACAATAGTAAACAAAAGAATCAAATACCTAGGAATAAATTTAACTAAAGATGTAAAGGACTTATATACAGAAAACTACACAACACTGTTAAAGGAAATCAAAGAAGACTTAAATAAATGGAAAAATATTCCCTGTTCATGGATGGGAAGACTAAACATCATCAAGATGTCTATCCTACCCAAACTAATCTACAGATTTAATGCAATCCCAATAAAAGTCAACACTATATTTTTTAAGGAACTGGAAAAACTAACCACAAAATATATTTGGAGAGGCAAGAGGCCCCGAATTGCCAAAGATATATTGAAAAAGAAAAATGAAGTTGGAGGTATCACATTACCTGACTTTAAAACATACTACAAAGCTACAGTGATCAAAACTGCGTGGTATTGGCACAAGGATAGACCTACTGACCAATGGAACCGGATTGAGAGTTCTGATATAGATCCTCGCATATACAGTCATCTGATATTTGACAAGGCCACGAAACCCACTCAGTTGGGAGAGAGTGGCCTCTTTAACAAGTGGTGCTTGGAGAACTGGATATCCATATCCAAAAGAATGAGAGAAGAATACCATCTCACACCTTATACAAAAATCAACTCAAGATGGATCAAAGATCTAAATATAAGAGCCAAAAGATAATGTAGGGAAGCATCTACAGGACCTTGTAATAGGAAATGGTTTCATGAACTTCACAGCCAAAGCACGAGCAGCAAAAGAAAAAATTGATAAATGGGATCTCCTCAAAATTAAAAACTTCTGCACCTCTAAGGATGTTATTAAGAAAATAAAAAGGCAACCTACCCAATGGGAAAAAATATTCGGCAACCATATATCTGATAGGAGCCTAATATCCTGCATATATAAAGAAATCCTTCACCTCAAAAATAAAAGGACAAACAACCCATATAAAAAATGGGCAAGTGACCTGAAAAGACACTTCTCCAAGGAAGAAATACAAATGGCTAAAAAGCACATGAAAAAATGCTCAACATCACTTGCTATCAGGGAAATGCAAATCAAAACTACAATGAGATACCATCTTACACCCATCAGAATGGCAGCTATTAAAAAAAACAGGAGACACTAAATGTTGGAGAGGATGTGGAGGAATAGGAACCCTCATCCACTGCTGGTGGGACTGCGGTATGGTCCAGCCACTGTGGAGGACAGTTTGGCGGTTCCTCAGAAAACTAGCAATAGATCTTCCGTATGATCCAGCAATTCCACTGCTGGGTATATACCCAGAAGAACTGAAAAAAAAAATACAAACAGATATATGCACACCAATGTTCATAGCGGCATTGTTCACCATTGCCAAAAGTTGGAATCAGCCCCGGTGCCCATCAACAGACGAATGGATAAGCAAAATGTGGTACATACATACAATGGAATATTACTCAGCTGTAAGAAGGAACAAAGTGCTAACACATGGAATAACGTGGATGAATCTTGAAGACCTTATGTTGAGTGAAGCAAGCCAGGCACTGAAGGATGGACAGTATATGACCTCACTGATCTGAACTGAGGAAAGTGAGCAGTCTCTGAGAACCATTGTCTGAAAGATAGGTTAACAAAGGAGAGTAAGAGAAGAGCAGGCTTTGAGCCATCTCCCATATGGATATAATCTATGGTAAAGGGATAGAGTGTGGTTGCATGTTGGGGGATGGGGCAGATGAGTGGTGGTGTTCCTGGGTTTGGTGGTGCAGCACTGAGGGGTGGGTGGTTAGGAAGGGCTGGTTCAAATCCCCAGGGCATGTAACTGTGAATCTTGACATTCCATAGGTTGGGAGAGGGGGGTATCATGGGCCCTGGGGGGCTGGGGAGAAGGGAACAGTCAAGATCTAATGGGTTGTTTGGTGGTCATGGGGAAGGTTTTTCATTACCTTACAGTAATGGACACAGGACATGGTAAATATCATCAAAATTATTAAACTGTATCATCTAAATTGTAAACTATACTGTAAATCACTGACAATGTTTAGTTGCTATATTTTGCTATCTGCATAACAGTTATAACAATGCTAACAACCAAAAAAAAAAGGGGGTGGAGTTAATATGGGGTGGGGAAGGGGGGTGGTTTGGTATCTGGGAGTCCCCGGCACTCCGTGTGTGACTTTGCTGTGACCTAAAACTTCTTTGAAAATTAAATGAAAAATTGGGAGACAATGGGGATTGAGAGGAGGAAGGTGTCATGGCACACCAGACATCTGATAACACAGTGATAAAGGGAAGGAAAAGAGGGAAAAAAGAAAAGAGAAAGGAAAAAAAATGAATACATATATATATTTTTTAAAGGCATTTCCTTTGCTTTTTTGCCCATTTTTTGAATGTCCCAATCCACTAATTATATTTTATTTTGTTTTGTTCTTTGTTTCATTATTTGTTTTTTTTTTTTCCTTCTCTCTTTTTTTTTTTTTTCCCCCCTGAGTTTCCTTATGTTTGTCTCTTGCATGCAAGCTTATCACACTTGTTTCTTTTTCCTAGTAAGTGTATTTGATTATTTTATGGACTAAATGTTCATGGAGGATTTGGATCACAGAAGGATTACAATGGGTACTGCGGGGAATTATTGGGGTGGGGTGTCTTGGAGGGGTTTCGTGGGGATTGGTTCATCCGAATATACATGAAAGATATACAAAATCATTCAAAGGATCGGGGGATGGGGCATGGTCACGATGGGTGGATAATCACACAATAAATGAGGGAATCTGAATTCCTAGCCTGGAGAGCTCTGCCACAATCTCCAAGGGAGCAGCAATAGTCCTCTGAGTGTAGGGACAGTGTCTGTCAAAATAGGATGACCCACTGATTTTTTTTTTTTTTTTTTTTTTTTAATTGATGACTACCCTTGTGAGTCTTTGCTCTTGTAAATGAGACTTAGCCTGCAGTTGTGGGGTGCCTAAGGGTTGCCACCTGATAGCCTCCTTGTTGCTCAAATGTGGCCTCTCTCTAAGCCAAACTCAGCATATGATTGCATTACCTTCCCCCCAACGTGGGACATGACTCCCGAGGATGAGCCTCCCTGGCAACGAGGGATTAATACTAAGTGCCAACTGGCAGCTTTGTGCAGTGGCAGTATCGTAGCCAATGAGGTTTATCCGGGGCACGATTATTGCTAATTGAAAACTTTTTCCAAGTGCCAACTGGCAACACAACTGGAAAAAGACCTTGAATAAAAGGGGGAAATGGTAAAGACAAATGAGTTCAAGTGGCTAAGAGACTTCAAAAAAAGTCGGGAGGTCATCCCAGAGGTAACTCTTATGCACACCTCAGTAGAAGCTCATAGAACATCTAAGTGCCTATCACCCCACTCAGTGGGGTTCCTGAGAGCTCCGGAGACACCCTGGTCCTATATAAGGGGGGATAGCCCCAGAGACTGATGCCTAATCAGTGGGTTCTATTTTGGAATCTGTGCTCCTGAGACTGACAGAATTAGACTCAAATAAGTCCTCCCTGCACATGGTTCACCAGTCCCTTCTATTCAAACCTACATGTGATGCTGGAGTTTTTTAGGTATACTTCCAGAGACTGGAGCCTCCCGCCTACCTATGTGCCAGGTGTGCATGAAATCTAGGTGGAGCTGCAACTCCTACCCTACAGCTCAATGGACTCATCCAAGTCACCTGATGAGGAGACAACAATGGGCAATAGCCATCCCAGGGAATGGAGAGGGCCTGCATCTGCAGGCAGGATCATCCCACCCACCATATCCATGGGATATAAGCCCTCTCTCAGTTGGAGTTGGAGTGGACATCACCATCCCAGTCGCCTCTGGATTGGGGGAAGAACTATGGACTAGAGTGGACTTGATGATATTCTCTTGTTCACATATGGTGATTCTAGCAATGCAAGAAATTATAACAATGAGGTGGAGCCAGTGGCCACTTGACACTTTTGGGGTAGGGAGGGGATGAGCAGTTGAAATACAGGGGCTTCTTTGGGAGTTGGAGGTTGTCCTGAGTACTGTTGTGGCAACGGATGTTGGCCATTTTAAATCAGCACACACCACTCAGAACTGAGTGGGAGAGAGTGTGGTCTACGGTGTGAACTGTGGTCTATGGTTGGTGGCAAGGCTCCGGGATGTGTAAGTTCATTGAGGGTGGTGGGCCACACTGTGGGAGATGTTTGTGTGGGATGTGGTGGGAGGTGTGGGAGGTGGGCAACATGAGAATCCCAGTGGGTTCCATGTAATATTTTGGGTAATCTAAGCACCTCTTAAAATATATGTGTGTATATATATATATATAACATTTTTGTAAGCAAATACACATATATGCATATATATTTATATATCATTTTGCAAATGTTTGTATGTATTGTGAGAATTTTGATTTTTACCCATAATAAAAAAAAGAAATATTAAAATAAAAAAATAAAAAAATAAAAAAAGATAAATGCATAGATAAATATAAAATACAATAAACATGCATTTTTGTTATAAAAAAAATAATAAGATATATAAAGAGATATACAACTCAACAATAAAAAGACAAACAAGGGTAATAAAAAAATAAAAAAAGACAAACGATCCAGTTAAAAAATGGGCAAAACACATTGATATACCTTATATGTATGCCCAGGTGAACTTCTTCCCATGTAGCCCCCATCACTGACTCCCCACACCAATGATCCTCCCCTGCCCCAGTTATAACCCTTCTGTGATGCAAAGCTTCTTCAAAAATGAAGCCAATAAAATAGCCAAATATAATTAATATGAAAATGAAATAATAATGGTAGGTTTAAATATAACAAATAAAATACATAAAATTTTTTAAAAACTAAAAATAATATATAAAGATTTAGATATTAAAAAAATAATGAAAAATAATTTTTAAAAAATTTTTTGACATTTTGCCTTTCATCACTGTAATATCTGTTATCCTGTAAGTAGACTGACATTTTCTTCCATTTATTCCCCAGTGTTTTACTTTTTTTCATTTTGTTTTCAAAGTTTTAGGTCATAGTAAAGTCACATACAGAATACAAGGGGACTCCCATATAGCCAGCATCCTCCCGCTTTTACCCCTTACCATATTAATACCTTTTTATATGTGGATGGTATCTTTGTTACAACTGATATAAAAATAGTGAAACACAGCTACTCACCATGGCCAATGATTTACATTATGGTTTACATTTTAGACCACAAACTTTTATAAATTTTGATGATATTTAACATGGCCTATGTCCATCATTGCAAGATCATGTAGAACACCTCCATTGCCCACTAAATACCTCCTGTTCCATCTATTCTATTCCTCCCCCCCCCCCCTCGGGGCCCACAGCAACCCCTCAGCTTCAAATGTTCACAGGCCGTTGTCACAGTGGGTGGAGATTCACATAATAACCCGAGAACACTGAATTCCCATCCTGGAGAGCTCTGCCATGTTTCCTAATAGAGCAGCTGCAGTCCCCCAAATGCAGGGCAATGACAGGTGAAGGAGGATGGTCCACTGATGGGCCATTGATACTGACAACTATGCTTATGAGCCTATGCTCTTGAAATTGAAAGTTAGCCTAGTGTTGTGGGGTACATAAGAGTTGTCTCCTGAGAGACTTCTTTTTGCTCAAATGTGGCCTCTCTTTCAGCCAAACTCATCATATAAATGCATTACCTTCCCCCAAGCATGGGACATGACTCCCGGGGATGAGCCTCCCTGGCACTGTGGGTTTACTACTAAGCAGCAACTAGCAATGCAAACTGGAAAAAGACCTCGAATAAAAGGGGGGAAAGGTAAAGACAAATGAGTTTATATGGCTAAGAGACTTCAAAGTGAGCCGGGAGGTCATCCCAGAGGCAATGCTTATGCACATCTCAGCAGGATCTCATAGACTGCCGAAGTGGATACTACCCCAAATAATGGGGGCTCCTGAGGGCTCTGGAGACCTGCAGGTCCTACGGTCAGGGCAAATAGCTCCAGCATTTGGTGTCTTGCCAGTGGGCCCTACTTTGGAGTTTGTGCTCCTGAGAGTGACAGAGTTGGACTCAGTTATGGCTTCCCTGCACATGGCTCATTTGTCCCTTCTATCTAAACCTATACTTGGTGCTAGAGTTTGTAGGTGTACATCCAAGAGACTGGAGTTTTGGGGCTGTCTATGTGCCAGCTGGGCCCTGAGACTCAGCAAAGTTGCAACACCTACTCTCCAGTCCATTGTACTCACCCAGGGCAACTAACAAGGAGGTGAGGATTGACAACCACCATACCAAGGAAATGAGAGAGCCTACAACTGCAAGCAAGAGAGTCCCATCCATCAGCTATATGGGATCAAAGTCCCCTCTCAATTAGAGGTGGAGTGGATATCACCACCCCAGAATCTTCAGGATTGAGGAATGAACTATGGACTAGAGTGGACTTACTGGTATTCTACTATAGACATACTGTGATTCTAGCAATGGAAGAAATTACAACACTGATGTGGAAGCAGTGGCTACTGGAGACTCTGGTGGCAGGGAGAGAGAAAAACAGGTGTAATACGGGGGCTTTTTCAGGACTTGAGAATCATCCTGAATGACACTGTAACAACAGATATAGGCCATTTTATAACTTCCCATAACCTGCAGAATTGCGTGGGAGAGAGTATAAACTACAATGTGAACTATGGTCCATGCTCAGTGGCAATGCCCCAGGATAAATTTATCAATTGCAATGAATATGCCACACTAATGAAGAATGTTGTTTATGTGGGAGGGTGTTGGGGGAGTGGGGCATATGGGAATCCCTATATTTTTTGTGTTAACATTTATGTACTCTAAGTATCTTTTTTTTTTTTTTTTAATATAATTACTTTTATTACACAATTGGCCAAAGCACAAATATTTACAACTTCTATGGTCAGTACACATAAAATTTAATATTTAATTGAAATGTCTTTCTTAGCAGCCAGGAACCAAAGTGTGTGGAGAGATGGTGGACAATGGGGAAACTCATACTCTTTGGGAGGCAAAAGCAGGCTAGTTTTCATAAATATACAAGTTGAAGGGTGGGAAGCCCTATCCATCTTATTAAGAGAATTTTTTTACTATTTTCTTCCAGTTTCTTCCACATATAAGTATCTTTTTAAAAATAAAATATTTAAAAGAATAAAGATGCCTTAAGTTAAAAAAAAAAAAAAAAAAAAATGGGCAAAAGACTTGAATAGACATTTGTCCAAAGAAGAAATACAAATGGCAAAAATACACATGAAGAAATGCTCAACATCACTAATGATTAGGGTAATGCAAATCAAAACTACAATGAGATATCATTTCACATCTATCAGAATGGCCACTATTAAAAAGACAGAGAACTACAAGTGCTGGAGAAGATGTGGAGAGATAGAAACACTTATTCATTGTTGGTGGGAATGCAGAATGGTACAACTGTGGAGGAGGACTGTTTGGCAGTTCCTAAAGAAGTTGAATATAGACTTGCCATGTGACCCGGCAATACTACTACTGGGTACATACCCAGAAGAACTGAGAGCAGTGACACAAACAGACATCTGCACACCGATGTTCAAAGCAACATTATTCACAATTGCCAAAAGTTGGAAACAACCCAGGTGTCCATCAACAGATGAATGTATAAACAAACTGTGGTCTAGTCACACGATGGAATATTATGCAGCTATAAGAATAAATGAAGTTGTAAAGCATATGACAAGTTGGATGAACCTGCAGGACATTACGTTGAACAAAGCAAGCCAGACACAAAAGGACAAATACTGTATGACTGTGTTACTATGAACCAAATATATTGTATACTGCATGATTAAAAAAAAAAAAAAAAAAAAAAAAAATATATATAAAAATAAATATATATATATATATATATATATGTATCCAGTACATTTAATTGAGAAATGGATGTTTTTATGCACCTGTGTTTTCTTTTCAGTTTTTGTTTATATTTTCAATTATTAAATATACAAAATAAGGTTTAAAAAAAAAGATGTGATTGTGGCTGAAAGGGGTAGTCTAGGTAGGTAAATGTCAGTTGAAAGAAAGGTAGAGTATAATCTAGGGACTGTACTACACAGTGATTTTGGTGGTGGATGATGACTTTGGGTAATAGTACAAATACAAGAATGTTCCTCTATTACAAGGTGTTAAGAATATGGAGGTACATGGGAAAAATACAACTAAGGTAACATACAGACTATAGTTAACAGTAATATTGTAATATTTTCACAGCAATGGCAAAAAAGGAACTACACCAATGCTAAGGGTCAATAATGAGGGGGTTTAAAGGAGTATGGGGTTTTTCCTTTTTGAGTAATCAACACACCAAATGTAAGCTATGGACTATAAATAGCAGTAATATTATTATGAGATTCTTTCATCATTTGTAACAAATGTGTCACAACATTGTAAGGTGGTTGTGATAGGGCACAATGTATGGGAATCCTGTATATTCTGTTAAGTTATAACTTCTGAAAAAAGAAAAAAAAAATTTTACATATTTACAAACTAAAAAAAAGAAAGAGTATAATTAATTAAACCAAGTTATTCAAAATATTGTGTACATTTGTGTGTGCGTGTGTGTATATAATTTTCCTTTAAAACATCATTATCCTTACAAAAATAAAGACTTGGTTCACTCCAAGAGTTTCTTAAAAGTCTGAAATAAAAAATGCAAAATCCAAACTGCACCCACTGCTGGCCAGTTAGAGAAGAGGTCAGGCAAGATGCAAGGTTCCTACTTGGCTTCACCCCAGTTTTGCAGATTCTGGGAGGTCAAGCCCACAGCCTGATTTTCTCACATCAATCACCGTCAAAGAACAGCTATTAACCAGAGAAGAATTTTATCCTCGAAGAAACTGTAATGCCACAAAATCTCCCCTTAGCATATTACAGAAAGTCAATATCTAAACATTCATTTAATTCTGGTTTCTTGCACTGATTGATCTGTGATCTTGGCAGTTTTCTTATTTAGTTAAGCCTAGATCATTTTTCTAACACTGAACAAAGAAGGTAGTTATTGCCAAAATGTAAATTCAAAAAGCAGAAAGTTGTATTAGTCTTAAATTTAACACATTTTATGGCTCATGTGGGATAGAGGTTCCATTTCATAACTGGCTGAGTCAAAGAATAAATGGGACTTAAATCACTGCTGCTAAGTTTTGATGTGGAAGAAATTTAAGTAACTTCAACAGGAAAAAAAAATGGTATTTTGCTCCTGATACATATGGGATTAGTTACGATGCTCCAATACACTTAATCAATATCACTTCAACAATATTTCAGTTGAAAGGGCATATTTCATTATTATTCTCCTGATCTAATTCTCACTGATGGTCCATATTTTTAAAGTTATATCAACTAGCTATAGGAAAAAGGGGAATGTAGCCTCAAGAAATTCAGTGGCATGGCACTGCTCTGATCATAAAAAAAAATAAATACTTTTAATGATAAAGTAAAATGGTGCAAAATATTTCTAAATATTTAAAAAATCAACTGACTGCTTTTAAGAAAATAATCAATTATTTACTTTTCTTACTGTATTAATAAAATTAATTGCTTCTCTTTGCTTGGGACATATAACAAATGACTTCAGTTTTAAAGGTGATATTATATTTCTAAAAAATTGCAGTTTACTTCCCTCAAATCAACCAGGTCATTCATTTTAAAACCAAAGAACTATCTACTAATTTGTGATCATATTGCCTAGTGTAACATTCAATCACAAACAAATCTTAACTTTTAAGGATGCCTAATTGATAATATTAAAAGTTTCTACCTTAACAACTCCTTCTATATAACCAATCTGCAAATTTCCCCACCTGTAGCTGGAAGGTAATTTTTCAAAAGTAAAATGAGTGATAAAAATGCTTAACAAGAACAAAGTTCATTTCCTCTCTAGTACATTAAATTAAAAAAAAAAAAAATTGTTCTGCACTCTCTACTTCCTAACACATTTCCAGTTTATCACATTCAAATCAACCTCTGCCTATTTAGAAGATCATCATGTGATTTTTCTGACATTTCAATTATATTTGTTTTGGCTTCCTTAACAAAAAGCAGTTCTTGCTAAAACATATCCAGAAGAATATGGTTGCCTCTAAAAAGAGGATGACTGGAAGATAGGGATAAAAGTGAGAGTTTCTTTTGGCTATCTCTTCTTTCCTGCATTTTGTGTGTCGTGTACATGTACTACTCATTTTATCATATTTAATTAAATAGGCGCAAGGAGTGGATATAGCTCAAGGGGTTGAGCACCTGCTTCCTATATATAAGGTCCCATGTTCCATCCTTAGTACCTCCTAAAAATAAACAAATGAACGAAAAAAACAATTTTCAAGCAGATGTAGCTCAGGGGTTGAGCGCCTGCTTCCCATGTACGAGATCCTGAATTCAATCCCCAGTACCACCTTAAAAATAAGTTAATTAATTAATTAGGTATAATAAATTTAAAAGATTTCAGTTGACAAGTATAAAAAGTATATCACAGTAATCCCATGAGAAGGCAATTAATTATTCACCTTCTATCTGGTGAAAAGTTCCTTCAGAACAAAATGGTAAATTATGCATTTCTGCATAAAATTTTAAATGGGGGTTTTCTTCTCTCCAAAAGGGAAATATTTGGGTTTTAATTATCTTAAAGGCTACTTACTCTCAAACCAATATTGAAAACGCATCTACCAGCCCACAGAGGCTGAAACCAAAAAGTAGAAAAGACCTTAAAAGTCAAGCCATAAAGTTTGATCTTATTTTGTACATAGCAGGGATTTTCCGAAGGGTTTTTGTATTCTAGGGTTACAGCTGTCCTTTAAGATTATTTACTTAGAAGCATTGTATATGATGGGCTAGCACAAAATGGGGTCTTATATGACCACTTACATAAGACATTTGCAATAGTTCAGAAAGGAGAGCAAGAAATGAACAGTGAAAGATGATATAGTAATAAACTTGAAAAACTAAAGTAAATACTCTTACAAGAATCCAAGGGGAAAACCTAAGGAATAATCAAAGATATCAGAAGTCCGGGTGATTTGGGCAGATGGTATCACTAAAAGACAGGAAATATTTACTGAAATGAATCACTATAACAACGATTTGACAGCAAATATGTTAATTTTTTTTTTTTTTTAAGATTTTATTTATTTATTCATTTATCCCCCCCTTGCTGCTTGTGCTCCCCAGGCCAGCCAACCACACCGTGCAGGCGGGCCGCCCCCACCAGGAGGCCCCGGGAACCGAACCCGGGGCCCCCCACATGGCAAACGGGAGCCCCACTGATTGAGCCACAGCCACTTCCCTATGTTAATGTTTTTTTTTTTTTTTTAAAGATTTTATTTATTTATGCATTTATCCCCCCCTCGCTGCTTGTGCTCGCTGGGTCAGCCAACCTCACCGTGAGGGTGGGCTTGCCTTCATCAGGAGGCCCCGGGAACCGAACCCAGGGCCTCCCATATGGTAAACGGGAGCCCCACTGATTGAGCCACAGCCGCTTCCCCCTATGTTAATTTTTAAAATAATGATTTTAAGATTTTTAAAAATCATGACATTCTGGGAAGCGGCTGTGGCTCAATCAGTGGGGCTCCCGTTTACCATATGGGAGGCCCCGGGTTCGGTTCCCAGGGCCTCCTGGTGGGGGCAGGCCTGCCCGCGCGGCGTGGTTGGCTGACCCAGCGAGCACAAGCAGCAAGGGGAGGATAAATGAATAAATAAAATCTTTAAAAAAAAAAAAAAAAAATCATGACATTCAGTTAGTCATGGTGCCAAGAAATTACACTCTCATACTCTGTAGGTGGGAGAGTAAAAATGTACAACATATTTTGGAGAGCAATATGGAAACAGGCTTAAAATGCTTGAAATACGCATAACCTTTAACCTACTGATTTCAACTCCAGGAATCTATTAAATCATAGGGAAAATACTAGAAAGATAAAACAAACCCAAAACTTTAATGGTGCCATCTACCTCATGTTATGAGTTTATAAGCTGAATAATTTTCTTCTTCATGTTTTGTGTGGTTTTTTCCTTTTTTTTTTTTTCTTTTTTACAATGGATGTGTACTGTTTTTGTGTTTAAAAAATCATATTTTAGCACATTTGTATTGTGCCAGAGATAAACATTCATTTGCTACTTAGGTGAATAGCTGGAGAGTGGGACAGAAGGTGTATATAGGAGATTGAGAAAAATAAAACTCATAATAATCATCAGGATACAATGCATGCCTCAGGCAATCAGGGACTAGTCTAGGTACTATTTTGGGGGAAAATAAAACTTTTAAAATTTTATGCCAGAATACTGCTAAGTATTCAGTATTGACTAAGTTAATACTGAATTACCACCATTTTTCCTGAATCAATTTTTTTTTCTTGTATGCTTGGGCTTGGTACCAACATCAACAAAAATATAGAATATTACTCTGGCATATGCAAGTATCCATTTCAACCCTTTCAGTTTCAGTGAAACAAGTACAATTTGTCATCAAGCAGATGGGTATGTAAATTACACTGTATTTTCCTATTTAATCTAATCTACACAGTACATAACCATTTTATAGAATGATCAACTACATGTAATAGTTTATAGGAAGAAAATAAAACTATCTTCTCTTTAAATATATTTCTTCTAATCTTGCCAAATCAAACAATATCCAAGTACCATAATTTAAATAACATTTTAGAACAAAATTGTGAGCTAACTTTGAAGACAAAGCAAATGCAACCAAGTTTTTCTACATGTGCTAGAATTAGAAGCTTTGATATAAGGAAATCTCTAAAGTAGACTTGGTGAACTAAAAGAAAAGTTGGCCACTGGCAAAGACCCTTTTAAAACAGCTTACCCCATAAAATCTAAACCCCGTTTCAATCTGAGGCAAAGCAGGCATCAGCATCCCAAAATCCTCAAGGTTGAGGAACGAACAAACATAAGGGGGGGGGAGGGAAATGCAACCATGGAAAAAGTAAATTTATTAATATTGTAGTAATGGAAGAACATGTAACATTGTTATAAAGATAGTAGCTACCAGAGGTTCTGAGGGGAGGGGGAGAGAATAATAGGTGGAATATAGGGCATTTTTAGGGCACTGGAATTAAGCGTAAACCACAATGTAAACTATAGACCTTGGTTAGTAGCAATGCTTCAATATTTATTCATCGATTGTAACAAATGTACCACACAATTGTAAGATGTTATTAATAGGTAAAGATATGGGAGGGGGGAGGGGTGGGGTATATGGGAATCCCTTATACTTTCTATGTAACTTTTCTGTAATCTAAAACTTTTAAAAGAAGATAAAATAAAGTTGGTTGAGGAATCTGGAGGACAGTGAGCTCTCACCCTAACTCTTAGTAGACCAATAATTCACCTTTTTATACATCTGTTTAAAAGAATAAATGGAATGTTTTTAAGAAAAAATAAAATAAAGTTGGGTTTGTTTTTTTTTTATTATTAAAAAAAAAAAAAAAAAAAGCTGCTTAATGTTTGTGTAGGCTTTTCTCTCCATATCTAGGCTAGGGCTGTGGTAGAAGTCTGGAACAATGCTGCCAAGGCTTAAAATCTGGAGCTGCTTAGCCAAACTCATGAAATCCTGAATATTAAGCAGAAGATCAGAATTTATAATTATCTAGGATGTAGTTAAAGGCAAATGAGACAAGAAAGAAACCTAAAGATAAGAAACCAGTAATCTGATATAAAAAACTTATTGTACACCCAAACCTTTTAATGTCAAAATAGGCATTTTAGGAGTAAACAAAGTACAGGCATCCCTCATAGATATTACAGGTACAGTTCCAGTCTACCACAATAAAGCAAATATCAATAAATCAAATAGAGTGAGTTGCACTAATATTCTGGTTTCCCAGTGTATACAAAAGTTATGTTTACACTATACTGTAGTCTATTAAGTGTGCAATAACATTGTTTTTAAGAAAATGTATATGCCTTAATTAAAATGTGACACAAAGACACAAAGTGAGCACATGCTGTTGGAAAAATGGCACCATTAGACTTGCTCAACACAGAGTTACCACAAACCTTCAATCTGTAAAAAGAAAAAAAAATGCAGTATCTGCAAAGTACAATAAAGTGAAGCACAATAAAAAGAGTTAGGTCCGTATGTCATTTCATCTAGGCCAGATCTGCTGTAACAACTAAAGTTGAAAGTTTTCACTGCTTTCCATTTACTTGGTAAGGCATCCAGTTTGGAATCAACTATAACTAGTACCAACTATTAAAACCAATACCAACTTCTAAAACTGATATCAACAATGAATAAACATCAGTAAGAAATTCTATATTATGCTTTCACATATTACAGTAGGAAGGCCATGCACTATCCTCAGACAAGCAGAGAGAACCAAGGCCAAGAGATTTTAACTGATTTATATCATCTCCCTCTAAGAACAATACTGAATATGTTAGATTCCTTAAATAATACCCAAGACTAAACAATGATGCAACATGACATCAATGGTGTATATGCCACAAACACCAGAGGCACTGTCAGAATGTTAACAAAAAGGAAAAGGTTCTCAATATGCCCTCTGGCCTTAAGAAAAAGGAACAGTGCCCAGGATATCTGCAGGGCTATCCCAAAACTTGGAAGCACCGTGAAATGGAAAAGTCAGACGAGCTTAGATTTGTTCATTTGTTCCTTACTTAGGAATAACTACCAGTAGTCCTCTCAAATACCAATATAACTCCTATTTTCTTCAATGTTGGTCCCCCAGCATCTTAATCTGTGTGATCCATAGGCTAAAGGTTGTATTTTTCCAAACGTGAGACAATTTACTAAATAGACTTCTTATAACTACAAATCTCCTAGAATATGACAGATTATTTAATGTACAGATTCCAGTATATTAGCTTTCTTTTTTTTAGATTTTTATTTATTTATTCATTTATCCCCCCCTTGCTGCTTGTGCTCTCTGGGTCAGCCAACCACGCCGCGCAGGCGGGCCTGCCCTCACCAGGAGGCCCCGGGAACCGAACCCGGGGCCTCCCATATGGTAAACGGGAGCCCCACTGATTGAGCCACAGCCGCTTCCCTATATTAGCTTTCTTGTACATTTTAATGTTATAAATCTGCAAGAGACCTAAATTTTAGAAAATACATTTGCTGACAATCAAAACAAGGAACACCAATTTATTTTGTTGACACCTCGACTTCTATTTTATACCATTCTGACATTAGTGAAGTTACATAACCTATTTGTACCTCAGTTTCCTCATTTGTAAAATGGGGATAAATTATTGTTTCTACATCAAAGAGAAGAGCTAACATGTATCGAATACTTACAACATAGGAAGCAGCTATAATAATAGGCACAACAAACCAAGGATTCCAAGATGTGATGTGAGGGTATATTCGCTTATGTACTTGAAAAGTCATTCAGTTTGGATAAATTGCAGCTTTATTAACATGTATCAATAAAATTGATATGTAAAAAGAAAAAAAAAATCATTCAGCCTCTACGAATGGCTGGATCATATGGATAATCCAGAAAATCCTGGTCCTACCAGCTCCTGGAGCTACTTACTCTCAAACCAATATTGAAAATGCAATAATAATGTATGAAATAATAATGTATGTCAAACGCTTTTTTTCTATTATAAAAAGCTATCAGGAAATGGATGTGGCTCAAGTGATTGAGCTCCCATCTACCATACAGGAGGTTCAGGGTTCGATTCCCAGGCCCTCCTGGTGAAAGGTAAGCTGGCCCGCACGGAGTGCTGGTCCGCGCAGGAGTGCTGGTCCGCGCAGGAGTGCTGGTCCCAGAGAGCTGGCGCAACTAGGTGATGCAAGAAAAAGAGACACAGAGGTGAGACAGTAAGAGACGCAGCATACCAGGGAACTAAGGTGGCGCAAGAGATTGAGTACCTCTCTCCCACTCCGGAAGGTCCCAGGATTGGTTCCTGGTGCCACCTAAAGAAAAGACAAGCAGCCACAGAAGAACACACAGAGAGCAGACCGAGAGCACAAAACACCAGGGGGGGTGGGGGGAAGCCAGAAATAAATAAATAAAATAAATCTTAAAAAAAAAAAGCTATCATTATAAGCAATAATGTCTTACTTGCTTAAGAAATATATATAACTAAACAGTCAAAATGCTAGACTGTATATATAATTTAAACCTCACTCAGAGTGTACTTACTCTCATGTTAAAAGTAATGCTGGGGGGAGCGGATGTGACTCGAGTAGTTGAGCACCTGCCTCCCACATGGGAGGTCCCGGGTTCAGTTCCCGGTGCCTCCTAAAGAAGACAGGCAGACAACGAGCAGACAGTGGGCAGACATGGAGCAAGGACAATGAGCAGACAATGAGCAAAAAAACAAACAAGCAGGGAGCAAATGTGGCTCAAACAGCTGGGTGCCCACCTCCCACATAGGAAGTCCAGGTTCGGTTCTGGGTGCCTCCTAAAGAAAAAAAATCAGGCAGACAATGAGCAAAAACAACGATCAAAAACAATGAGCAAAGAGACGAGGGAGCCATCTTAGGTGGGGAATAATGCTCAGGAACAGCTGTGGCTCAAACGGTTGAGCACCTGCTTCCCACATGGAAGGTCCCGGGTCTGGTTCCCTGTGACTCCTTAAAAAAACAAAAACAACAAACAACAAGCAAACAAAAGGAAAAAAAAAAAACTCAGTGGTTGAATGTCGGCTTCTCACATACAAAGTCCCATGTTCAATCCCCAACCCCAGTACCTCAAAAAAATAATAATAATACTGCTAACAAGACTGATTCTTTTTTCATCTCCAGCAAACAAAAAGCTGGAGATCAAGGAGGCAAGAGACAAATTTAACAACAATAAAAATAGCAGGCAGACAAAGAAAAAGATGAACTACAATCAAGGCACCTAAAATCCAAAGACAGGGCATATTTATTATAAAACTCCCCAAAGGATTCTTGATGGCTACTGTCCAGAATAGGCCAATAACTTATGTTGTTAATGATAATGCCAGATCATCAAAATATGGTTAAACTGTGTTCAATATTGTCTGGTTAAATTATGTAATATACTTCAGAAAGATTTATAATTAAAATGACTAAATGTTAAGATGTTTTGGTAGTTGAAAGGATTTCAAATTATCTGAATGAAAAATTCAACATGTATAACAACTCCACTCCCCTCAAAGATCTTTTAAAAAAACTAATTTAGGTGGGGGTGATAGGAAAGCTGTGATAACAAATGATGGGGATGGTTGTACAACATTGTGAATGTGATGAACACCAATGAATGTATCTGAATGGAGTTAAAGGGGGAAGTTTTAGGTTGTACATATGTTATTAAAATTAAAATAAAAATTTAAAAAAAAACTAATTCAGGAATGGAGCTGGGAAATTCCAGTAGCAGTGAGTTCAGGGAATAACAGAAGACTACAAACATAGTTTTCTTTAACCACTGACATCAAGAGGGGAAAAGTGGGAGCTAAGAATGGAATACAGTTAAGGTGCCTAGAGAGGCAGAGATGAAAATTTTAATATGGGAAAGACCTAAAGATGTTCATATGCAAAAGAGAAAGGAAATATTAAAGATACAAAGAATTGATAAAACAAGACCAATTGTAGGAAAGGAAAGAATGGTTCAAGAATAAAAGAAAAATTGGTCTTGGCCACCAAGATCAAAAGAAGTCACTAAGGAGGAAGACCTATTTGAGAAAGTATTTCAGGCAGAGAAAACAAGGAACTGAAAAGTGACTAGAACCTAAAAGAAAGCACAGGGTGAGTCTGAATGAGACAGGAGCAACATCACCTTGAAGATTATGGTAAAAAGTTTTTATTCTAAAGATTTTATTCTAAGTATACATGGTTGGTGGTCCATATAGATTGGTAGAAGCAGATGAATTTGATATATTTTGGAGATGGAACCAACAGGAATTGCTGATGGATATGGTGCAAAGGGTATGAAAAAGAACAAATCTAGGTTAATGCCTGGGTTGTCTAACTTATACAAACTGACTAATAGTAGTAGTCCCATTTACTAAGATGGGGAAGACTAAGGCAAGAGCAATGGGGACAGAAGAAGGGAGGAGGAGAAGGCAATAATTCTATTTTGGATAGGTTAAATTTGAGAAGTCCAAGAGATTTCCAAAGAGTGATGTCAGGAAGGCAGTTGAGTATTCAAAAATGGCACTCAAGAGCCAGGTCTGGAAGGAAACATCAGCTGTAAATATTTAGAGCCATTGGATAGGATGAAAATACCTCAAAGAGAGTCTAGTAATAGTAGTAGTAGTAGTAGTAGTAGTAATAGTAGTAGTAGTAGTAGTAGTAATAATAATGAGGAAATGTAGTTTTGAAGAGGTTCAAATACAGGAAGTTTTATTAGTTACTAGGGGTTGCAAGACTCGAATACATGTCTCCTTATTATCAGTCCATTGCTCTTTCTACAATTTCAAACTACAGAGGCAAAGGTTGCATTTAAAGCCCAAATGACTTGGGAAATGGTATTAATAAGGATGAAGGTGACCAAGACACTGATGATTATAATCTGAGCATTTACTAAGACACAAGTATCATGCTAAGCATTTTGCATACCTTGCATTTCACTTGCACAACCTTTATAACTACTTTGTCATCATCCCCATTTTACAGAGGAAAAAAAGGAAGCCTATGAAGTTTCAATAACTTGCTCAAGGTCATGATTAGTACCATGAAAAGAATTTGGATCCAGGTCTGTCTTTAGCATTCTCTTAGTCATTACATAATACTACCTCTCTAAGAGTAACACTGTTAATCAAGGCGGGGGTGGGGGGGGGCTGGTAAGGCAAGAAAAAGAAAAGGGAAAGGAAAAGGATTTAAGGAGGGAGCTAAAATAATTTTGACTATGGACACAAACAGTGTGGGTTATCTATAGGACATTCATGTGGAGACATTATGCAAGGGTTGACAATTCTTGCTTATTCCATGTAAAGAAAAACCCACTAATAAATCTCAATAACTGGTATCCTCTGCAACTACAGCAGAACCTGGCATACAGAAGGTAAAATTTAAATGTTTCCTACATGAATTATGATATCTGAGGGAAGTTCTGTGATTAAAATATGAGCAATCAATCAAACAAAAAACCTAATCAAATGTATCATAATCTAGCTGCTACCAAATTTTTAAAAATGACTGAAAGGTAGATATCTGAAGAAAGGGAAAGAGAAATTATTAAGAATTTATTTTGTTAACACTTATATAACTAAGCAAAAACACAGAGGTATCCACTACTATAAGAGAAAATTCCATGAGCTTTTCAAGAACCTGAAATAACTAACCCTCAAGACCTTTCACTTGCCCTTGTTATGATTCTGTGGTCACTGGTAAATTTCTGATTTTTAATTTGATTTCCAAGATGCCTTGGTAATCAAACAGGGTGCTTTTGATGGTAGATTTAAGCATTTTAATCAATGAAAAGGTATATTGTTCATAGCAAATTAGTAAACGGACAAGTAGATTTATAAATCAATCTACTGTGAATAGGATTAATCAGTACCTTGGAAGTGATCAACTCTGAGAGCTGATAAAAATACTAATTCGTGAAGCCACAAAATTGGGAACAAGTGTCTTGATTTTGCTAAGCCCACTGTCAGCTTGATCCGGTGTGGCTCCACATGCTGCTCTCCTTCTATTTCAATAATCTCTCTTACAGCACCCAGGTCACTATTAGTAGTGTATCTTCATTACTCTCCCACATTAGACAGTGAGTGCCTTGAGGTCATTCTCCATCACAGTACTCAGCCCTAAAATATCTGCTGAATAAATTACCTCTACCAAATAGATGTATGTCACTAAGCTGTTGCTTTTTCAATTCTGGAAAGTAAGTGGTTCAAAGAGTGGTTTTGTTACATAAGCAAATATAAGAAATGTAAGGAAGCGGATGTAGCTTAAGTGAATGGGCTCCCATCTACCATAAGAGGTCCAGGGTTCAATTCCCGGGGCCTCCTGGTGAAGCAAGCTGGCCCGCGCAGGAGTGCTGGCTCAAGGAGAGAGCTGGCACAGCAAGATAACACAACAAAGAGAGACACAGAGGAGAGACAATAAGAGATGCAGCAGACCAGGGAGCTGAGGTGGCGCAAGAGATTAAGCGCCTCTCTCCCACTCCAGAAGGTTCCAGGATCCGTTCCCGGTGCTGCCTAAAGAGAAGACAGGCAGATACAGAAGAACACACGGCGAAGGGACACAGAGAGCAGCAGACAGCGAGCACAAAAACAATGGGGGAGGGGGAAGTAAATAAATCAATCTTAAAAAAAGAAATGTATTCCTAAAAAATGAGTTAAGCATTTCTCAAGCACATAAATGGTACTTACTTTTACACATATAGTTCAAGTCCTCCCACCAACTGACTTTCACTATCTAAAGATATGTCATTTATTCCTGATCACACAACTGCTTCCATTGGGGTAGGGAAAGCCAGAGGTATCAATTAAGTAGAATAGACATGACTGCATTTTCAAAGTATTATGCAAGTGACTCAAAAGAAGACAAAGCATTTCCAAAGTTAATCTCCTGTCTGCATCTTTCAAACTCTGCCATCCATTGACAGTAAATGCATAACCACAACAATTACTATGTGTCACCACAGGATTTTCTCATTTAACCCACACAACTCCAGAAACCTAAGTATTTCTCACCTCCATTTGACAGATGAAGAAAGTGAGCCTTGGAAAGGCTAACTTGCCTAATTTCACAGAGCTGACAAATGTGGCAGAGCTGGGAAAAATGAATGACTCAGAGTCTAAGTTCTTAACCACCAGTCTACATTTCCTTATCAAGTTTACATATTTCAATTCAAAGATCCAACTATGTGATGGACTGAACATTAATTGCCACTTAGACATAGGTCCCTACAATTAAACTTTTCAAATGAATTTAAAACTATTTCTTTACTACAAAAATATCTAAGGCCTGTATTAATAAAAATTAGGAGGCAGGAAGGCTCTCAAAGAGAAGAATGCTTTAAAAGCTAAATGATTGTAAGCATACTTTTTGCTTATTAGCAATAGAAATAAAATGTCACATCATCTTAAATTTGCCTCTTCCTTGCTTAGTCCATTCCTTTATGCAGGATTTCCTTAGATGTTCTAGCTCACGAATCTCAACCACTCAATACATGTAATTCTCTTTGGTATCTTCTATGTTCTCGAGGATAAGCTCTACATAAAAGTTTATTCCCATTATGCCGTTCCAGGTAAAGCGCTGAACAAAAGACTCAAAAGAGTGGCTACAAAGTAAATCTCCACTTGGGAAGTTACAGATGTCAGATCTCAGCAGGAAAGCAGTGAAAGGTTTCCCTTACTCTGCTCTTTCAGGAGCCCTAAACTAGGGTACAGGATGTTTCTTGACACCTCCGTCACCTGACTGTCTCCCAGAGAAGTCTTTCTCTAAGTCTCTTCTCCCAGCCATCTCAAATGCATCTGTCACACACACCCCTAGTCTCGGCCCCATTTCTCAACCCTCAACTCTCCCATCAGAAGCAGAGAAGGTTAACGCATTTCCCCAACAAAAAGTGAGATCATGGAAGAGGGTCCTAGGGAAAATCTTGGTTCAGCCACATCAAACCCGGAGAGACGGCGACAGGGAAACGTGCCTGGGGGGACGGGGCTGGACGCTACGATCCCCCACGTGGACCTGGGGAGATGGTACCCCACTCACCAGGCCATCGATCTGTACTTGCTTCACAGCCCAGTCTCCGGAGCCGCCTTTGCCTTTGCCTTTCCCGGCTGCGCCGGTGGTGGTGGTGGAAGAGGAGGGAGCAGAACCGGTGCCTTCCTTGCGGGACGCCATCTTCCCAGCCAGACAGGAAGAAAGAGAAACGTGAGTGTCCGGAAGCGGAAGTATACCTCGTGTGAC
Source organism: Tolypeutes matacus (assembly GCA_026826555.1). Lineage (NCBI taxonomy): Eukaryota > Metazoa > Chordata > Mammalia > Cingulata > Chlamyphoridae > Tolypeutes > Tolypeutes matacus. Next base: position 7,507,020 of record JAKSZT010054489.1, read on the forward strand.
GTTACGCGCAGTCCCCTGTTTGCCGAGGGAACTAGGAGAAGGGTTGAGCGTGGGGCCCCGCCTCCTTCCTCTTTTCCGGATTTGCGTCTTTCTGGGGCAAGATATGGTGCGCGTACGCCTTGTGCGTTTGTGGTCTTTTTTTTTTTTTTTTCTTTTCCTTATTGCCTGTTTTAAGACAAAAGTAGACGTTTCTTAACTTTTTCCACTTTATGTTTAGTCATTCTCCGTTAGGCAGATGGTCATAACATTATAGCTCACATTTTTGTAGCGTCTCATACGTAAAAGTCCTTTCGTTTCTTTTTTTTTTTTTCAATCCCTGTTTCCAACCTTGTAAACTGTAAGGGGCTATACAAGCTCCCAATACACATTAGAAAACAAACATAATCTGCTCAACATCATTCTGTTAATTAGTGAGGAGCCGGTATTGCATAGTTTGTCTTATGTAATTTTAGTTAACGGTCTCCAACAACTTAGATTGTACAAAAATGAGTTAAAAACATGGGAACTTTGGTCAGAATTACCAGAACGAGTAGCCCTTTACTGCTATTAGTTTCATATAAAGATTTACATGAGTAAAAAGTACTAGAAAAGTTATTTATGTAAAGTGTTAAATGATCATCCAGAATGTATTGCTTAAGAACATGGTGACTTATAACACATTACTCTGAAATTAACATCTTAATTCTTAAAATGAGTACTTGACAACTTTAGAAAGCCATTTTAGATAACTTTCCCATTCAAAAGAGAATAGTAAAAAAAGAGAATATTTATCAATTCAATATGTATGTATTCAGAACTGATGAATTAGGTTCATCAATGAAGGTGTGTTTTGTTTTGTTTTAATAATTTTATTTATTTTTAAAGAAGCTTTAGATTACATAAATGTTACATAAAAAAGGGGATTCCCATATGCTCCCCCTCCCTCCCCCTCCCACACTTTCCCACATTAACAACATCCTTCATTAGTTTGGTACATTTGTTACAATTGATGAACCCATATTGAAGCATTGCCACTAGCCATGGACTGCAGTTTACATTATAGTTTACACTCTGTCCCGCACAATTTTGTAAGTTATGACAAAATATACAATGGCCTGCATCCATCACTGCAGTGTCATTCAGGAGAAATCCAATGTCCTGAAAAATGCCCCCATATTACACATATTCTTCCCTATACATCGCTCAGAACCTCTGGTGGCCACTGCTTTTACATCAATGATAAGAGTTCTTCCATTGCTAGAATAATAAGTCCATAGCAGAATAATAATGTCTACTTTAGTCCATTTTTCATTCCTCAATCTTGAGGATTTTGAGCTGGTAATGCCCACTATACTTCTAATTGAGAGGGGGCTTAGATCTCATAGGGCAAATGGATAGAGCTATCTTGCTTGCAGTTACAGACACTCTGTTCCTTGGGATGGGCATTGTCCATCATCATCTCCTTGTTAGTTGTCCTGGGTGAGTCCAATGAACTGGAGAGTAGGTGTTGCAACTCTGCTGAAATTCAGCTGCCCTGATGTTTTTTGTTGTTTTTGTTGTTGGGGTGTTTTTGTTTCCTAGGCTGCTAAAAGCAGAGAGCATGAAAAGTGTTGGCTTTGAACAATGGGAATTTATTACCCTACAGTTTTAGGCCATGAGAATGTACAAATCAAGTAATCATCAAGGACATGCTTTCTTCCCTAAGACCAGCTGCCAGGGATCCTTGGCTCCTCTGCCACATGGCAAGATACATGGTGGTATCTGCTGGTCTCTCCCTTCTCTTCCAAGTTTCTTTGCTTTCAGTTTCTTGCTTTCAGGGCTTTTTTTCTCTGTATTCATTCTGTTTATAAAGGACTCCAGTAAGAGGATTAAGACCCAACCTGAATGAGGTGGGTCATACTTTAACCGAAATAGCCTCATCCAAAAGTCCTGCTTAAAAAAAGATGAAGGGGAGCAGAGGTGGCTCAAGTGGTTGAGCACCTACTTCCCACTTGGGAGCTCCCAAGTTCAGTTCCCAGTGGCTCCTAAAAACATAAGAACAAACAACAAGCAAACAAACAAAAAACCCAACCCAGGAGCCGATGTAGCTCAGTGGTTGAGCTCTGGCTTCCCACATACAAGTTCCCAGGTTCAATCCTGGACTCCAGTACCTATAAAAAAAAAAAAAAAAAAAAGTCCTACTTACAGGGAGTGGACGTGGCTCAAGCAGTTGGATGCCTTCCTCCCACATGGAAGGTCCTGGGTTCCCAGTGCTTCTTAAAGAAGACAAACAATGAGTGGACACTGAGCAGATATTGAGGGGAAAAAAAAAACAAGCAGACAACGAGCAAAAGCAAGAAACGATCAGGGAGTGGATGTGGCTCAAGCAGTTGAGTGCCTGCCTCCCACATGGGAGGTCCCAGGTTTGGCTTCCAGTCACTCCTAAAGAAAAAAACAAACAGACAATGAGCAGACAACAAGCAAAAACAATGAGCAAAAACAACGAGCAAACAGATGTAGGAGCCATCTGGGGATGGGGGTGAGGAAGTCCTACTTACAATGGGTTTACAGCCACAGGAATGGATTAAATTTAAGAACATGCTTTTCTAGGGTACATACAGCTTTAAATGACTACGTGAGTGTGAAAGAGAGTGTTATATTACAATCTGGGAACAGAAATCGTTACACCTGGCAAAGGTTTTCAGGACACATGCCTGATACAAAATGAAAAGTTAATATTCTGTATTTTGAAGTGCTCCACAAATTTAGAAGTATTGAAAGTTAATCATGGTAAAATTACACTAGAAATCAGCAATAGGAGAAAAAAAAAAACATACGAAGGAGTAGGCAGAGGGGGAAAGCAGAGGGGAAGGAAAGGAAAAAAGAAAGAAAATTCCTCAAGGAAGAACCAGAATTGGAAGTTTGTGCCTGCCATTAGGTAGCTGGAAAGATGAGCATCACTGAATGCCCGGGTTATTTATGAATATTAATAAATGTATTTGCTTTATCCTATGATATACATAGCATTATTATTTTTCAAAGCTACACTAGCCATATTATCACTAATAATAAAACTGAGTAAAGTTTAAAATCTCCTTTCAATTTATTGTTAGAAATATCCCACTGGAAGGCAGGCAAAGGGTTTTCTTTTTGGAGTAATGAAATGGTTCTAAAATTTTTTGTGGTGATGAATGCCCAACATTGTGATTATACTAAAAGCCATTGATTATACACTTTGGATAGATCATGTGGTATGTGAATATATCTCAATAAAATGGCTTAATAAATAAATAAATAATTGTGCAAGAATAGCCAGAAATACCAGCTATGTACAACAGGGAAAACAGAGAGAGATTTTGAGAGGTGAAGCATTTTCTTGTTTGTCTGGTTTTTGTTTATTATTATTATTGAAATAATGAAAATGCTGTAATATTGATTGAAGTGATGAATACACAACTATGTGATTAGACCAAACACCATTGATTGTATACTTTGGATGAATTGTATGCTTTATTAATATGTACCAATAAAATTGATTTGTTTAAAAAAGAATCAGATAATACCAACCATCGCAAAATTCGAACAGATTGAATTTGGTAATCTCAAGGCTGCATCATTGCATTTGTCCCATGTTCAAACTCACCTAAACAACCAAACATAGACAGGAGTTGAACCATTGAAAGGGATGTGTACTTTTTTTTTAAGATTTATTTTATTTATTTCTCCCTCCCCCCTGTTGTTTGTGCTCACTGTCTTCTCTCTGTGTCCATTTGTTGTGCACTCTCTGTGTCTACTAGTCTTCTCTTTAGGAGGCACTGGGAACCGAACCTGGGATCTCCAATGTGGGAGAGAGGCAATCAATCACTTGAGCCATCTCTGCTCCCTGCTTTATTGTGTCTCTCATTGTGTTTCTTCTTTTTGTCTCTTCGTTGCATTATCTCATTGCATCAGATTGCCATGCCAGCCCATTGAGCCAGCTCGCTGTCTTGCTTGTCTTCTCTAGGAGACACGGGGACCTGGGACCTCCTATGTGGTAGGTGGGCGCCCAAAGCTTGAGCCACATCTGCTTACCTAGGGTGCATAATTGTGAACTAACAATAAATTGAACTCAATACCTGAAAAAAAAAGGGGGGGGGGGGAAAAAAAATCCCACAAAGATTTTCCAGTCATGTGTGCTAAACACATTACATGTGTTCTTCTAATCTGACCCAAAATGGTGCTTGTGGTCCATCTGAAACAGTGCTTCCCAGAGCCCAGAGGTACAAATATAAAAGAAATTAAGGAAAAATCCCCACAAAGGAGAATATGAATTAGGAAATCAGTATGAACATCCTAGCTAGAAAGGGCCTAGAAGAAGCAATGATATTTCCTTCCTAGATTGCTGGCTGCTCCTTTCTTAGTAGTCACCATTACTGATTCCTCTACCTCTCACAATCTTCAACTATTGAAGACCACCAGAGTTCATTACCAAAACATTGGCATCATCCTGTCTCCTCTGTTTCCCTTATGCCCCAACACTGATCCATTAGGAAATCTTATATGCTCCATCTTAAAAATGTATTTATCCAAAATAAAGAGACTTATATTTACACAAGCACCTGTACTCAAAAACTTATAACAACTTTATTCAAAAAACTTGAAATGATTTAATTATCCTTCAACAGGTGAATGATTAGACAAACTCTGGTGCATCCATACCATGGAACACTACTCAGCAATGAAAAGGAACAAGCTATTGATACACACCTAAATCTGGATGAATTTCCAGAGAGTTATTCTGATTGAGAAAAGCTGGTCCCCTGCGAATATTCTCGCTGTCTTGATTTTGTGATAATCAGGGTAGGCTAAACATTCACTATATTAGAAACCATGCATGTGTCCCCAGACCTAGTTTTTCTACCTAGGTCTGGTTTTCAGAATGCTGGTGATAAACTAAGAGTGATTTATTATATGACCATCCTGTATGGGAAAAGACTGTACCTTTGGGTATCTTTGGTCAACCTTAAGAGATATAGCAGGGGGATGGATATGGCTCGGGTGGTTGGGCGTCCGTTTCCCATATGGAGGGACCTGGGTTTGACCCCAGGACCTCCCAGTAAAAATTAAAAAAAGAAAAATATAGAAGGCGCGTGGGACACCAGACCTCGTGTGCAAGTGCGCCGCCAGGCCCCGCAAGCCCCGCAGCAAGATGATGACATAACAGGAGACTGACACAAGGGAGAACCATGATGAGATGCACCAAAAAAACAGGAACTAGGGTGGCACAGGCAGTAGTAGGACACCTCTCTCCCACATCGGAGGTTCCAAGAATCGAATCCCAGTGAAAACAGGAGGAGAAGGATGAGAAGAGAGGGCAGGAAATGGACACAGAGAGTTGCCCAGCGAATGGACACAGAAACAGCAAAAAGGGAGGGAGGGGGTAAAAATGGGTAAAAGTAAATAAACAAATCCTTTAAAAAATGTATAGGGGAGGAAGATTCAGACTATAGTTAGTAGTAATACTTTGATGATGCTCTTTCATGATTTGTTAACAAATGTTTCACAACAATGCAGGGTGTTTGTGGGGGGGTGATGTGTGGGAGCACTGTATGATGTTATGCATGTTTGTTTTGTAAGATCACGATGTTTACTGAACACTTATAGTTTATGTGTGTTCATGTATGAATGATATACTTCAATAAATTGTTTTTTAAAAAAAGCCAGTCCCCAAAAGTTATGTAATGTCTGATTCCATTTTCTTAACTTTGTTTAAATAAAATTATAGAAACAAAGAGCAGATTAGTGGTTGCCAGTGGGTAAAGAGAAGGTGGGCTGGGAGGAAAGTGGGCAAGGCTAAAAAGGGCAATATAAGGGATCCTTATAGTAAAGGAAATGTTTTGTTTCTTGACTGTGTCAATATTCTGGTGAAGATACAGTTCTGCACAATGTCACCATTGGCAGAAACTGGGTAAAGCATACACAGAATCTCTCTGCATTATTTCTTAAAACTGCATGTCAGCCTACATTTATCTCAAAATAGTTTGCTAATAATAATAATCAGAATCCACCCCCTTCTTATCACTCCACTACTGCTACACAGTCACCATCATCTCTTCCCACTAGTATTGCAAGTAGTCTCTTCATTGGTCTTCCTTCTTCCACCATTTTGGGATGTTTGCAACATCACAGTCAGAATGTTCCTTTTAACATGCAACTCCATTCATATCACTCCTCTACTCCAAATTCTTCCATGGGTTTTATTTGAAGTAAAAGTCAAAATCTTACAAATGGTCTATAATAATCTCCTCCACCCCACCCAGACCCCCTATTAACTATTATTCTAAATAGGTAGAATTTGACTATATAAGATAATCATTTTAATTGAGTGATATGAACTCTAATAGGAAAATATTATTAAGACCTAGAATTTTTTTAATACATTCTCAGAGACTCTTGGATTATCTGCACTGAATTTATTTGAAGTTGCTTTGGTTTTAAAGTACTTAAAAAATAATAATAATAAAGTACTTAAAAACGAAACAAAACAAAATAAAAAATGTTCCTGTACTTGGATTTTTCTTTTCATTTAAGCCAATAAAAACTTAGTTTGAGCAGTGATATAGCATTAGTTGATGTGGCAGCTTCAGTAACATGGAGAAGCCATGAAGTCAAAGTTTAAACACAACATTTAAAAAAATACATGTATCATGTCCTCATTTTGTTATTATACTGCAGCTACATAAGAGAATGTCTGTGTTCTTAGAAAATACATAGTAAAGTATTTAGGGGTAATGGGACATAGAATTCACAACTTACTCTCAAACAGTACAGAAAAAAAAATGTGTATGTGTGTGTGTGTACATATATATATATATATATATATATCTTGAGAGAGAATGAAAAAGCATGTATAAAATATTAACATTTGGGCAATCTGGGTAAAGGATATGTGGGAGTTCTTTCTATTATTGCTGCAACTTTTTTGGAAGTCTGAAAATATTTTAAAATCAAAAGTGAAAATTAAAGACTAGATGGAAAAGAACAAGATATATACAAAATAAAACATACATAAAAGTGAGGGATGGGAAACGGATGTGGCTCAAGAAGTTCGGCATCCGTCTACCATATGGAGAGACCAGGGTTCGATCCCCAGTACCTCCCGGTAAAAAAAAAAAAAAAAAAAAAAGTGAGGGATGCTGAATAGTCGTCTTTTTTTTTTAAAGCTCACTTTTTTGTTTAAAGATTTATTTATTTATTCCCCCCTTGCTGCTTGTGCTCGCTGTGTCCATTTGCTTTTGCGTTTTTCTGTGTCTGCTTGTCTCCCTTTTGTTGGGTCACCTTGCTACGCCTGCTCACCGCGCTGGCTTGCCTTCACCAGGAGGCCCCGGGAATCGAACCCTGGGCCTCCCATATGATAAACAGGAGCCCAAAACCAATTGAGCCACTGCCACTTCCCAGAATAGATGTTCTTAAATACATTTCATTATTTGATACTGTCTTTATGTCAGAAGCTCTCAGATCAGATTTTGACTAAGCAGTTGTGGCACTTTGATATTATTTATGAATTCCAAAAAGAGATATTGATTATATTTGTAAACTGGTCTGTTCTTCTGGGCGTGATACCCTTTGATTGTATTAGAGTCAGTGAAGATGGCTTTGATTAAATTATGTTAAGATTAGGGCTTTGATTCAACCACGTCATTAGGGTGCCTCAATTTGAGTTCCCACTCCCTTTGTGGACTATGTAAATGGACACTCAATCAAGGAGACACACAGAGAAGGAGATACACAGAGGAATAGAGAGAGCCCCATAGACATGGAAGAAGATCCTGCAGCCCTGGGAAGAGAGATGAGCCATTGGCCTGATGGTTTACAGCTGAGCTTATAAAGAGAACAAAGCACCTGAGCCCAGAAAGGAGCCCTGGGAAGAGCCCTATGCTAGCCTACAGCTGAGATTGGAAGAAACTAGACCCATGGAACCTTAAGAGGGAAGAGGAAGCTGGAACCCTCGCAGATATCACCTGCTATCTTGCGTCAACATGTGGCAACAGAGTTTGGTAAGGAAGTAATCTTGAGTTGGACTCCTTAGGGCTTTGTAACTGTAAGCTTTTACCCCCAAAAAATACCTTTTATAAAAGCCAACAGATTTCTGGTACTTTGCATCAGCACCCTTTTGGCTGACTAACACAGCAGTGGTTTTAGACAACTTGCTTTTCAATATTTCTTTGACTCCAATGAAAGCAACCAAGATTTATGCTAACATTTGAACACACCAAGATGGATGGTTGCAACCATTAAGCTGTATTTCTGCCTCCAAAAATAAGACAGTTTGATATTGTGGGTATTAGTTACATTGTGGGTATTCATTTACTAAGTAAAATGTGTACCCTGTACTTCCCACAATATATTCTTCATCCTCCCTGTCTCAGGAACTCAAGTTTTTAGTGTATTTTTATATTTGCTGGAAATTTTCCAAATTTAGTTACAGGCAGAATAAAAGAGGATGGTGAGAGCCTTCCAAAGCAAGCTGTAAGCCTACACAGGGACAGGAAGCAAAGGATAGCCTGCCATACCTGAGTGCAAAAATGAAAAACAGTCTCACTAGTTCTGCTTTTGTGGTATGGTGACTCTACCCACTAGAAAAACACAGCCCGGTAAATGTCAGGCAATGAACCAGTCCATGTCTGAGAACCAGCCAGTATTGGAGCTGCTTTCACTTGACTGACTTAGTAGATCCCTTGAAGTGCAATACAAAGAAAAAGTCAAGATTATCAAACATGAGTCAAAGGATTTCTTTTTTCACATTTTAGCCTTTTAATAATTAAGCCCATAAAACTGTACTAAATATATTTTTCCATAAGCTTTTTATGAAATTCAGATCATAGCACATCATTTACAATTTTTTTGTCTTTCTTCTGATCATCTACACCTCTTGCCCAGTTCTTTAAGACAACATCATCATCCCACCTTCTTTTTAATTTTGAAGTTAGCCTGAGTTGGGATGGACCGGTGAGATTAAGGGGTAGGTTTCCACTCAGCATGTTTTCCACATGAAACCCTTCTTCAGCTTTTTGTTCTTGTTCCTTCCTGGCCTGCTCTTTGGCTCTTTCTTTCTTAATTTTTTCCAGTTCTACAAGAAGAGTTGCAGTATCATCATCACTCTCCTCTTCAAAATCTTCATCTTCCTCATTTGTTAAAGGATCATCTGCATTGAGGTTGGCAGCAGGAATCTGGTGTCACGGAGGCTTCTTTGACACTGAGGAAGAGATTGTAAGTTCTCCGGTTGGGAGATTCTATTTTTCTTTTTTCCTCTTGCAGCAGTTTTTTCTCTCTCTCTCTTCCAACTCTTTCCTGAAGTCACGGTTATGAGCCTCTTCAGGGGCAGCCTGAGTAGTGTGTCTCTATTTTGTCTCCATATGAGAAGGTAAGTCTCTGCTCAAATACTGCTGTGAAAGCTGGCTCAAATCACCTCCTTGTCATTTCTGAAACTCAGAAAGTTATCCACAGAAGCAGCAGCCAGAAGCTGAACATCAGCAGAACCCAGAAGAGAAGGACAAGACCAGGAGACGCTGCAGTGTGCCATGCCACGTGACAAGCTAAGGAAGGACCAAGAATCACCAGCAGCCAGCCCTAGAATGCTAATCCTCTGGGAGAAAGCATTGCCTTAATAACAGCGTGATTTGGATTTTTCTCTTAGCCTCAAAATGGTAAGATAATAAATTCTGTTTAAGAAAAAAAAAATCACCTTCTCCTTTTCCTCTTCTACCTCTTGCAGGTTCAAAAGTTGGTCTGGTTGCTGTTGTCCTCCTTTACGTTTGGCAGAGGTCCAGTGAAGGAGCCCCCGGAGATCAGACAGACACCATTATGACTCTTGGCTCCCAGAAACCTTTGTGCTCGGGGCCAGACTCCAAGCCAAAGGATTTTTTAAAATGTTACTTTATTATTTTTTAATGTGCAGATGTTGCCTGCATCTGGACCTCTATGGAAGGCAAGGTTCCTTTGAACAGCTGACAGTCTTGGGCCTGAGCTGAAGCAGCAGTATTGGTGATGGGGTAGGTAGACATGGAGGGTTCCTTCTCAGGGCTCCCGGCCAAACTCTAGTGGACCAACTTGGCATCTGTTCCAGTCTTGGTGTGAGTAATAGAGGTTAGAATGTACTTTGATCTTTCTACTTACTGTCCCTTCAGGAAGTAACTGTATATTCACGGCAAACAATTGAGGGGTGAGTTCTTTTGTCTCTATTAGAAATATAGAAAGCAGAAAAGCATCATTTTTACAAAAAAAAAAAAAGATTTCAGCAATATATTTTTAAAAGAGTTGTATATTCTTATCTCTTCTGTGTACAATATTCTCTGAGAAGGGGACACAAAGATCCCCTTTTATTAAACCGAAGCGTAAGACTCAGTTTATTACCCTTATCTGTTCCCTTGAAAAGGAGATATTATATGATGATTTGGAATCTCCCAAAACATCAGATTAATTACTCTTCTTAGAGAGGCACAAGTAATAGGGTATAGAGAGACAAAGAAAGTCTTTCCTTCAACAATTCTCCGTTACGAAGAGGGCAGAAGCTCTCCACTCTATAGAAATGGGAGGAAAGGGATATAACTGTCCCAGTTCCACCTCCCCAAAAGAATGAATTGTGACATCATAATTAATGTGCTGTCTGGGTCACAAAAATTAGACCTAAGGAAAGCAAGAAAGATTGACATATAAATAGGACAAAACTAAAGTTCCTGATTAAATTAGTACACTTCTTAGAAGTCCACAAATATTCATTTGGCCAAAGAAAATCATTCAGCTTAAAACACTGAACACTTTGTTTAATATTTAGCTGGAGCAGAAATGACACCACTTGGTATATAGCTGAAAGACGCTAATAGTAACAATTACTTCTGCATTTCAGCCTCCTCACAATGTTGTCAAGGACAAAAAAGTAACATAGGCAGATCATCTTAAATTCCCTTAAAGCAAGGTTATTATAAAGGTAATACAATAATTTTTCCCTTTAAAGAGAGTTTGTTTTATTAGCTTAGGCTTAGAAAGTATTTGGCCCAGATTTAACATATATTCTAGCAGTTGAGCTGATTTGCACTGCAAGTAACCAAAAATAAAGAAACTGAACAACAACAAAAATTGAATTATTTTAAACAATCTGGAAAAGTGCTTTACCACATAAATGGATGTCTATAAGTAGAGTGTACTCCAAAGGAAGCACCAGGAAGACTCTAGTTCAATAGCTTGATGATTCTCTTGACTCTGTCTTCTGTTATGTTTTGATTTTCTCTATAAACTGGTTACTTCTGTAATCTCAAAATAGCTGCCCATAGCAATTGATGTAATACTCTTATTATTTATGCTTTTTTTTAAGAGAAAGAAACCACCCCACCACCCCAAACCATGGGGAAAAAATAGTTTATCTTTAGTCTGATTGGAATCAGTTTAAGTCATCTGCCTTCTTCAGTGTACATATGTGGAATGAAACTATGAGAAGTTGTATTTTGACAAGGTAAGTGATTTGTTCAGTGTTGTTAAAGGAACAAGGGAGTAAAGTGAGGGCCAATAAAAAGAAAGCAATATTTATTTATACATAAGAGTCAGCATGCTATAATAATAATTTTTAAAATGGCATTTGACTTTTCATCCCTGTATTTTGATTTATGACTTACCAACTAATATTCAAACAAAATTATCTTGCATTGAAAACATTTGAGAATATTCTAGGAGTGATCTTTTATTTTGTATATCATGTAACTAATACCTCTTATTGGTGTAATCCAATTATAAATACTAGACTTTGAAATAATATTCTACCGGATTATTAAAAGCATGTTTAATTGCTTGCCATCAGGAGTTCAGTTTCTGCCCTGAAGTCCTCCTGCTGATCAAAAAAAATATACAAAGCCATGACTGAAAGATGTCTTCAAGATTTTGTTCAGTGTAAATAGTATTTTCAGAAAATCCTTTTAAAGCCATAATCTGACATAATTTTTAATCTTTAAACTCCTTTAAGTGACAATAATATTTGCTTACCTCAATGAATTTTATAAGGATTCATTAATCTTCTAAAATGCTTTGATGGGTTAAAACAAAATCCCATTTACAATATGAACTTCTCTACCAGTTTCAGTTTTGATTTAATTAAATGTTGTGGCATTTTGTTATGCATTAAAGTAGAACATTTTCCCCTTGCTGCCTATCTTAGTTTACTAAAGGCTGCCAATGCAAAATATCAGAAATGGGTTGGATTTTATAATAGGAATTTATTACCTTAAAATTATACAGTTCTGGCGATCCTCTAGTCCTGCCACGAGGCAAGGCCAAAATGTCAGTGGGTCTCTGCCTTCTCCCCCAGGTTCTCTCTGAGCCCAGCTGTGAACGTTCAGGCATATGGCTCATCTCTCCCTTCTCCTCCAGGTCTCATCTCTTTGAGCCTCTGGGGGGGCCTCTTTCTATGCCTCTATGCTCCGCTGATCGCAGGCTCCGGCCTCTCAGCTTCTCCAGGTTTCTTTAATGTATTAGTCAGCCAAAGGGGTGCTGATAATACCAGAAATCTATTGGCTTTTATAAAGGGCATTTATTTGGGGTAGAAGCTTACAGTCACCAGGCCATAAAGCGTAAGTTAGTTCCCTCACCAAACTCTGTTGTCACGTGTTAGAGCCTTCCTCTTCCTCTTAAGGCTCCCTGGTCCCAGCTCCTGCCAATATCAGCTGTAGGCTGGGATGGGTCTCGTCTCTCTCCCAGGGCTCATTTCTCTCTGGGCTCAGCTGCTCTGTTTTCTCTACAAGGTCAGCTGTAGACTATGAGGCTCTCTAGGCTTTGCCTCCCTCCCAGGGCTCGAGTCTCTCTGGGCTCAGCTGCTCTGCTCCCTCCAGAAGGCCAGCTGTGAACTATCAGCGAACAGCTTGTCTCTTTTCCTGGGGCCTCTACCATGTCTAAGGAGCCGTCTCTATTCCTCTATGTTCTTCTCCTGTGTGTTTACTTCCCAGGATTCCAGCATCCAAAACTCCCAACTCTGTCCTTTGCCATGTGAGTCTCCACCCACCAAGGGGCGGGACTCAAGGCCCTACTGAGGTGGCCCCAATCAAAGCCCTAATCACAATTTAATCAAGTAAAAGTGAAACCTTAGACAAACCAGTTTACAAACATAATCTAATATGTATTTTTGGAATTCATAAACAATATCAAACTGCTACATCTATGTTTCTGTGGCTGCAGGTGATCCTGGAGTCCTCCTCTCTCACATGGCAGTGTAAAACGATGCTCCCTTTCTCTGCCTTCTCCTCCGTTTATAAAGGACTCCTATAAACGCATTAAGACTGGCCCTTGGTCCCATCTCATGAAGTACGCCAATCAAAGGCCCCCAACTGAATTCAATCCAATCAAAGGGTCCCACATCCCCAGGAATGGACTAATTTAAGAACATAATTTCCAGGGGACTGCATAAAAGACTCAAACCAACACATTGCCACTTCTTAACTTTTCTCTTCTTGTCTACTAGTTTTTGTCTCCACCACTTTATTAATACCAATAAGCATTTTGTAGTAAAATTTCAATAGAGAGCAGTTTCAGATCACTTATAGTGAAATACTCAACTAACCTCACATGGCAATACTTGTTCTCTGTAAATATAATTTCATCCAATAAAGTCCTATAGAAGACAAACTGCCTACTCTAATTTTACAATCCTCTAATTGTGATACTTCCTGGATACTGTCTTATTTAGAGACATCCTTGACAAACAGAAATCCCTTGAAACCTTTTGTCTAAGAGACAGTTTCTTTCTCATTTGCTTTGAGAGAAGAGCTCACTGGTGCCACTTGGGCCTGTGCACAGGAATCCTGCTTGCTTTCTTTAATTGACAACTGAGTGACACCTTTTCCTTGATGCTTCTTCCCCAAGCAGCTGGGATTCTTCATATTTAAACTTTCTCAGGGGTGGATGTGGCTCAAATGGTTGGGCGTCCATCTGCCACATGGAGGGACCTGGGTTCGATGCCCGGGACCTCCCAGTAAAATTAAAAAAAATAAAAATAAATAAAAAATAAAAAATATATATATATATAAACTTTCTCAACAGGAGATGAATCCCAATGATATACCTAATCCAAATTAAGTAAGGGGTGGGACTCAACGCCTTACTGAGGTGGCCCAATCAAAGCCCTAATCATAATTTAATCAATTAAAAGTGATACCTCTGACAGACCAGTTTACAAACATAATCCAATAACTATTTTTGGAATTCATAAACAATGCCAAACTGCTATACCAAGAAAAAATTTTCTTTTTCTTCTAATGTAAAAAGAAGTCCACAGGTAGGAAGCCCAGATTTGGAATGCTAGTTCTGTAGTCACAAGTGACCCAAGATAAAGATATCTGCTTTGCCAGTGTTAGCACATGGCCTTCCTCTTCAAGGTTACTTCATGGTCTAAAATGGGATGCTGGAGCTCCACTCATCATATCACACTGAAATTCCAAGGAACAGAAAGGAAAATGGTAGAAAAAACAAAAGTGCTTATTGCTAACTTAAATCAGCTTCCTTTAAACAGCCTTCCCAGAATTTGCTTTTAACACTTCCACTAACATATCCTTGGCTAGAACTTAATCATACGGTAAACCAAGTGCAAAGGAGGCTGGGAGATATATTCTTTTATCTGGGCACATTACTGTCCAGAATAATATTAAGTGTATATATCTAAAAAGAAGAGAAGAGATATAGGTGTCAACTTACAGTCAGTGCCACATCTGTTATGTTATGTTTGGGATTTTGTGAAAAATGTCATCCAGCCATTAAAATAATGAAAGACAGTTATGTCAATTGACTTGGGGGGAGTTCCACAAGGACTGTTGGGTGAGAAAAGCAAAATGTATAGAAGTAATAAAATGATTCCATTTTTGTATAAAGGAGAGTGAAAAAAATCTCTACATATGTGTATGCATATGTGTATATATGTTTTTTTTACATATAGGTATATGAACATGGAAAAAATTGTAAAAGAATACACACTAGGTTGTTTACATAAGTTATCTGGGCAATGGGAGAAGGATTGAACATTTTTGTTCTCTTGATTCACTTCTTATAACAGACATGTTATTTTTGTAATTTGAAAAACATCAAAATGCTTTTTTAACAATGTGACAGCCTCTAGATCTATCCTTTATAGCACCTTTCACCAATTATGAAAATTCACAGCAAACTAGTCTACCCTAAGGGATTTTAGTGAATAAATTAATAGGACCTTGATATGAAGCAGATTTACCTAAATCGGTTTTTTTGTTTGTTTGGTTTTTTGTTTTTTGAGGTACTAGGGGCTAGGGATTGAACCTGGGCTCTCATATATGGGAAGATGGTGCTCAACCACTGAGGTATATCGGCTCCCCTGAGTTGTTTTTTTTGTTTGATTTGTTTGTCTGTTTTCATTGTTGTTTAGAAGGCACCAGGAACTGAACCCAGGACTTCCCATGTGGGAAGGAGGGGCCCAACCGCTTAAGCCACATCTGCTCTCCCCTAAATTATTTTAAATTACTTATTTAGGAAAATTATTTAAAGAGTATGTTAGCTACATAATGTTTGGAACATTGTATTCTTTTTTTGCCTAATGAATGTTAACAAATGTTTATAAATATTTAAATATGAATATAAGGCAAAATAATATCACAATAGATATCTTTGCTAAATTATGTGGCATACTAGTCTTTATGTAATTAAACAAATGACCTTTGTGAATTGTATTTGATGTTTATTTAATTTCATTTAGGCCATGAATCTTTCAAAAAAAAGTCCTATTTGGGAATTAGTCAGACCTTAGGAAAATAAATCATTCTCATGTCAACTTGGCTTCAACAATATTTCATGAAGAAAAAGTTTCAAAATCATGTACAACAACATCCCATTTTAAATTATATTTGATCCAGACATAATAAAGAATGAAGAGTATGAAAAAATAAGCAAACTAAATTAATCCCCTATGATCCTCAGCTGAAAGCTAGTATCTATTTGGTATGGAAAATATCCTGCGTAGAGGAAAAAAGCTAGTGCTAGCAAGGCTAAGACATTACTATTCCTGGAGTATAAGGTAAAAAAAAACCTTTATGACTATTAAAAATTTTAATAATATAATAATTTTGCAAAATTAAATTTAGGATTTAATCTTATATCCAAATACTTAGTTCAGTAATGGCAATATTTGGCTTCCGCCTCACTTCTGGCCAAATACTGATTTTCCAATACTAGGCCATTTGGCAGGCAGCCAAAAATATATTTGGTGGCCCACTTAATGAAAATATCCTATTGGATGAACATGATGACAATAAGAAAGGTGGTGCTTTACTGCAAACAGTCCTACAGGAACTCTAATGCACATGACAATGATCTGGGGAGATTATAATACATCTCAGTTCCTCTCTGAAATAGCCTGATCTTCCTCCATACTTGTTCTGATTCAGGAACATGCATTTTAAACAAGCTCACTAAAAGCTGTTTTTGCAGGTCCTAGGATCAAGTTTTGAGAAACACTGCTGTAATAGAAAACTCTTTAAATTTGATCAATCACCACTAGGCTGTCTTCATGTTTACTTAATAAGGATCAGGTGTGCAAAATGGCACCATTCTATACATAGAGTTTGAAAAAAAAATTATTCTGTAGTTGAATAAATTTTTCTAAAAAGTAGAATATGGGGAAGTGGATGTGGCTCAAGTATTGAGGTCCTACCAACCACATAGGAGGTCTGTGGTTCGAATCCTGGTGCCTCCTAAAAAAGACAGCAAGTTGGTGCAACAGGTAGGCACAGCAAGCTGATGTAACAAGAGACATGAAGAAAAACATAATGAGAGACACAACAAAGAGGTGGCTCAAGTGACTAAGCACCCCCCTCTCACGTCGGAGGCCCCAGATTCAGTTCCTGGTGCCTCCTAACGAAACAAGGAGGACAAACAGACACAGCAAGCACAAACAACGCGGGGGTGGGGAGAAATAAATAAAATAAATCTTTTTTAAAAAGTAGAATATGATTCAAATCTCTAATGCATCATATTTTTCTTTGTACTGAAAAGTGGCCAACGGGATGGAGCAGATAGATAAATCTGTGGGCCCCTCCCTCTCTCTCTCTCTTTCTTTCTTTCATGTTTTAACCATTTTTGCAAGGCGGGAGTGGTATTATTTGTCTGTGGAGGAGGCATAGTTGGGGTGGGGGTTGGCTTACAGGGATAAAGAGAGGATTTGAATAGGAAAGTAGTGAGCAATTATACTCCAGGTCCCTGAATCCAATTCACAATGAATTTTCATGGCTTATAATTCCTAAATTTATTTCTGAAAATACTCTTATTTTCAGTTAAATGTAAGCAGCCATCTAAGTGAAATATTGGGACTCTTGTTTCAGAAGATCTTGGTTCCAATTTCATAAACCTCTATCTTGAAATAAAATTATGAATGTAAACAATGTATTTCAGTAACTTTGTGAATCATTTTTCTGTGTTGGTTCTTTTTCTGAATCTTTAGCAAAAACATTATTTGGGACAGATTCCAGGCCAGGACAAAAATGCAAAACCCCATACTGCTCATTCTTTGATTATTTTGCCTTGAATTAAAGTAGATGGTTGGCAGTTAGCCACTAGGAATTCAAAATGTTCTCATTTGCTATCCCCTTAAAAATAATCTAGCCTCGGGGAGCAGGTATAGCTCAAGCGCCTGCTTCTCATGTAAGAGGTCCTGGGTTCAATCCCCTGTACCTCCAAAAAAAAAAAAAAAAAAAAAATTCTTGTTTTGCCAACAAGTTTGACAATGAAGATGAACCCAACTCTCTTGTGGAGTTGTTCAAGGTTAAATGGCTTGGGTTAGTGGCAGAATCAAGGCTCAAGTTCAGTGATTCTAGCTCTTGGAAATTGAAAGGCCGAGAGAGTGCGTTCCAAATCACTCCATGTGTGTAATTTAGGATGGTTTTAAGGAAGGGAGGGAATGCAAAATCGTGGGACCCTCTGTCCTCACATATGGCTCCAAGTCAAGGTAGTCCGTACAGGGTGTAACAAGAACATTTGAACTTCAGGCAGGCGAAATTCTTCGGTTCCGGTGATAATTCTGACACTAACAAACCACGTGCCCTTACTAGCTTAACTTCTTTAAGGGAACGTAACCAATAAAAGCCCACCCAGTCCTGGTTGTCCAATATGTGTTAGCCTCTTTCATTCCTTCTCTTGGGAATTATAAACATTAAAGAGAATAATGTACAATAAATCACCCAGGACAGTGCCTAGAGGACACTAACGCTCAATATTATTATTTATTATTTCTTAGTACCGAGAGACCAGTCTTCAAGAGACTGGTAACGCGCTAGACATCACGTAGGTTTTTCCTTCACTCTGACCCAAGACTGCGCATGTGCGCTTCCGTGCAGAACAGCTCGCGCCAGAGGTTTTCCCGCCAGGACGCAAGCTCCGCCTAAGGCTCGCCCCTTAAAGCGCAGGCACCACGAGTGGACCCCATGCTCTGCTGGCGTGACGTCAATGGCAGTTCCAGAGTCGGGGCGTTTGCTTCCGGGGCTAAATATGCTTCACTTCCGGGGGGAGTCGGCATTACGGGTAGCCAGCGGCTAGCGAGGTGTTTGCAGCTTCTTCCTGGTTCGGCGGTCTCTGTCCTTGTAGACCAGTCATGAAGATCACAAGGCAAAAACACGCCAAGAAGCATCTCGGCTTCTTCCGGAACAATTTCGGAGTCCGGGAGCCCTACCAGATACTGCTGGACGGCACATTCTGTCAGGCGGCGCTGCGGGGCCGTATCCAGCTGCGGGAGCAGCTGCCCCGCTACCTCATGGGGGAGACGCAGCTGTGCACCACCAGGTAGGCCCAGATGGGGCTGGAGAGGAGGTGCGGGCCGGGTAGGTGTGGTAAAGACCAGGCTCTTAACACATTCAACATACGCTGAGAACCCACGTGGAGCAAAGCGCCCCGTCCACGAGGAGTTGACAGTTGTGTGGAAGCGTTAAAGGGATCCTGAAAATATTTACGTGTGGTTAGCATGGCGAATAGGAAGACGTGCCTTGTGTTCAGATAGACCTGGCTTTGGATCCTGAATCCAATCCTGCCAGTTTTGTGATTTCGTGCAAGTTATCTAACAGATAATAACTATAAAATTGCTGTAAGGGTCAAACGAAGTATCTTGTATATAGAGAATTTATCAGTATCCAAACACCCCTCTTAAAATAGATGTTATTGTTTCCATAACTTTTTCTAGTTTAAACCAAAGTGTTTCAAACCTCGCAACCGCCTATGAGGTAGCATTTTCTATTCCCGGGATAAGAAGTCAGGACTCAAGATTAATGCAACTGTCTTTATTAAGTACTGGCCATACGCCAAGCGCTGCTTTGGCCACAGAAGATAATTTGATGAAAAGGACAGTCAAGCTCCTAGTCCTCACTGTCAGTAAAGTGCATAAGTCAATCCGTGTTTTCTGACTCCAGAACTCCCTTGACTCCCTTCATCAAAGCGTGCAAATAATTAGGATAGAACCTTGAGCAGGAGAGGATGGAACCAGTGAAGGTTTCATGAGAAGATAACATTTGAGCCCAGTTAGTTCAATCCAGAGGGGAAGAACTAATGACCAAAAAAAAAGGCATTCCTTGTCTTGGTACCTCTTGAGAAAAGGAATAGAGTTGTGAAATGCTTGGGTATGAGGTTAACACACAGAGTATAGTTAGAAATGAAGCTGGGAAGAAGGTAGATCTTCTGAGATTAGATCTTGAAGAACTACTACTGAGAAATTTAATAGGGTTTTTTTTTTCATTGTAGAATATTGACTTTTTAAGAAGTGAAAAAAGAATATTAAAATGACTCAATACCACCACCTGTGATTAACCACTGTTATTTGGGCTGTATAACCCAATCCAAGAATGGACTTTTACTGTGCATATTATGTTAATGGCCTGCTTTTCTTATGTAACACTACTGCATGAACAGCTTGCCATATTTGTTCAGAGCTTCCCAAGCAGTGTGCCTAGGTTACAGATGTTTCGAAACTTTTGATCCCCTTAGCCTTGAGAGCTTCCAGATAAGTCCTTAGATGTTGGCCTGTGCCGCTGCGTTGTTTCTGTACACCTGAGTTGCTTCTGACTACAAGAAGCTTATCCACTTCCCCATGTGTACCATAGAAATGTTAACGTTATGCACTATGATATAAAAGAGGTTGAAAAGTACTACATGAAATTATATTCTACAACATTTTTTTTCCAAAAGAACTCATTTATTTCACCTTCAGGAATCTTTAAAACATTCACAAAATGGTATAATGAAAGAGCTTTCACCCAGCATTTGCAATAATCAACAAAACCAATCGTTTCATCTTCCCCTTAAAGATGGGTTATTTTAAAGCATATTTTGTCAATTCTTTTGTATGCATCCTGAAAAGGTAAAGGTGCCTTTTAAAATCAGGATCCAAACAAGGTACATAAATTGTTTCTGGTTTCCAGGTCTCTTCAGTCTTTTTGAACTCTAGCAGATCCCCCTCTCCCCCCACCCCTTTTAAATAAATTTCTATTTATGTTTTTAAGAAATTATGTCTTTTTTTTCCTTATAGAATGTCCTATGTGCAGCATTTGGATATTGTAGCCCCTCGAAGTCATTTAACAAGTCTCTTTATCTTTATTTCCTGACACCAGTAGTTATATCTAGATGGCTTAAGCATAGTCAAGTTTGAAGAAATTTGCAGTTTAATTTGAGGAAATAGAGTAGCAAAATGTTATCAGAACTGGGCTTTGTTTAAAAAAGATAACTGCAGCACTGTGAGGGGTGTATAGGAGAAGTAAGAGAATGAAAAAAGGTAAATCTGTTTTGTGGTTGTTAAGTCAAGAAATAATGGGAGCCTGAACCTGGAAAGAAATGCAGGAACCCAAGGAGTCTATGAGAAGACATTACTTAATTTCACATAGATAGTAAACTCTGTAGGAGTCAAAGTTTGAAGACAGAAAAGTAGAAAATTTCATTTTAGAAATGAATTTGAAGAGCTGATGACCGTGTGTACACAGGAAAATATTAAATAAGTAATCAGAAATTTGGGCCTGGGTTAAAGCTAGAGGTTTAGACTGATGGGAAAAAGCAAAATACATTTTCTTTTCTTTAACTTTCTTTTATTGGGGTTGGATTAAAGATAATTGAGGCAGGAGCAGATGTGGTTCAAGCAGTTGAGTGCCTACCTCCCACATGGGAGGTCCTGGGTTTGGTTCCTAGTGCTTCCTACAGAAGACAACCAAACAACAAGCAGACAATGAGTCAAAAATAAAAAAGAGAATGAGGTGAGGTAGCCTATGACAAGGGCTGAGTAGGACTGAAGAATCCTTTTGACTCAGTAGTTTTCTCTCTCTCTCTCTTTTTAGTGTGAGAAAAGGAATGCTTGGGAGCTTATTAATTTGTTAATTTCTAGCTCTACCATAAAAAGTGCAGATTTTGGGAGAACAGGAGCTACAAATTAATGCAGCTAAATAATTATGTGATTCTGATTGGATAGTTTATAGATGACACTTTGAGAAACATTGGCTTCTATTAATATGAAAATGTAGAGTGAGAGGAAATTATTCAGCTTAGAATTGGAGTGCTCAGGAAGAGACAAGTGGTCAAGAGAGCAGATCATGTAGCCAGAATATCTGTGTTTGAATCCTGCTCTACCACATATTAACTATATGACTTTGAGCAAGTTACACAATTGCATTAGCCTTAACTTAAAAAAAAATAATAAAATGGGAATAATGATGCTTTTAGGGTTTTGTGGGGATTAAACAAGTTAATAGCACTTAATAAGTGTTCTGTAAAATTTTCATTCAATCTTAGAAAAATATTTGTTGATACCTTCTTTGTGCCAGGTATTGTTAGCTATTTTAATTGATGATCCTCAACATTATGATTTCTTTCTAAGCTATACTGTTTTGTATTCATGAAGTAGTCATATATCATTTTCTGATCTCTTTCTTTAAAATACACTTACTCTTTCTTTTCCTTCTGTCTTTAATTTAGGGCCTAAGATTTTGAAATGATGCTTATATACTTATGTAGCTTATTGTTCCTTTTTTTTTTTAACTTTAGGAATGACTTTATTTCATGTGCAAATTATGAATTGATGCTCTATCCCTAAACTCAATTTTCCAAAACCAACAGGGCTTTTGTAAAGAAACAAGGCAACAAATTTTAAAAGGCACTAGGATTCCTTTGCTAAATTAGTGCCAAGCTGGAAAAATAAAGCTTGTTCCACTAGGAATCTCAAGTGGGTAGAAATTAATAGAGTTTAGTGCCATTTCAGAAAAAGATTATTCAACTCTCACTCACATCCAAAACTGGCGATCAGAACCATACACTTAAACCAGGTCAAAACAGTCTAATATAATTAGGCTTCAATTTCAAGTAGCCTAGTGGTTTTTTTTTTGGTATGGCTTTGATCCCTATTTCTTAAAGTCAAGGGCTTTGTAGATTCCCAAATTAAATCCTGTTGAATTTTATAACAATATGGTATTGGAATTCTTGGGTATGTATTGTTTGTTTTTGAGGCAGCTCTAAATCTTTCCCAAGTGATACATTAAATTATTATATTCATTACTGAGTAAAATATTGTTCATTTGCCTAATACATCCTAATTAGTCCATATCAGACAAAATATTTCAAGCTTCCTTTTGAAATTCCTGCCCTGTAGAATCATTTGAAATGAGGAAACTGGGGAAAGAGAGGTTAAGTCCCTAGATCAAGGCCACACAGCTCACTGTAAAGTCTCCAACCCTTAAAACAGTGGGAATGGGAATGTATAGAGACTTTTAAAATAATTTGTGGTGTTTTTTTGTTTTTTTTTAAAGGAGGCACTGGACACCAAACCGGGACCTCCCATGTGGGAAGCAGGCACTCAATCGCTTGAGCCACATCCATTCCCTGTGATTTTTTTTTAAAATGACCTGTTGACTTGAGAATTTTCACTTTTCTTAACTGAAAATATTTTGAAAGTCTGTTGATTTTTACTTAAACTGGAAGTATATGACACTATGGCTAGGGGCAGGGATCAGGTGTCAAACTACTTGGATTCATATTTCAGCTTTACCTTTTTTTAGTTTGAACTTGGGCATGTTACTTCAAATCTTTTAGAATGGGGTCCTCCAAAATAAGGATAATTTTAAAGTAAGTTGTCTAACTTCAGAAGGTTGTTTTGAGATTCAAGGAGACTTATGTAAAGAGTAAATTAGCATGCTGCCTGGAATGAAATAAGTGCTCAATAAATTTTAGCTATTATTACTTTTCTTTCTACTTGATGAATGCATTTTCCAGGTATTCTCTTTTAAAATAATAAGAGGATATAAGGGGCACAAGGTTTTTCTTTTTTTCTTTTTTTAAACAATTTACTGAAGTATATCATTCATTCATGAACATACATAAATAATAAGTGTTCAGGAAACATTGTAAACTTACAAAACAAACATGCATAACATCATACAGGGCTCCCACACATCATCCCACCACAAATACTTTGCATTGTTATGAAATATTTGTTAACAAATTATGAAAGAGCATCGTCAAAGTATTACTACTAACTATAGTCCGTATCTTATTCCCCTATACTTTTTTTTTTTTAAAGGATTTATTTATTTACTTTTATCCATCCCCCCACCCCCATTTTTGCTGTTTTTGTGTCCATTCCCTGGGCAACTCTCTGTGTCCATTTCCTGCCCTCTCTTCTCATCCTTCACCTCCTGTCTTCACTGGGATTCGATCCTTGGAAACTCCGATGTGGGAAAGAGGCATCCTACTGCCTGCGCCACCTTTGTTCGGGGTTTTTTGGTGCATCTCGTTTTGGCTTTCCCTTGTGTCACTCTCCTGTTATGTCATCATCTTGCTGTGTGGCACGTGGGCACTGGCAGTGTACCCGCGTGTGGGGCCTGGTGGCCTGCGCACATTCTATATTTTTCTTTATTTTAACCGGGAGGTTCTGGGGATCGAACCCAGGTCCCTCCATATGGGAGATGGATGTCCAATCATTTGAGCCACATCCATCCCTCTGCAATCTCTTAAAGTTGACCAAAGATTCCTATAATTACAGTCATTTCCCATACAGGATGGTCATATAATAAATCAGGCTTGGTTTATCACCAGCATTCTAAAAGCCAGACCTAGGGAGAAAAACTAGGTCTGGGACACATGCATGGTTTCTAAAATAGTGAATGTTTAGCCTACTCTGATTATCACAAAATCAGGTCAGCGAGAATATTCACAAAGGTTTTTCTTTTTGGAGCAATGAAAATGTTCCAAAATTGATTGCGGTGATGAATGCATAACTCTGATTATACTGAGAGCCAATGATTATACACTTTGGATGATTGTATGGTATGTGAATATATCTCAATAAAACTGCTTTAAAATGTGAAATGCCAAATTTAAAAGCTGATTTGTGACTGCTCTATGACACATTCAGATTGTAAAAAAAATGGAGTATTGTTTTTTACATGCTTTATGTAAATAACTGCAGTTTATCTGTTATAATTGTGGGCCAATAATGATATTTTTTTTTTCAGATGTGTTTTAAAGGAGTTAGAAACTCTGGGAAAGGACTTATATGGGGCAAAATTGATTGCACAAAAATGCCAGGTTCGAAATTGTCCGCATTTCAAGAATTCAGTGAGTGGATCAGAATGTCTGCTTTCCATGGTTGAAGAGGGAAATCCTCATCATTATTTTGTGGCAACACAGGTAATACTATTTTTAAGATTACAAAGTAACTTTATCCATTTCTATAATCAGGAAAAAAAATTAAAATTAGAAATTATACACTAAGGTGTGACAAAAATGATTTAGGGTTCTTGAAGGAAAGTTAAGTAGAGCAAAGATTTTATATTCTATATGTTCATGAATGTTTTTTTATGTTCATGTATTTCATACTGTCTCAGAAAGGCATGATTCATTTATATAAGACTTCACCACTGACATGGAACTGTTTCAGGCTTTTAAAGACTAAGCAGAAGAGACACTCTTTCAGGGTTGATATTAATAAGTTTGCATAAATAAAAGTTTGTATATGTGCATCTCATCTACATTATCTAGTTGTTTCAGGTACAGTTGTTCATAGATCTTATGATCTCTGTTATTTCTATGGGGTCAGTAGTAATTGTCCCTCCTCTCATTTCTGATTTTATTTATTTGTGTCTTTTCTCTTTTTTTTCTTTGTCAGGCTAGCTAAGGGTTTCTCGATTTTGTTGATCTTCTCAAAGAACCATCCTCTTGTTTTGTTGACTCTCTCTATTGTTTTTTCATTCTCAATTTCATTTATTTCTGCTCTGATCTTTACTTTTCTTTCCTTCAGCTTGGTTTGGGTTTGGTTTGCTGTTCTTTTTCTAGTTCCTCCAGGTATGCAGTTAGATCTTCAATTTTAGTTCTTCTTTTTTAACGTTTAGCTCTTCTTTTAAGCATCGAGGTCTATAAATTTCCCTTTCAGCACTGCCTGTGCAGTATCCCATAGGTTTTTATATGTTGTGTTCTCATTTTCATTTGTCTCAAGATATTTACTGAATTCTCTTGCCATTTCTTCTTTGACCCACTGAGTATTTAAGAGTATGTTGTTTAATCTCCATATATCTATGAATTTTCCCCTTTGCCATCCATTATTGATTTCCATCTTCATTCTGTTATGATCAGAGTAAGTGTTTTGTATAGTTTCAATCTTTATAAGTTTATTGAGTCATCTCTTGTGACCCAACATAAATGGTTTATCCTGGAGAAGAATTCATGAGTGTTTGAAAAGAATGTATATCCTGCTGTTTTGAGATGTATTACTCAATAAATGTGTGTGGTCTAGTTCATTTATCATTTTATTCAAGCTCTCTTTTTCTTTCTTTATCCTCTGTCAGGATGTTCTTTCCAATACTGAGAGTGGTGTATTGAAGTCTCCAACTATTATTATAGAGACAACTATTTCTCCAGTTTTGTCAGGTTTTTTTGTTTTGTTTTCTTTTAAAGGAGGTACTGGGGATTGAACCTGGGACCTTGTACATGGGAAGCAGGCACTCAACTGCTGAGTTACACCCGCTCCCCCACTCTCATTTTTTTTTTTAACTTTATTTTGTACATTTAATAATTAAAAATATAAATAATTAAAAACTAAAAAGTAAACACAGATGAATAAATATATACATTTTCTAAATTAAATGTACTGAATATATATAATTTTTTTTTTTTTACTCGAACAATGTTATACAATATATTTGGTTCATAGTAACTCAGTCATACAGTATTTGTCCTTTTGTGTCTGCCTTGCTTCGCTCAACATAATGTCCTCCAGGTTCATCCATGTTGTAATATACTTTATGACTTCATTTCTTCTTAGAGCTGTATAATATTCCATCGTGTAAATACACCACAGTTTGTTTATCCATTTGTCTGTTGATGGACACCTGGGTTGTTTCCAACTTTTGGCAATGATGAATAATATTGCTATGAACATCGGTGTGCAGATGTATGTTCATGTCACTGCTCTCAATTCTTCTGGGTATATACCCAGTAGTAGTATCACATGGCAAGTCTATATTGAACTTCTTTAGAAACTGCCAAACAGTCCTCCGCAGTGGCTGTACCATTCTGCATTCCCACCAACAGTGAAGAAGTGTTCCTATCTCTCCACATCGTCTCCAACACTTGTATTTCTCTGTCTTTTTCATAGTGGCCATTCTGATAGGTGTGAAATGATATCTCATTGTAGTTTTGATTTGCATTTCCCTAATCATGAGTGATGTTGATATTTCCCATGTGTTTTTTTGCCATTTGTATTTCTTCTTTGGAGAAATGTCTTTTCAAGTCCTTTGCCCATTTTTTAATTGGGTCATTTGTCTTTTTATTGTTGAGCTGTAACATCTCTTTATATCCTGGATATTAAACCCTTATCAGATATGTGATTTCCAAATATTTTTTCCCATTGAGTTGGCTGCCTTTTTACCCTTTTGACAAAGTCCTGTGGGTGCAAAATGTTTAATTTTGAGGAGGTCCCATTTATCTATTTTTTCTTTTGTTGCATGTGCTTTGGGTGTAAGGTCCAAGAAACCACCACCTACTACAAGGGTCTTGAAGATGTTTCCTTACATTTTCTTCTAGTAGTTTTATGGTCCTGGCTTTTATATTTAGGTCTTTGGTCCACTTTGAGTTGATTCTTGTATAAGGGGTGAGATAGGGGTCCTCTTTCATTCTTTTGGTTATAGGTTTCCAGTTCTCCCAACATCATTTGTTGAAGAGACTGTTTTGTTTTTTTTTCCCGTTAGCATGGACTTGGTAGGTTTGTCAAAAAAACGGTTGACTGTATAGGTGAGGATTTATTTCCAGGTTCTCAATTCTATTCCACTGATTGATGTATCTATCTTTATGCCAGTACCATGCTGTTTTGACCACTGTAGCTTTGTAATATATTTCAAGGACAGGCAGTGAAATTCCTCCCACGTCGCTCTTCTTTTGTAGAATGCTTTTGCTATTCAGGTACACTTACCCTTCCAGATGAATTTGGTAATTGCCTTCTCTAATTCTGT
>JAKSZT010054489.1:7534871-7565115 GCA_026826555.1 Tolypeutes matacus
ATTCTGTAAAGTAAGCTGTTGGGATTTTGATTGGTATTGCATTGAATCTATAAATCATCTGTTACTTTTCTTTGCAGGCTTTCAAATTGTTCTTTATACTCACCCAGTATCTTTTTAATATCCTTTATCTCTTTAGTGTATTTTCTTTTCAATTTTTCAAATTGAGTTAGGAGATTTGTGTGATTATCATTGATTAGTTGTCTTAAATCCTGTAAATCATCAGGGTATTTGGTTTGTTCCTTTGGCTGGACCATCTCTTCCTGTTCCTAGTATGGCTTGTAGTTTTTTGCTGGTGTCTAGGCATCTGAGTATGTTGGTAAATTTACTCTGATGGTCAATTTCTCTCTCTTGCCTAGTGTTGTTTTTTTTTTTTTTTTTTTTTTGTCTTTTCCCACAGCTCTTAGATCTTTGGTTCAACTTATTCTAAGTCTAAAATTGCCCAGTTTAAGTTATCAAAATCGGGTCAGTGACTCACTAAAGGGTCACAGATTTTCTCCTAGGGGTGGGGCTAAAGGGAGACCTAACAGCAGTTTTTGGCCTTGCAATTTCCTGGCAGGCCAGCAGATAGCACTTGTCAGCAAACCTTTCCACAGAGGTATTTCTTTTCAACCTCCACTTTCCTGTGTTTCTGGTCTGGCTGGAGTCGAGATGCAAAGCAGGCTCTGCTGGCCAAATTCACTGAAAAGATGCCCTCCAACTCACCCTACCTCTTCCCTTGTAACAGCTGACAGGGGAGCTAGATGTCTGTTCCTCTCTGTCAGCTCCAGGGAGCCAGGCATTTTGTCCAGGCTTAATGTCTTGAGGATGGGGGTTGGGAGTCCTTCCCAGCCACCACAGGGCTTTAGTAACTCATGGTGGTTATTTCAGATTCTTCATCTCTCTGTCCCTTGCCTTCCTAGGAATTGTGCAGCACTGTTCTGGTCTACTGACCCCCAAAGCAGGTCCCTCAGACAGCTTTTGGCCCTTTCTTCATTGTTTTTGTGAGAGTTGTGCCCTGCCTGCTTTCCCTGATGCCATCTTCCCAGAACTCCTCCCTGTGCTCATTTTTTATGTTTTTCTTCCTATTATCATAAAATACCCTACTAGTGAGACATACTGTTTTAAAAAATGAAATCTGTGATCCCTATTTCTAATGTAACCTTCTTAGAAAGTTCTTAGAAACACTTCTATTTGAAGGCACCTTAATTTAATTAACATGTTTGAACTACATAATTCTATTTTTATTTTTAATAGGATCAGAATTTGTCTGTGAAAGTAAAGAAGAAGCCTGGAGTTCCTCTCATGTTTATTATTCAGAACACTATAGTCTTGGACAAACCTTCTGCAAAAACAGTTGCCTTTGTTAAAGCTGTGGAGTCAGGTCAGCTTGTCTCAGTGCATGAGAAACAAAGTATCAAGCAACTAAAAGAGGAACAGGGTTTAGTGAAAAACCCAGAACAGAGAAGAAGGAAAAAACGCAAAAAAATAAGTGGTCCCAATCCTCTTAGCTGTTTGAAGAAAAAGAAGAAAGCACAGGATACAAAACCATCTTCTACTTCTGATAAGAAAAGGAAAAGAAAAAGGATCCGGAACAGACCTACCTCAAAAGTACTTTCTGAGGGGAGTGGGTGTGTCTCAAGCGTTTGAGTGCCTGCTTCCCACATGGTAGGTGCCAGGTTCGGTACTCGGTGACTCCTAAAAAAAAGAAAACAAAGAACAAGCAAACAAATGTAAAAGCCACCTCAGGGGAGCTGATGTGGCTCAGTGGTTGAGCGCCAGCTTCCCACATATGAGGTCCTGGGTTCAGTCCCTGGCCCTGGTAAAAAAGTACTTTCCGAGAAGCAGGAGGCAGAAGTATAATGAATCCTTTGGATACTTTCAAAGACTTTCAAATGTGAAAAATAAATTTATATTTAAAAATTTGGAAGTACTTAAGATAAAAGACAATTTATTTTTGTAAATAAATACGGACCCATAAGCCCTGCGTAAAATTATTTGTGAAATAAAGAGTGGATGGGTTTAGGTGTGGAAATATTTACTTTTTTAGTTGGTGATTTTTCAATGTGAACTTAGTGTGTCCTGTCTTTTCCTCTGCTAAAACATTATATGCTAAAGCAGTCCCTCTTTCATATTCACAGAGAAAACCTTTTTCAACTCTTCTAGTTGTAGAATTTACCTTTATATTTCCATGTAATATGAATACTGTGCTATTATTGATCCATCCATTATCTCTTGACTTATTAGAAAGAATGGAAATGCTTGCTTGCTTATACTCCTCCCTCCAATCTCCATATATATTATTTCAGTTTTCATACATCCCAAATTCAATATTTTTATTATTATGATTATAAACATTCACTGCTGATCCAGTAGCATACCATGACTACATTTATTTCATATATATATATATATATATATATATATAATAGCCTCATTTTCTTTTTTTTTTTTAAACAATGTATTGACTTTTATCCACTTTTACCCACCCCGCCCCCCGTTTTTGCTGTTTCTGGGTCCATTTGCTGGGCAACTCTCTGTTTCCGTTTCTTGCCTTGTCTTCTCATCCTTCTAGTCGTCCTTGGGAGTTGATCCTCGGAATCTCCGATTCAGGAGAGAGGCGTCCCACCACTTGTGCCACCCCAGCTCCCGGCTCCTCAGCACATCTTGTCCTGGCCCTCCCTTGTTTCACTCTCCTGTTGTGTCATCATCTTGCTGCATGGCTCGCGGGGCCTGGTGGCTCACCCGCAGACAGGGCCTGATGGCTCACCCTCTCACAGGACCTGGAGACGCACGCACCTTCTATATTTTTCTTATTTTTACTGGGAGGTTCTGGGGGTCGAACCCAGGTCCTTCCATATGGGAGACGGGCGCCCAGCCACCCGAGCCACATCCGTCCTCCTGCTGTGTCTCTTAAGGTTGACCAAAGATACCCAAAGTTACAGTTATTTCCCATACACGATGGTCATATAATAAATCAGCCTTAGTTTATCACCAGCATTCTAAAAACCATACCTAGGGAGAAAAACTAGGTCTGGGGACACGTGTGGTTTCTAATATAGCGAATGTTTAGCCTACCCTGATTATCAAAGTCAGGACAGCAAGAATATTCACATCTCATTTTCTTTAAGCATCTGACATAATCTTGCCACATTCTCCAATAACTGTTATGGACCTCACAATTTTCCATATGGTCATACCCATCAGATAACATCAGGTCATTTTTTTCCTCTTGGAAGATATATATGGGGCACTCTTAACATTATCCATTGTAGACAGGTTTTCTGGCTAGCAAGACACACAGCTGTCACCCAGGTAATACCTCTTATTCTTAGCCAGAGAATTTATTTTTGTCACTTGTATTTCCTGAATTCTTTGTTTTACTCTCTTATTTTTTTCTTCCTTTGTTATGGTAGAGCACAGCTAGTATCTTTGAGAAAGTGTGTACAGGAAATACACTTTTTGATCCTCCATGTACTACCCTCATATTTGTTGCACTGATCATCTAGCAAGACAATTCTTGGTTGAAAATCATTTCACTACCTTTTTCTTGAGAACCTTTTACAAAGATGTTTACAAGGTGCTGGGGGAAAAAGACCCCATTTTCTGAATTCCATTTGTCCACGGAAGATGATTTTTTAGATGTGAATGTTAACTTCATAGCAAGAATTCCAGAATATTTTTTAAGATTGATTCATGACTGTTATCCAAAAGAGTCTAAATTAGTCTAAAGGTCAATTAAAGATTGAATAATCAAACTTGTCTTTTTCAGCCCCTCCATATTCAATTGTTTTAGTCATAGATCGGACCAAAATTAAAATGTATTTGCACTGTAAGTTTGAAGTATATAGTTGTTGAAACGTGATGTCTGATCAGTAGCTCCTCACTTGTACTTTTTCATGGCGTTTTAGAGCAGTGGTCTTAATCTGTATCATTAAAGTATCATGATCAGTTATGAAATTCAAAATGTATAAGTTCTTTTACTAATGACTAAAATAAATGACTTCTTAAATTTGATCCAATTCAAATTTATTCCTACAAAAATGCCATTCCTAGTTGAATTCAGAGATGCACACTATCATCTGGCAAGCCAGAGTAGTGTTGGTGGATTGTAATTTCATGGTTCCATTTTAAATTCTCGACCGTTGGAACATTTTTAATAAGGAAGGCAAGGAAAAAATATTGGGAAAAAAGTGTCCATGTGTAGTTCCTGTGAGGAAGGATCGCATCTGTCAATAATGACAGGAGTTCAGGTTACCAACTAAAATGCTGAGAAAGTGATAAAGCAGGTGAAATATACACAGAGAATGCATACATTTTACGTATTTTTTTTAAAAAAATATGACAATTAGGGAAGCAGGAAATATCTTGTTTTTTAAAAATGCCAATTTAAAAATATTAAAAAGGCATTATAAAGTATATGTTTTTAAATTTTAAAACTGATATTTCATTTATATGCTTTCCAAGTTAAATTGCTAAAAGATCATTTATTAACTTTATTTTGTACATTTAATAATTGAAAGTGTAAACAAAAACAGTTGAATAAAAACATACATTTCTCAATTAAATGTACTAGATGCATATAAAGTTTTTTTTAAATCAATATGTTACACAATAAATTTGGTTCATAGTAATGAAATCATACAGCATTTGTCCTTTTGTGTATGCCTTGCTTTGATCAACATAACGTCCTCCAGGTTCATCCATGTTGTCATATGCTTTATGACTTCATTTCTTCTTACAGCTGCATAATATTCCATCGTGTGAATAGACCACAGTTTGTTTATCCATTCATCTGTTGATGGACACCTGGGTTTTTTCCAGCCTTTGACAATCATGAATAATGCCACTATGAACATCAGTGTACAGATGTCTGTTGGTGTCACTGCTCTCAGTTCTTCTAGATATATACCCAGTAGTGGTATTGCAGGGTCACATGGCAAGTCTATATTCAACTTCTTTAGGAACTGCCAAACAGTCCTCCACAGTGGCTGTACCATTCTGCAATTGCTCCAACAGTGAATAAGTGTTCCTATCTCTCCATGTCATCTCCAACACTTGTATTTCTCTGTCTTTTTCATAGTGGCCATTCTGATAGGTGTAAAATGATATCTCATTGTAGTTTTGATTTGCATTTCCCAAATCATGAGTGATGTTGATATTTCCCATGTGCTTTTTTGCCATTTGTATTTCTTCTTTAGACAAATGTCTATTCAAGCCTTTTGCCTATTTTTTAATTGGGTCGTTTTATCTTTTTATTGTTGAGTTGTAACATCTCTTTATATATTCTGGATATTAAACTCTTATCGGATATGTGATTTCCAAATATTTTCTCCCATTGAGTCGGCTGCCTTTTCAATCTTTTGACAATGTCTGGTGAGGTGAAAAAGTACTTAATTTTGAGGAGGTTCCATATATCAAGTTTTTCTTTTGTTGCATGTGCTGTGGGTGTAAGTTCCAAGAAACCACCACCTACTATCTTGTGTTGAAGATGCTTCCCTACGTTTTCTTCTAGTAGTTTTATGGTCCTGGCTTTTATATTTAGGTCTTTGATCCATTTTGAGTTGGTTCTTGTATAGGGAGTGAGAGAGAGATCCTCTTTCATTCTTTTGGTTATAGATATTCAGTTCTCCCTGCACCATTTGATGAAGAGATTGTTTTGTCCCATTAACATGGACTAGGTAGGTTTGCAAAAACCAGTTGACTGTATAAATGAGGGTTTATTTATGGACTCTCAATTCTATTCCATTGATCAATGTGTCTTTCTTTATGCCAGTACCATGCTGTTTTGACCACTGTAGCTTTGTAATATGTTTCAAGGACAGGCAGTGAAATTCCTCCCATGTCGCTCTTCTTTTTCAGAATGCTTTTGGCTCTTCAGGGACACTTTCCCTTCCAAATGAATTTGGTAATTACCTTTTCTAATTCTGTAAAGTAGGCTGTTGGAACTTTGAATGGTATTGCATTGAATCTATAAATCAGTTTGGGTAAGATTGACATCTTCACAATATTTATTCTTCCAATCCATGAACACAGAATGTCTTTACGTTTGTTTAGGTCTTTTTAAAATTTCTTTTAGCATTGTTTTGTAGTTTTCTGCATTAGAAATAGGTACTGTACTTCTTTGGTTAAATTCGTTCCTATGTATTTGAATCTTTGTTGCTGTTGTAAATGGAATTTTCCCCTGGATTTCCACCTCAGAGCCTTCGGTATTAGTGTACAAAAACATTAATTATTTTTGTGTATTGATCTTGTATCCTGCCACTTTGCTGAACTCATTTATTAGCTCAAGGAGCTTTGTCATGGATACTTCAGGATTTTCTAAGGACAGGATCATGTCACCTGCAAACAGTGAGAGTTTTATTTCTTCTTTTCCTATTTGGATGCCTTTAATTTTTTTCCTTGTCTAATTGCCCTAGCTAGAACTTCTAGTACAATCTTGAATAACAATGATAACAGTGGGCATCCTTGTCTTGTTCTCGATCTTAGAGGGAAAGTGTTCAAACTTTCCCCATTGAGTACAATGTTGGTTATGGGTTTTGCATATATGCCCTTTTTCATATTGAGGAATTTTCCTTCTATTCCTATCTTTTTAAGTGTTTTTATCAAAAAAAGGATGCTGGATTTTGTCGAATACCTTTTTTTTTGCATCAATTGAGGTGATAATATGGTTTTTTCCCTTCAATTTGTTAATGTGGTATATTACGTTGATTGATTTTCTTATGTTGAACCAGCCTTGCATACCAGGAATAAATCCCATTTGGTTGTGATGTATAAGTGTTTTGATGTGCTGTTGGATTCGATTTGTAAATACTTCATTGAGAATTTTTGCATCTATGTTCATTTTCTTGTAGTATCTTTATCTGGCTTTGGTATTAGGGTGATGTTGGCTTCATAAAAAGTGTTGGATAATTTTCCCTCCTCTTCAATTTTTTGGAAGAGTTTAAATGGGATCGTTGTTCATTCTTTTTGAAATGCTTGGTAGAGTTCACCTGTGAAGCCATCTGGTCCAGGACTTTTCTTTGCTGGAAGATTTTTGATGACGGATTCAATCTCCTTAATTG
Source organism: Tolypeutes matacus (assembly GCA_026826555.1). Taxonomy (NCBI): domain Eukaryota; kingdom Metazoa; phylum Chordata; class Mammalia; order Cingulata; family Chlamyphoridae; genus Tolypeutes; species Tolypeutes matacus. The sequence goes on from JAKSZT010054489.1 coordinate 7,541,912, forward strand.
TGATTGGTTCTTGTTAAGTTCTTGTAGCGTCAGTATAGGTTGGTTATGCGTTTCTAGGAAATTGTCCATTTCATCTAGGTTGCCTATTTTGTTGGCATATAGTTTCTCATAATACCCTACTATGATCCTTTTTATTTCTGTGGGGTCAGCCGTAACTGTCCCCCTTTCATTTCTGATTGTATTTTTTTGCATCTTCTCTCTTTTTTTCTTTGTTAGTCTAGCTAGGGGTTTGTCAATTTTATTGATCTTCTCAAAGAACCAGCTTTTGGTTTTGTTGATTTTCTCTTTTTTTTTTTTTTTGTTCTCAATTTCATTTATTTCTGCTCTAATCTTTATTATTTCTTTCCTTCTTTTTGCTTTGGGATTGGTTTGCTGTTCTTTTTTCTAATTTCTTTAATTGTTCAGTTAAATATTTGTGTTTAGCCTTTTCTTTTTTAATATAGGCATTTAGCTCTATAAATATCCCTCTCAAGACTGCCTTCTCTGTATCCCATAAGTTTTGAATAGTTGTGTTCTCATTTTCATCGTCTCAATATATTCACTGATTTCACTTGCAATTTCTTCTTTTTTATTTATTTATTTATATATATATATATATATTTTAAGAGGTGCTTAGATTTGCAATTTCTTCTTGAACTCACTGATTATTTAGGTGTGTGTTTTTCAGCCTCCACACATTTGCGAATTTACTTTTTTCCTGTCTATTATTGATTTCCAGTTTTATTCCATTATGATCTGAGAAAGTGCTTTGTATAATTTCAGTCTTTTTATATTTACTGAGAGTTGCATTGTGCCCTAACATGTGGTCTATCCTGGAGAAAGATCCATGGGCACTTGAGAAGAATTTATAACATGCTGAGTTTGGATACAGCATTCTGTATATGTCTGTTTATCATATTCTTCAAATTCTCTATTTCCTTGGTTGTCTTCTGTCTAATTGTTCTGTCTAATGATGTGAGTAGGGTGTTGAAGTCTCCAGTTTTCGTAGAGATGTCTGTTTCTCCCTTCAGTTTTGCTAGAGCTTGTCTCATGTAATTTGGGCCACCCTTATTAGATGCATAGATATTTATGACTTATATATCTTTCTGGTGGTTTGTCCCTTTATTAATATATAATGGCTTTCTATATGTCTAAAAACTTTTTTGCATTTAAAGTATGTTTTGTTCAATATTAGTAAAGCTACACCTGCTCTTTTTTGGTTACTATTTATTTCAAGTATCTTTTTCCAAACTTTCACTTTCAGCTAGTTTCTATCCCTGAGTCTAAGATGAGTTTCTTGTAAGCAACATATCTATAGCTAATATTTTTTTTTAATCCATTCTGTCAGCCTGTGTCTTTTGATTGGTGAGTTTAATCCTATCACATTCAACGGTATTACTGTAAATGTATATTTTACTTTCACCATTTTTCTTTGGTTTTCATAAGTCACATATTTTTGTCTATCTTTTTTACTCTTTTGGTTACCCTTTCTCTATTCTTTCTTCTATACTCTCCTCCAGGCCTCTCTCTTCTGTCTTTTTATTTCAGGTTCTAAGGCTTCCTTTAGTATTTCTTGCAAAGGTGGATTCTTTTTTTGCAAACTTTCTTAGTTTTTGTTTTTTGTGTGAATATTTTATACTCACCTTCATATTTTTTTTTTAAAGATTTATTTATTTACTTTATCCATTTTAAACCCCCCCTTCCCCATTTGCTGTTTTTTGTGTCCATTCGCTGGGCAACTCTCCATGTCTGTTTCCTGCCATCTCTTCTCATCCTCCTCCTCCAGTCTTCACCAGGATTCGATCCTGGAGACCTCCGATGTAGGAGAGAGGTATTCTGCCGCCTGCGCCACCTCAGCTCCTGGCTTCTGGAGCTTTTGGAGCATCTCGTTTTGTCTCTCCCCTGTTACGTCATCATCCTGCTGCATGGCTCTCGGGGCTCGACGGCTCAGCGGCACACAGAACCTGGCAGCCCATGTGCCTTCGGGAGGTCCCGGGGATCGAACCCAGGTCCCTCCATATGGCAGACGGACGCCCAACCATTTGAGCCACATCTGCCCCCCTAACCTTCATATTTTAATGACAATTTTGCTGGATAAAGAATTCTCAGCTGGCAGTTTTTCAATTTCAATATCATAGTTGTATCATACCACTGTCTTCTTGCCTCTATGGTTTCTGAAGAAAAATCTGTGCTAAGTCTTATTGGGTATCCCTTGTATGTGATAGCTTGCTTCTCCCTTGCTGCTCTGAGAATTTTCTCTTTCTCTTTGACATTTGAGTAATATGTGTCTTGGAGTAGTTCTATTCTAATTTATTCTGATGGGGGTACAGTGTGCTTCTTGGACATGTAAGTTCCTTTCTTCCATGAAAGTTGGCAAATTTTCAGCTCTTATTTCCTCAAATACTCTTTCTGCCCTATGACAGTTTGGCATTGTTTATGAATTCCAAAAATAGATTTTGGATTATGTTTGTATACTGGTCTTTACCTGGGTGTGATTAAATTATAATTTGGGCTTTAATTGGGCCACATCAGTAGGACATTGAGTCCCTGCCCCTTGATAGGTGGGGACTCACAGATAAAACTACATGGTAGAGCAGAAGAGTGAGTTGGAATCTTGATGCTGAGTTTTCAGCCAGAGCCTGGGAAGTGAACACACAGAACACACAGAAGAATAGAGATGGCTCCTTAGACACAGCAGAAGCTGGAGAGAGACAGAGCCATTTGCCTGATAGTCTACAGCTGGCCTTGTGGAGAGAGCACAGCAGCTGAGTCCAGAGAGAAACAGAGCCCCAGGAAGAGGAACCCAAGAAGCCTGAACTCTTGGCAGACATCGGCAGCCATCTTGCCCAACACGTGGCAATAGACTTTGGTGAGGGAAGCAACTTATGCTTTATGGCCTGGTAACTGTAAACTTCTACCCCCAAAGAAATACCTTTTATAAAAACCAACAGATTTCTGGTATTTTGCATCAGCACGCCTTTGGCTGACTAATACATGCTCCTTTTCCCTCCTCTTCTCCTTCTGGAACTCCCATGACACATATGTTGTTGAGTTTCGTGTTGTCATTCTAGTCTCTGAGCCCCCGCTCAATTTTTTCCATTCTTTTCTCTCTCTGTTCTTTTCTCTCTTCAATTTTAGCTGTTGTCTTCTGTTTCACTTACTCTTTCTTCTATCATTTTGAGTCTGCTGTTGTATGCCTCTAATGTGTTTTATTGTTGTTGTTGTTTGTTTGTTTTTTCTTACTGGGAGGTCCCAGGGATCGAACCCAGGTCCCTCCATATGGGAGATGGACACCAACTATTTGAGCCACATTTGTCCCCCTCTAATATGTTTTTGATCTCACCTATTGTGTCTTTCATTTCCATGTTACTTTTCTGTTCAGGATTTCAAATTCTTCTTTGTGCTCACTCATTGTCTTCTTGATGTCATTTATCTCTTTAGCCATATTGTCTTTCAACTCATTAATTTGATTTTGGAAATTTGGGCGCATCTCACTAATCAGTTCTCTCAAATTTTGCATCTCTTCTGGAGTTTTGGTATATTCCTTTAATTGGGCCATGTCATTCATTTTCTGTATGGCTCATAATTTTTTGTTGATGTTTAGGCATCTGATTACGATGAAGTTTGCTCAGATGCTCAATTTCTTTCTCTTTTGTAGGGATTTAGTGGCAGGATGTTGTGTGTTACTACTGCTCTTTGATTCTTGGCTCAACCTAAATTGTTAGGATTGCCCTGCTGGTTGCCCAAAACTGGGCACTGGACCCAGTAATTGGTTATAGACTCACTTCCTAGGGCCTTGGGGAGGGAAGATATAAAGGCTGAAAAAAGCCTCTCTTACTTATTTTTAATTTTCTCACACTCTTCCTTGGTCTGCCAGCAGATGGCTCTCTTTAGCAGCTCTCAGTTCAATGCCTGGTTGAACTGTATTTGTTGCAACACAGACTAGATCAATGTGATAGAGCTTCCTGTCTGGAGGCTAAAAGCCTTGTAATTCAAACTTTCTCAGAGACAGTTCTCCAGCCTTCTCTGGAAGCCCTCTCCCTTTTTCTGGCTAGGAAATATTTCCACTCCCCTCTGCATCCTCAACAATCAGTCCTGGTTGGTACAAAAGGAGATTGGGAGGGTCGTATATCTTTAGCTCCTTCCTAGCTCCCAAGGCAAACAATGGCGCAGCCCCACCTGGCCTGGAAGGGCCCTGGGACACAGCAAACCAAATGTGTGAGTCAAAAGCTGAGTCAGCCTTAGGCTATGTCCTTCTCTCTCCCCTTTTCTGGGGAGGTACACCCTCCACAATCAGTCCTGGCTGGAAAAGAGGGAGATTGAGAGGGTCAGATTCCTCCAGTTCTGTGCCAGCTCTCAGGGCAAACCCTGGTGTGGTCCCACCTTGCCTGGAAGGGCTGTGGGACACAGCAAACCAAATTTGTGGGTCAGAAACTGGGTCAGCCTTAGGCTGTGTCCCTCTCTCTCCCCTTTCTTGGCTTGGTGGATTCCTGGAGCTCCCTTTATCTGTAGCCCGAGGCCCAGGAGCCTGAGAATTCTAACATGTCTTTCCTGTGGGGGAGGGTGCTGGCAGCAGCAGCTGCTGGTTTCAACTCACAGTTTTGTTGTTGTGATTCCCCTCCTTTGTGCCTCTCTCCTCTATGCAGTTTCCAGCCTTTGCTAGGTTTATCCCAAACCCTAGATCTTTTTCTAGTCTGTTTCAGCCTGTCCTCTAGCTATTTTTCTGGAGAAGACAGTCCCATGTCTTTCTAATCCGCCATCTTCCCAGAAGTCCTTTGGTAATCAGGAATAGTCATCCCAACCAGTCCAGTAACCCCTTTCTTTGCTTGTTGTTTCAGCATAAGAAGCATAAGAAGCCCCAAATGACCTGGTGGCAGTCTCATCTTCAAATCCATGGAACTATTATTGTGTCACTAGAAGAAACGTTCTTATTCTGGGAACCAAAACCTCCAAACCAATAGAGTTCATAGTTTTGAGGACAGGAAGCAAAAATTTTATTTCCTACACCCATGTATTCTGGCTTTGGGAGAGAGAGCACCATATATTGGTCTCTGATTCCAAAGCTAATACTGAATCCTGTAAGATAAATTCTCACTCCTTTCAGCATGCTGTCTCCAAACTGAGTTTTAGTGATGAATTATGTCCCAAAACCATTTTTTAAAGGATTTATTTATTTATTCCCCCCCGCCCCCATTGTCTGGGGTCACTGTCTGCTTTCTGCATCTGTTCACTGTGTGCTCATCTTCTTTTTAGGAGGCACTGGGAACCGAACCTGGGACCTCCCATATGGGAGGGAGGTGCCCAATGGCTTGAGCCACCTCCTCTCCTGCTTGTTGTGTCTCTCATTGTGTTTCCCCATTCTGTCTCTTTGTTGTGTCGTCTTGTTGTATCAGCTCACCGTGCCAGTCCATTGCATCAGCTCACTGGCCTGCTTGTCTTTTTTTTAGGAGGCACGGAGAACTGAAGCCGGGACCTCCCATGTGGTAGGTGGGTGCCCAACTGCTTGAGCCACATCCACTTCCCAACCAACACATTTTATTTATTTATTTATTTTTTTAATTTTTTTTTACCAGGAGGTCCCAGGGATCGAACCCAGGTCCCTCCATATGGGAGACGGATGCCCAACCATTTGAGCCACATCCGTCCCCCAACCAACACCATTTAATTCCACAAGTTCTTTGATCAGAGGCAACATTGTGTAGAATATCATGATGGCGAGTGAGTCCATAGACAGTAGTGCTATCAGAAGCATTATGGGAAAGGAGAATATATTAGTTTCCTAGGGTCATCACAACAAAATTAGCACAAATCTGGTGGCTTAAAATAACATAAACTTATTGTCTCACAGTTCTGGAGGCCAGAAGTCAGAAATTAAGGTGCTGATGGGGCCGCATGCCTCTGAAGGCTCTCAGGAAGTATCCTTCCTTGTCTTTTCTAGCTCTGGTGATTCCTAATATTCCTTGGCTTGTGACAGCATAATTCCAGTCTCTGCCTCACATGTGTGACTTGCCATGTGTCTAAATCCCACTCTCTTTCCTCTCATAAAGACCCAGTCATTGGATGCAGGATCTACCCTAAATACGAGATGATGTCATCTTCAGATTGTTAAATTAATTATATTTTCAAAGACCCTATTTCCAAATAAGATCACATTCACAGGTACTGGGGGTTAGAATGTAAGCATATCTTTAAGGGGGACACTATTCCACCCACTATAGAAGGAAAATGCATATATAGAATAGGTCCTATTCCACTGAGGAGAAATTTAATTTCTACTCCATCCATGATAGAAGGGATCCAATGTAATCAACCTGCTACCAGATGACTGGCTGATCTGCCTCTTCCCACCAAGAAATGCAATATTAGGAGCTCAGAGATGGTCTTTGTGGTGGGCATGTTACGTAGTCAGCAACAGTGGTAGCTAGTCTGCCAAAAGTCTGCTGATGCAAAGCACCAGAAATCTGTTGGCTTTTATAGGGGGGATTTACTTGGGGTAAAAGCTTACCATTCTAAGGCCATGAAAAGTCTAACTCAAGGCACTATAAGAGGTGCCTTCTCACCAAAGTCATCTACTGTTGATTCTGGCATGTTGCCATGTTGAAGCATTTCCTCTTGAGCTCTGTGGGTCCAGTCTCTTGAGGCTTCATGCTTAAGTGATCCAGTAGTCCTCTCTCTCCTGGCATGGGGCTTATTTCTTGCCAGACCTCCTATAGCCTTAGCTGTTCCACTCTCTTCCCAAATTCAGCTGTAAGCTATCAGGGAAATGACTCCTCTCTCTCTGGGGCCTCAGCTGTTTGAGCCTTCTCCTTTCTGTCACATGGCAGGATCATAAATGGCAGAGCTCTCTCTTCCTGTGTCTGTCTGTACATATGAGTCTGTTTATATCAGACCCAGCAAGGGGCAGAGACTCAACCTGAGTCACGCCTTACTGGCATAGTTGAATCAAAAGCCCTTAAAGCAATCTTAACAGGCAATCTAATCAAAGTCCTCTCAACTGAATTTAATACCAAAGGGTGTCACACCCAGAGGAATAGATTAGTTTACACACATAATCTTTCTCTTTTTGGGATTCATAAAATAATCTCAAACTGCCACACTAGGTCAGCTATGTTGTTTGAGCACATACACATTCTCCACTCTTGACACCATAACCACTTTGTTCATAGGCCCATTGAGCAAGCACTCAGGTAGTTGGGGAAAGAGGCTAACATCTACAGAATGTGCAATTTGTGCACTTGATTATTGAGACCCTCTATAGTGAATGCCTATTGGTGGGCATTCATATAAGATATAAATATCTTTATACTCTGTGCCCATTGTGTAAGATCCATCTGTATACCTCTTCACCAGGCATCCTTCTCACCAATTTTCCAATCCCGTTCATTCCAAGTCCCTAACTATCCAGCCAAGCAATTAGCAACTGCCCCATAAATCAGTGTAGAGCCCTACTTCTGGTCATGTCACAATCTTAACAAAGTGGACTATCAAATGGATTGTTATAAGTTCTGCCAATAGGAAGGTTTACCTTAATTGCTGTCTTTCTGGGCCATCTGTGAATGGGACCTTAATGTTAAAGTTATCCACTTTTGTTTGGTGGCAGCCTATGGTGAAGAAACATCTGTGAACCAGGCTTAGATTTTTTTCCTATCCAATCAATTGACAATAGAAAAATCTCCATCAGGCCATAGGTGTGAATTAAGGGAGAGGAGACATGCAGCAGGGGTTGGTGTGATGGTTAGGCTAATGTATCAGTTTGGCCAGGTAACTGTGCCCAGTTGTTTGGTCAAGCAAGCACTGGGCTAATTGCAATACAAGGACATTTATGGACTTTAGTCGTCAGTGAGTTTACTGCATAGATGGCTGATTACATCTACAATCAACCAAGGAGATTGCCATCAGCAATGAGTGATATTTTATCCAATCAGTTGAATGCCTTAAAAAGGGAAGTGATTTTGGATTGAGAGAGAATTTTCCAGCTCGTCTTTGGACAGCCAAAGTCTCCTGGGAACTCTTCAAGGACCTTCATTGGAACACTCTCGGAGCACCTGGTTTGCAGCCTGCCTGTGGAATCTGAACTTATGTATCCCCACGGTCATGTGAGACAATTTTATAAAATCTCATACTATGTACAGACATCTCCTGTTGATTCTCTTTCCCTAGAGAACTCTAATGCAGTTGGCATCAAAGCAATTTGAGCTATTTGCTCACGCACCTTACTGTACATCCTGGACCAAATTAAGCTAGATGTTTTGTATAAATTTTCTACCTGGTACACATGGTCAACTGTATAGCTCACAGTTAATTATAGGAAGTTCAGGTTGCCTGGTCACTAAGTCAGGTTACCTAGTCTACATAGGCAGGTGTTCAGTCTCTTTCAGGGGCCAGTAGCAAGCTTGTAGCTGATTTTCAAGAAGATAGTAGTTATCTGCAGAAAAGGACATGGATTTTCTCCAAAACCTCGTATATCTGTGCCAGGATATATAAAGAGATGTTACAGCTCAATAATAAAAAGACAAACGACCCAATTAAAAAATGGGCAAAAGACTTGAATAAACATTTGTCCAAAGAAGAAATAAAAATGGCAAAAACAACAACAAACAAACACATGAAGAAATGCTCAACATCACTAATGATTAGAGAAATGCAAATCAAGACTACAATGAGATATCATTTCACACCTATCAGAATGGCCACTATTAAAAAGACAGAGAACTACAAGTGTTAGAGAGGATGTGGAGAGATAAGAACACTTATTCACTGTTGGAGCAATTGCAGAATGGTACAGCCACTGTGGAGGACTGTTTGGCAGTTCCTGAAGAAGTTGAATATAGACTTGCCATGTGACCCTGCAATACCACTATTGGGTATATACCCAGAAGAACTGAGAGCAGTGACATGAACAGAATCTGCACACTGATGTTCATAGTGGCATTATTCATGATTGCCAAAGGCTGGAAACAACCCAGGTGTACTTCAACAGATGAATGGATAAACAAACTGTGGTGTATTGTCATGATGGAATATTATGCAGCTGTAAGAAGAAATGAAGTCCTAAAGCATATGACAACATGGATGAAAGTGGAGGACATTATGTTGAGCAAAGCAAGCTAGACACAAAAGGACAAATACTGTATGATTGCGTTACTATGAACCAAATATATTGTGTAACATATTGCATGATTAAAAAAATTTTATATGTATCTAGTACATTTAATTGAGAAATGTATGTTTTTATTCAACTGTGTTTTCTTTTTCTTAATTATTGCTTATATTTTCAAATTAAATGTACAAAAAAAAAAGTAAATTGGGTTGTTGCTACAGGATGAGAGTAGGAGCGATTATTTCTGGAATAGAGAAGAGTCTTTAGGAGACCTCTTAGTACGTCTATGTCCAATAGAAAATGTTAAAGTAAAACTACCACAAACAAAGTATGACAGAACAACTGTGGATTCACAGTCTTCAGGAATGAAGGCATGTGTTACCTCACCAGATAAAGAATGAGTTGAGGCCCTGGCTGAGGTCAAAGGAAACATGGGATGGGTCGCTATGGTAGCCACAATGATTCTTGCCTCTTGGTATTCATGTCCTTGTACATCCTCTCCCACACCGAATAGTTGACCTGTGTAACTAATAGGATATTATGGAAAAGACTGTGTGACTTCTGAGGCTAGGTCATTAAAAAAAAATACCATTTCAACTTCTGGAAGCCAGCTCTCATACTGTGAGGATATTTAAGTAGCCCTATGGAGAAGGACATGTGAAGAGGAAATGATGCCTCCTCTCAATAGCCAGCATCAACTTACCAGCAATGTGAGCGAGCTATCTTGGAAGCAGATCCCAGAGCCTGTTTAGTCCTACTCAAGCCTTCTGATGACTGCAACACCAGCCAACATGTTTACTGTGATTTCATGGGAAAAAGAACTGAGGCGGAACCACTCAGTTGAGCCTCTATTGAATTATTATTATTTTTTTTAGGTTTATTTTATTTATTTCTCCCCCTGACCTCATTGTTTGTACTTGTTGTCTGCTCTGTTCATCTTCTTTTTAGGAGGCACTGGGAACGGAATCCAGGACCACCCATGTGGGAGGGAGGTATCCAATCACTTGGGCCACATCTGCTCCCTGCTTGTTGTGTCTCTCATTGTGTTTCCTCACTGTGCTTCTTCATTGTGTCATCTTGTTGTGTCAGCTCACCACGCCAGCCTGTCGTGTCAGCTTGCTGTCTTGCTTGTCTTCTTTAGGAGGCACCGGGAACCGAACCCAGGACTTCCCATGTGGTAGGCGGTGCCCAACTGCTTGAGCCACATCCGTTTCCCTCTACTAAATTCTTGATCCACAGAAACTGTGTGAAGCAATAAATGTTTGCTGTTGTAAGCTAAGTTTTGGGATAATTTTTTACACAAATAATTAATACAGTAGTGGAAGAAAGAAATTAAAAATACAAACTATGACCTTGTGACCAATTATAGAAACTTTGTTTATAACAATTATGAATATTTCCTTCCTTGTTTATATGTGTATGAATGGATATCTACAGCTATATGTATATGTACATATATATGTAGGCATATATACACATACATATACATTTATATATTATGTATATAATATAACTATATATATATATAAGCTATTTTCTTCTTCTCTTGTCCTTTCCCTAATTATTTTATACCATTTTTGGGGGAGGATAACTTTAACATTTAATCTTTAGGTAACAATTTCTGGTGGGACTGAGACTGAAATTGAGAGATAACTAACATAGTCCAGAGATAGCTATAATGACCCTTGTGACTGGGCATCATTTTGGGAAGGTGAGAGTATCTTCATTTGTATGAAGCATAATTGTGTGATGTTAAGTGAAAGGGAGTTATTTAATTGTATGAAAATTCAAATATGTCTAGAAGGGTGCATATGGAAGTTGAGTAGCCAAAGGGGTGGCCTGTGCCATCTCTGGACCTACTTTTCTATTCTCTGCTTTTTGATACTGGAGCTGGAACTCTGCTAACCACAATGTTCCTTTGCCAGCTTTTTCTGTTAGGTTCTGCCTATAAGAGCCTGGAAGGCTGGTGGAGGAGGATAGGACTTGCTTCTTCCGCTCTGCTTTCTGTGAGCTGCCTGTGGATTTCCTGACAGCTCGGGACTCTTGCAAATGCCACCCAGCCCCATTACTTCACTCTAGCAGCAGCAGTTTCTAGTCCCTGAATCTAGTTTGCAACACTTGCAGAACCAGTTTTATTGCCCCTACCCTGTCCCTCCAGACACCAGCACTAGTTGGCTGGAGCCGCTTCTTCTGAGATCTGGGTACCAGGCCCACGGAACCCCTCCTTTGAGCTGGGAGACGTTAGCACCAGTGGATTAGAGGCTTTAGCTCCACAGGGCTTATAAAATTAAAAGCTTATAAGTTTTTAATAATTCTAACCTCTTCTCTTTGTTCCTTTGCCCTCAAGGTGAAAGATGTCTCTTTCAGTTACTACCTCTGGGTATAAAACAAATTAACACTTGTTTATATTAAATTATCTCTGTTCATATAACTGGGGTGCTTTTGCTCTTCTGACTAGATTGTTACTTATTAGGAGGGTTCTAATTGGCCATTCCTGATTTCATATGTCCACTAGGGAGCTGGGGGATAGGGTCAACCCTACCCAAATTATGTAGATTGAGGGTGGGTATGCATGGTCCTCCAAAGAAAAAAATTGGGATACTGTTACCAAGACACGTGAGGCACAGACAGAAAAATACATCTAAGCCTTAACTTCTTTGAAGATTATAGAATACCTTCTCAACCATTCTCCCCTCTCCAAAAGCATTCTTTTTTTTTTTAAAGATTTATTTATTTATTTTATCCATTTTAACCACCCCCCACCCCCATCCCTTGTTTACTGTTTTTGTGTCCATTCGCTAAGCAATTCTTTGTGTCTGTTTCCTGCCCTCTCTTCTCATCCTTCTCCTCCAGTAATTCACTGGGATTCTGTCCTGGGCACCTCCGATGTGGGAGAGAGGTGTTCTGCCACCTGCACCGCCTCAGTTCCTGGTTTTCGGCACGTCTCATCTTGGCTCTCCCCTGTGTCTCTCTCTGTTACATCATCATCTTGCTGTGTGGCTCGGCGGGGACTGGCGGCACATGCGCCTTCTATATATATATATTTTTATTTTACTGGGAGGTCCCGGGGATCGAACCCAGGCCCCTCTATATGGCAGACGAACGCCCAACTATTTGAGCCATATCTGCCCCCCCCAAAAGCATTCTTAATATAAGTATTATATGATAAAAGGCATATATGAAAAACCCACGGCCAACATCATACTCAATGGGGAAAGGTTTTGAAAGCTTTCCCTCTAAGATTGGGAACAAGACAAGGATGCCCACTGTCACCATTGTTATTCAAGATATTACTAGAAGTTCTAGCTAGGGCAATTAGACAAGGAAAAAAAAAAAAATTAAAGGCATCCAAATAGGAAAAGAGGAAGTAAAACTCTCACTGTTTGCGGATGACATGATCCTGTATTTAGAAAATCCTGAAGTATCCACAACAAAGCTACTTGAACTAATAAATGAGTTCAGCAAAGTGGCAGGATACAAGATCAACATGCAAAAATCAGTCATGTTTTTGTACACTGGTATTGAACAACCTGAGGAGGAAATCAGGGGAAAAATTCCATTTTTAATAGCAACAAAAAGACTCAAATACCTAGGAGTTAATTTAACCAAAGTAGTACAGGACCTATATGCAGAAAACTACAAAAAATGCTAAAAGAAATTTAAAAAGACCTAAACAAATGGAAAGACATTCTGTGTTCATGGATTGGAAGAATAAATATCATGAAGCTGTCAATCTTACCCAAGCTGATTTATAGATTCAATGCAATATCAATCAAAATCCCAACAGCTTACTTTACAGAATTGGAGAAGGCAATTACCAAATTCATCTGGAAGGGTTAGTGCACCCAAATAGCCAAAAGCATTCTAAAAAAGAAGAGCAACGTGGGAGGAATTTCACTGCCTGACCTTGAAACATATTACAAAGCTACAGTGGTCAAAACAGCATGGTACTCGCATAAAGATAGACACATCGATCAGTGAAACAGAAGTGAGAATCCAGAAAAAAACCCTCACCTATACAGTCAACTGGTTTTTCACAAACCTACCAAGTTAATGTAAACGGGCCAAAACAGTCTCTTCAACAAATGGTGCTGGGTCAATTGGATATCTATAAGCAAAAGAATGAAAGAGGACCCCTATCTCACCCCAACTCAAAAGGGATCAAAGATCTAAATATAAAAGCCAGGACCATAAAACTACTAGAAGAAAATGTAGGGAGACATCTTCAAGACCTGGTAGTAGGCGGTGGTTTCTTGGACCTTACACCCAAAGCACATGCAACAAAAGAAAAAACAGATAAACGGAGACCTCCTCAAAATTAAACACTTTTGCACTTCACAGGACTTTGTCAAAAGGGTGAAAAGGCAGCCAACTCAATGGGAAAAAAATATTTGGAAATCACATATCTGATAAGAGTTTAATATCCAGGATATATAAAGAGATGTTACAACTCAACAGTAAAAAGATAAATGACCCAATTAAAAAATGGGAAAAGACTTGAACAGACATTTCTCCAAAGAAGAAATACAAATGGCAAAAAAACACATGAAGAAATGCTCAATATCACTCGTGATTAGGGAAATGCAAATCAAAACTACAATGAGATATCATTTCACACCTATCAGAACGGCCACTATTAAAAAGACAGAAAACTACAAGTGTTGGAGAGGATGTGGAGAGATAGGAACACTTCTTCACTGTTGGTGGGAATGCAAAATAGTACAGCCACTATGGAGGACTGTTTGGCAGTTCCTAAAGAAGTTGAATATAGACTTGCCACGTGACTCGGCAATACCACTTCTGGTACCCAGAAGAACTGAGAGCAGTGACATGAACAGACATCTGCACACCGATGTTCATAGCCACATTATTCATCATTGCCAAAAGTTGGAAACAACCCAGGTGTCCATCAACAGATGAATGGATAAACAAACTGTGGTGTATTCACATGATGGAATATTATGCAGCTGTAAGAAGAAATGAAGTTGTAAAACATATGAAAACATGGATGAACCTGGAGGACATTATGTTCAACGAAGCAAGCCAGACACAAAAGGACAAATATTGTATGAAAGCATTACTATGAACCAAATATATTGTGTAACATATTGTTTGATTTAAAAAAAATTATATGTATCCACTACATTTAATTGAGAAATGTATATGTTCATCTGTGTTTACTTTTTAGTTTTTAATTATTTATATTTTCAATTATTAAGTGTACAAAATAAAGTAAAAAAAAAAAAATATATATATATATATATAAGTATTGTGAAAGTGAAATAGCAACCTACAGAATGGGAGGAAGTTTTTGCAAATATATCAGATAAGAGACTTGTATCTAGAATATATTTTAAAACTCTTACAATTCAATAGTAAAAAGACAATTCTCTAAAAAATGGGCAAAGAATCTAAATAGACATTTTTACACAGAAGACATGCAATGGCCAAAAAATAAAAAATAAATTAAAAAAAAAAAAAAAAAAAAAGAAGATATACAATGGCCAATAAGCACATGAAGAGATACTCATTATCAGGGAAATGCAAATCACTTCACATCCACTAGAATGACTACAATCAAAAGGACAGAAAATAAGTGTTGATGAGCATGTGGAGAAACTGGAACTCTCATAGATTACTGGTGGGAATGCAAAATAGTGTAGCTTCTTTGGAAAAGAGTCTAGCAGTTCCTAAAGCAGTAAATATACAGCATATCACCCAGCAATTCCAATCCTAGGTATATGTGTACCCAGGAGAAATGGAAACATATATCCACACAAAAACTTGCACACAAAAGTTCATAGCAAAAAAAAAAAAAGGAAAAAGTTTATAGCAGCATTATTCATAATAGCCATAAGGAAAAAGAATCCAACTGATGAATAGATAAATAAAATATGATATATCCATACAATGTAATATTATTTGGCAATAAAAAAAAATGGTGGGGGGGTTACTGCTCTGACCCTGCCCACTCCCACCATCTTGCCCTCCCATCCTCTCATCTATCCCCCGCTGGAGTCAGAAGATCTTTTATTTTCTATTATTTATAACCTGAGACTTGGGCCCCCTGTTCTTTCTTCCCATTAACTTGAGTGACCTGCGTGAGAGACAGACAGACAGATGCCCCACAAGGATGGTTGGACAAGGACTTTTACTTTTTATTACATAAAAAATATTTTTAAAAAAGTAATAATAAAAAAAAAATGAAGTAGTGATACACAATACATCATGGATGAACCATGAAAACATTATGCTAAGTGGAAGAAGCCAATCACAAAGGATCATGTATTGTATGATTCCATTTATATGAAATGCCCAGAATAGGAAAATCTATAGCGATAGAAAGTAGATTAGCAATTATTTAGGACTGGGGGAGATGGGAAAAATAGTGAGGTGATGGCAAAAGGGTTTGCCATCAAAAGGATTTCTTTTGGAGGTAATGAAAAGGTTCTAAAATCAATTGTGGGTTCACAATTCTGTGACTATACTAAAAGCCATTGAATTACACATCTTAAATATGTGAATTGTATGGTATGTAAATTATACCCCAATAAGGCTGTTAAAAAATATTGTGCACCCAGTGCTTATGAGTTAGGCATGTAACCAAGTGGACTGAACAAAATATACCTGTGCACCTTGGATAACACCTGCTCTGCTAGATACATTTTAATGGCAGCTAAAGAAGAAAATAAAGTATATGCAATTGTTTCTAGTTTCTTCCAAAGAAAAAAGAGGGTCCCCCGAGCTTGCGGCGGGAGGCGGTGACCGCCCGGCTGCTGACCGCGGCGGCCCGGGAGCCGGCGTGGACCCCCGCGGCGCCGGCTGGGGCATCACCGCGGGCCTCGACCCGGAAATGGCGCTGCTGGCCGAGCACCTCCTGAAGCCGCTGCCCGCCGACAAGCAGATCGAGACGGGGCCCTTCCTGGAGGCGGTGGCCCACCTGCCGCCCTTCTTCGATTGCCTCGGGTCCCCAGTGTTTACTCTCATCAAGGCGGACATAAGTGGCAACATCACGAAAATCAAGGCGGTGTACGATACCAACCCGGCCAAGTTCCGAACATTGCAGAACATCCTGGAGGTGGAAAAAGAAATGCACGGAGCAGAGTGGCCCAAAGTGGGGGCCACGCTGGCACTGATGTGGCTGAAAAGAGGCCTCCGCTTCATCCAGATATTCCTCGAGAGCATCTGTGATGGCGAGCGGGACGGGAACCACCCCAACCTCATCCGCGTCAACGCCACCAAGGCCTACGAGATGGCCCTCAAGAAGTACCGCGGCTGGATCGTGCAGAAGATCTTCCAGGCAGCGCTGTATGCAGCAGCCTACAAGTCCGGCTTCCGGAAGGTGCTCTCCAAGGGGCAGAACGTGACGGAGGAAGAAGGCCTGGAGAAGGTCCGCCTCTTCCTGATCAACTACACGGCCACCATCGACGTCATGTGTGAGATGCACACCAAGATGAACGCCGAGCTCAACTCCAAGGTGTAGCCGAGTCACTGTGAATCAAGCGGGCGGCCACCCCGGCCCACGTCCCCAGAGCCGCCCAGAGCACGGCAGGGGACGGCCTCGGTCTTTTAAAAGTCATTTTTTTCAGTCTATTCTAACGGAGCAATAAGTAACTATCCTACTTCCGAATCGCCTTAGAATTTCACAACAGCACAGACTGACTTGTTACCTTCGTTTCAGCGTGGTAAAAACCCATTAATGTTTCTAATAAATCAAGTCCTAGGGTGTTTTGTTTTTGTCCCCTCCCCCCACCCCCACGTGGAGCATGACCCCAGAGGAACTTAAAAATAAGCACCTGTTCTTACGAGAATCTGATTGAATGACATTTTGGATATTTTAAGGACCATGATGAGTTTGATTTGAAATTATGCAGGGACCCTATTGTGGGATTCAGCAACAATGCAACAAAACCCAAGAAACAACCACCAGTGTGTGTTCTCCTGTGGTTTGTGGAGCCCGGCTCGCAGCTCTGTTCCAGAGCCTGCTCTTTCTTACTGTCCTCTGCCAGTTCTGTTTGGTTTGTTTTGTTTTATGCTGAACGCAACCAGCAAGCCTTTGATGACCAAGGGGCGTTCATTTTAAAGCTATCTGGCTCAAATAGTTGGCCACAGATGCATTCTCCTGCCTAATTATTTTCTTCAGGGACGGCTTTTCTAACCTAAGAAACTACCTAACACGAGTATTCTCTCCAGCTGCTGGGATCCAAGAAAATGCCTGTCTGCCTTAACTGTTGTCCCTGGCACTAAAAAGAGCTGTCTTTTTAAGATTGCTGGGGCAAACAAAGCAACCCCAAAGAATTGATGTGTGTTAAAAACCCAATGAGGAACCATTGGTGATTTTTATGCAGAAATTTAATAACCATTAATAAATATATCTCTGTTTTGGAATCACACACACACAAAAAGAGCAAAATTTATTGACAAGAGTTTGAATACTAATACTCCATTTCTTTTTTCTCCTATGACTTAATCTCAAATGGATCTCTGCTAGGTTGCTAATGCTCACTGACCACTACCTGGTACAGTCAGAAAGATGCCATCTGGTAAATTATAGACCTTGGTTAGTAGCAGTGCTTCAATATTTATTCATCAATTATAACAAATGTATTGTGGCAGTTTGAGATTATTTATGAATCCCCAAAAGAGAAAGATTATGTTTGTAAACTAATCTATTCTTCTGGTTGTGATACCCTTTGCCTATATTAGATTCAGTTGAGATGTCCTTGATTAAATTACCTGTTAAGATTAGGGCTTTGATTTGACCACATCAATAGGGTGTGACTCATGATAAGTCCCTGCCCCTTGGTGGGTTGATATAAACAGACACTCACTCAAGAAGAGAGAGAGAGCTTGGTCATGTTTGATCCTGGGGCACCAGGGAGAGATGAGTCATTCGCCTGATAGTTTGCAGTTAAAGAGAACAGAGTAGCTGAGCAGCTGAGAAGGTCCAGAAAGAAACAAGTCCTATGGCAGAGAGATATAGGAAGCCCTAAGAGACTAGGCAGAGATCAGTGACCATCTTGCTTCAACATGTGGCAACTGGCTTTGGTGAGAAAGCAACCTTGAGTTGGACTCTTTAGGGCCTTGTAACTGTAAACTTTTACCCCAAATAAATACCCTTTATAAATCCAACAATTTCTGGTACTTTGCATCAGCACCCCTTTGGCTGACTAATACAGTACTACATAATAATAAGGTGTTATTAATTGGGGAAGATGTGGGAGGGGAAGAGTTGGGGTATATGGTAATCCCTTATACTTTCCATGTAACTTTTCTGTAATCTAAAACCTCTTTAAAAATAAAGTTTATTATATGAGAAAAAGAAAGAAAGATGCCATCTGTTCTCTTTAGTTGCCAAAGATGACCTTGTGGGGCTTATATTCTTTTGGGGAAGGGGAAACAGAAGATGAAGAATGAACATATTTAATAAATATATTACATAATATATTAAAAGCTGATAAACTCTATGAAGAGAATATAAATACACCAGGATAAGGGCTGTTGAGAATGTGGGTGGGTTTGTAATTTGGTAGGTCATTTGAGCAGAGTGTGGATGGAGGCAAGGGAGTACGTCGTCAGGACATCTAGGGCAGGAGTGTTTGTGGCAACCAGAACAGTCAGTGCAAAGGCACTGAGGTGGTAAGGTGCATGGCTTGTTCAAGAGACAGCAAGGATGTCAGTGTTGCTAAACAGGGATAGAGAAAGAGAGGGAGAGGGATAAGGAGAGGGAAAGGGAGTGCCTCTTGCTAGAAGGGGAGGTCTCAGAATGAAACTGAGAGGGGTGGTGGCTTAGGGAAGGGAGGGCAGAAGGATAGCCCTTAGATCAGGGGTTCTTAACCAGGGGTCCATGGACCCTCAAGGTGTCCATGGAAAGATGTCAGGGGGTCCGTGAGCTTGAACTGAAAAAAAAATCAACTTATTATCTTTATTTTCTCTGACCTCTAACTGAAATCTAGCATTTCCTTCACTTATGAATGTATGCAATAAATAAATTACAGTAGTATTCATTTCATCCGACTGGCAAAGGGGTCCACAGAACAAAAAAGGTTAAGAACCCCTGCCTTATAGGATATTGTGAGGACCCTGGATTTTACTCAATGAAATGGAGAGCCATTGCAGGCAGAGCAGAAAGTGACATGACATGATTAAAGTATCATCTGACTTCCATGTTGAGAATAGACTCTAGTGGGGCAAAAGTGGAAGCAGACACACCAGTTAGGAAGCTACTATAGTAACCCAAACTAGAGTCCAGGTTGGTGGCAGTAAATGTAGTGAGAAGTAATCTTATTCTCAATATATGCTGAAGATAGAGCTAACAAGATTTGTTGACTGATGGGAAGTGAGAGAAAACAAGAATTATAGGTGACTCCAAGGCTTTTTGCCTGAGCACTTGGAAGGATAGAGCTGCCATTAGTTAAAATAGGAAAGGCTGCAGGGGCTGGGTGGAGGGGTGTGGAGATCAGGATTTCCAAAAGTATTCCAAGTCATATCCACATAGATAATCAGATTATTGTCCCACAACTGAGAAGGGAGAGAACTGAGTTCTTGTAAATTTATATGGATTACAGCAAAATAACTCCAAGAATAACTGTTCTCATAAGAAAAATCACATTATATATTCTGAAAATAGTTACTCAGTACGCCGAATCAAAGCTTTTATATCATTTAAAATCCACCCTTTCATTTGTCAGAAACTTTTTATTTTTTGCAAATTCACTCTTAGTACACAAATAGTTTAGGCACTGGAGAGGAAAAGCTCTTTGAAAATCTATAAAAAGCTTTCTGAATGCTTTAGAAAGGCAGAGATGACACTTAGGAGACAAGTCTAAGTAAACAGTGACCTCATTATGTAAATTAGGTATAGGCACCCAAGAGGTATTATAATATTTCCGCTGGAAGTTAATAAATGTTCTGAGCTTTGAATCAGTTGCAAACATTATTATCTTTTCTTGCATACCTTGGCAAATTCCTATTGTCTTAGTCAGGGATTATTTGATTGCACAGAACTGAAACCAGATCATAGGAGTAGCTCCCAAAACCCAAGGGAAGGGAAAGAGGCTGGGCTGCTTGAAGAACAGGAATTAGGAATTTGAAATCCAAATCCAAGGTACTCTCTCCCACTTGATGTCTTTCTAGGGTTTCAAGGTCACTTGTCTTTGTGTTTTCTCTGTGTTTTGCTTCATTTCCCCTTCCCAGGTGGCTAGTTTCTTCTACCTTCCCTCCACGGTGCTCTTAGCCTGAGAGTTTATATCACTTTACAAAGCCATGGCTAGTTGCTCATAAATCCATTCTCTCCAGAACCTTAATTCACATTCTGGGAAGAGGGAATCTGGTTGGCCCAGACTCTGAAATTGTTCGCCCTCGGTCAATCAGCTGTGTCAAAGAGGAACTCATCATTGTTGTTGTCTTAATGTTCTAGGGCTGCTGTAACCAAGTACCACAAACTACGTGACCCAAAACAACCGAAATGTATTGTCTCGCAGTTCCAGAGGCCAGAAGACCAAAGTTAAGGGTCAGCAGGGCCATGCTGTCTCTGAAACCTGTAGGGAGACTCCCTCCTTGCTTTGCCAGCTCCTAATGTTTGCCAGCAATCCCTGGCATTCCTTGACGTGTAGAAACATTGCTCTGCCTCCTCCATCTTCACATGGCCTACCCTAGCATCTCTCTGTGTGTACCCAAATTTTCTCTTTTTATAAGGACACCAATTATACTGGCTTATAGGCTCCTCTAAGTCAGTATGACTTTATTTTAGCTTAACTAATTCCATTTGCAGTGACCCTGTTTCCAAATAAGATCACATTCACATGTACCAGGGTTAGGACTTCAACGTATCTTTTTGGGGGATGCAATTCAACCCATAACCATCATATTTTACTCATTAAACAAATGTTTACTGGATGCCTACCATATGCCACATGCTCTAATAGGTGGTATCCATACTAACCATTCTCTTAAAAGTTTAAGTATCTTATCTTCTACCATTTACTTAGAGGTCAAATTGAATTTCAGTTCAGGGTAAACTGTCATTTGGTTTGCCCATAAAATGTCTAGTTAGAAGAAGTGTAGTTTCTTCAGCTAATCATAAGCTCACTAATTGAATTTCCATCAAAGATATAATCTTGTTATAAGTGAAATTATGTGCTTTAAGAGCATAGCATTATTTTATACATAATCTGAGAATAGGCTAGGCTTAGGGTGACTGGAACCTAGAGCAGGTTCAATCCATGACTTAGGGTTGGTGAGTAATGGATGCTGTATTAGTCAGGTTACTTATGGTTGCAAGTGATAAAAAAACTGGCTTTAAAAAATAGAATTTTAATCTAAAGCATCTTTAAAAAATTTTTTAAATGAGAATTTATTGGGCAACATAACTGAAAAGTTCAGGGACATATAGAGCTTCTGTCTCATCTGGACCCATGTGCTCAGTGGCATTCAGATACTCTCCTACTTGATTTTCAGTTCTGCTTTTCTCTGTTCTGGCTTTACTCTCAGACAGGTGTTCTCTACTTGGTAGCCTCCCAGAAGCTGCAGTTTCAAAATCTGGCAGAAAAGCAATGACCTCTATTTTGCTTGCACCAGCAAAAGTCCCAGTAGTTTTACATCTCTGAACCAAGTATGGCGGCCAAGGATATGCAACTGATGCTCTGGGTCACATGCCAAATTCTAGGTCTGACAGTGAAGTCAGCTCAACCAGAGTCACATGAACAGAGAATGAGAAAGAAGTGTTTCCCAGAGAAGTTGGGCCACTGCTACCATAAAGAGGGGAGAGAAAGCAGGCAGGTAAAGAGCAAATGAACACTACTGACATCTGCGGCTGAAAGTTGAATTATATTTTTACTTGGATAATTTTATATTCTTATTCTCATCAGAATTCATACAAATTAGGGTATATCTCACTGTCAGCTGTCAGTATTATGATCAACTTTGTTACTGTCATCTTCATATGAAGACAAGACTAGACCCACCACTGAAAATACTTTGCAAATTACCCTCATCCACTGCTGCTCATCCTTCTTTTTTTCTTTCCCTCTCTATGGAAATATGAAACATTTATTTTATATAGTGGACAAGAACAGAGCTACGTAATCCAACTCTACTGCAGCATTAAAAAAATCACTCCTTCACCACAGGGTTAGATTAAATGCAACCTGCACACAGCCTTATGTTTTATAAAATTTAGTAAGACTGCTGCTGTCCTGCCAAGTTCTTCCCGTTCCTACCCAGGTCCTATTGCAATACTGGTGGTGCCAACAGTTTTATTACTGAAATAAATCATGTTTTAAAAATAAAGTATCTGAAAGAACAAATCAAAATGCCTTAATAACCATATATCCAATCCCACCTTTATCTATTTAAGTGAGTTATATTTGCCTCACACTCAAATCAGAGCAACAAATCTTCCACATTTAAGTATCTTCCTCACCCAATCAACTCAAAGGAAAACCAAAATGATTAGTAAAGAAAAATGCAGGAATATACCCTTTTAATTCATTTTAAATATTTTGAAGTTTGCAATTCCTAATAGGAAAACATTATCTGAATGATTACCCTAATGACAAACCAGTGTAAAATGTGTCAGCTGCAAAAAAAAAAATGTGGGGCAAAGTGTGTGTGTGTGGGATTATCTTCAAAGCACCCCAGCTTTCTTGATGAGAATGTCAGAGGTACCCTGGTTTGTATTATTGCAACTTGTGTTAAGTGATCTAGGTTGCTTTTCCTTCAGCAAGGGCTTTATTTGTCAAAAGGGCATTACACTTGACCTCCAAATTTGGCTGACAATTTACTGATGAGATTCATAACCTTTGGGTTGCTCTGATATTTTGACATATTTGCTGGGTTCTGGGCCACATTCTGGAAAGCCACCATAACTTCTGGATCCTGCGTGGCTGCAAGAACTTCTGGATCACTAAGAATTTCATTGAGCCCAGGCATTCCTGCAATTCCAGGCATGCCTCCTCCCATTCCAGGCACTCCCCCAGGAAAGCCACCTGGAAAAGAGCCATACTGAGCTCCTGATTGTCATCTGGCTTCTTCCTCCCTCTGGGCTCTTTCATGCTCTTCCCGAGCCCTCTTAACTCTTTCTATTCTTTCTTTGATCTCTCGTGCCTCACGTTTTCGCTCATAC
>JAKSZT010054489.1:7570115-7697413 GCA_026826555.1 Tolypeutes matacus
CCACTTTGCTGAACTCATTTATTAGTTCAAGTAGCTTTGTTGTGGATACTTCAGGATTTTCTAAATACAGGATCATGTCATCTGCAAATAGTGAGAGTTTTACTTCCTCTTTTCCTATTTGGACGCCTTTAATTTTTTTGTCTTGTCTAATTGCCCTAGCTAGAACTTCTAGTACAATGTTGAATAACAATGGTGACAGTGGGCATCCTTGTCTTGTTCCTGATCTTAGGGGAAAAGCTTTCAACCTTTCCCCATTGAGTATGATGTTGGTGGTGGGTTTTTCATATATGCCTTTTATCATATTGAGGAATTTTCCTTTTATTCCTATCTTTTGAAGTATTTTTATCAAAAAAGGATGTTGGATTTTGTCGAATGCCTTTTCTGCATCTATTGAGATGATCATGTGTTTTTTTCCCTTCAACTTGTTAATGTGGTGTATTACATTGATTGATTTTCTTATGTTGAACCAGCCTTGCATACCAGGAATAAATCCCACTTGGTCATGATGTATAAGTCTTTTGATATGCTGTTGGATTCGATTTGCAAGAATTTTGTTGAGAATTTTTGCATCTATGTTCATGAGAGAGATTGGTCTGTAATTTTCTTTTCTTGTGGAATCTTTATCTGGCTTTGGTATTAGGGTGATGCTGGCTTCATAAAATGTGTTGGGTAATTTTCCATCCTCTTCAATTTTTTGGAAGAGTTTAAACAGGATTGGTGTTAATTCTTTTAGAAATGCTTGGTAGAACTCACCTGTGAAGCCATCTGGTCCTGGACTTTTCTTTGCTGGGAGATTTTTGATGACGGATTCAATCTCCTTAATTGTGATTGGTTTGTTAAGTTCTTGTATTTCTTGTTGTGTCAGTTTAGGTTGGTTATGAGTTTCTAGAAATTTGTCCATTTCATCCAGGTTGTCTAGTTTGTTGGCATATAGTTTCTCATAATATCCTCTTATGATTCTTTTTATTTCTGTGAGGTCATTTTTAATTTCCCCCCTTTCATTTCTGATTGTATTTATTTGCATCTTCTCTCTTTTTTTCTTTGTCAGTCTAGCGAGGGGTTTGTCAATTTTATTGATCTTCTCAAAGAACCAGCTTTTGGTTTTGTTGATTTTCTCTATTGCTTTTCTGTTCTCATTTTCATTTATTTCCGCTTTAATCTTTATTATTTCTTTCCTTCTTTTTGCTTTGGGATTGGTTTGCTGTTCTTTCTCTAGTTTCTCAAGTTGTTCAGTTAAATCTTTGAGTTTAGCTCTTTCTTGTTTCTTAATATAGGCATTTAGGGCTATAAATTTCCCTCTCAAGACTGCCTTTGCTGTATCCCATAAGTTTTGATAGGTTGTGTTCTCATTTTCATTTGTCTCAATATATTTACTGATTTCACTTGCAATTTCTTCTTTGACCCACTGAATATTTAGGAGTGTGTTGTTCAGTCTCCACACATTTGCAAATTTCCTTTTTTCCTGTCTGTTATTGATTTCTAGTTTCATTCCATTATGATCTGAGAAGGTGCTTTGTATAATTTCAATCTTTTTATATTTATTGATAGCTGTATTGTGACCTAACATGTGGTCTATCCTGGAGAATGATCCATGGGCACTTGAGAAGAATGTATAATCGGCTGAGTTTGGATGCAGTGTTCTGTATATGTCTGTTAGGTCTAACTTGTTTATCATATTGTTCAAGTTCTCTGTTTCCTTGTTGATCTTCTGTCTAGTTGTTCTATCTAATGATGTGAGAGGGGTGTTGAAGTCCCCGACGATTATTGTAGAAATGTCTATTTCTCCCTTCAGTTTTGCCAGAGTTTGTCTCATATATTTCAGGGCACCCTGGTTAGGTGCGTAGATATTTATGACTGTTATATCTTCCTGGAGGATCGTCCCTTTTATTAATATATAATGGCCTTCCGCATCTCTTATCACTTTTTTGCATTTGAAGTCTGTTTTGTCTGATATTAGTATAGCTACCCCTGCTCTTTTCTGTTTACTATTAGCATGGAGTATCTTTTTCCAACCTTTTACTTTCAGCCGGCTTGTATCCTTGTGTCTGAGATGAGTTTCTTGTAAGCAGCATATGGATGGCTCATGTTTTTTTATCCATTCGGTCAGCCTGTATCTTTTGATTGGGGAATTTAATCCATTCACATTCAATGATATTACTGAAAATGCACTATTTATTTCCTCCATTTTATTCTTTGGTTTTCATATGTCATCTTATTTTTGTCTCTCTTTTGGTTATCCTTTCTGCTTTTCTTTCTTCTATACTCTCCTCCAAGCCTCTCTCTCCTGTCTTTTTCTTTCAGGTTCTAAGGCTTCCTTTAATATTTCCTGCAAAGGTGGATTCTTTTTTGCAAACTCTCTTAGTTTCTGTTTGTTTGTGAATACTTTATATTCACCTTCATATTTGAAGGACAGTTTTGCTGGGTAAAGAATTCTCGGCTGGCAGTTTTTCTCTTTCAGTTTCCTAATTGTTTCATACCACTGTCTTTTCGCCTCCATGGTTTCTGAAGAGAAATCTGCACAAAGTCTTACTGGACGTCCTTTGTACGTGATCGTTTGCTTCTCTCTTGCTGCTCTGAGCATTTTCTCTTTATCTTTTACATTTGACATTCTGAATAATATGTGTCTTGGCGTAGGTCTATTTGGATTTATTCTTATTGGGGTACGGTGTGCTTCTTGGACATGAAAGTTCATTTCTTTCGTGAGAGTTGGGAAATTTTCATCTATTATTTCCTCAAATACTCTTTCTGCCCCTTTTCCTTTCTCTTCCCCTTCTGGAACTCCAATGACACGTATGTTCTTGCGTTTTGTGTTGTGATTCAACTCTCTGAGTCCCTGCTCAATTTTTTCCATTCTTTTCTCTCTCTGTTCTTTTCTCTCTTCAATTTTAGCTGCTCTATCTTAAGTATCACTTATTCTTTATTTTATCATCTCGAGTCTGCTGTTGTATGCTTCAAATGTATTTTTTACTTCACCTATTGTGTCTTTCATTCCCATGAACTCCGTTACTTTTCTGTTCATGATTTCAAATTCTTCTTTACGTTCGCGCAATGACTTCTTGATGTCATTGATCTCTTTAACTATATTCTCTTTCATCTCATTAATTTGATTTTGGAAATGTGTGCTCATCTCACTGAATAGTTCTCTCAAATTCTGCATCTCTTCTGGGACTTTGCTGTATTCCTTTTCTTGGGCCATGTCTTCTATTTTCTTAGTATGGCTCGTAATTTTTTGTTGGTGCTTAGGCATCTGGTTAGTTTGTATTTTACTTAGATGCTCTATCTCTTTCTCTTTTATGGGGTTTTAGTGGCAGGAGGGTGTGAGTGTCCACCGCTCTTTGATTTTTGGCTCAACCTTTATTGTTAGGATTGTTCTGCTGGTTGCTCAAAACTGGGCACTGGACCCAGTAATTGGTTGTAGAGTCGTTTCCTAGGGCCTTGGGCAGGGAGGCTATAGAGGCCAGGTAAAGACTCTTACTTATTAATTTTCTTATGTGTACTTCCTTGGTCTGCCAGGAGATGGCGGTTGTTGGCTGCTCTCAATTCAATGCCTGGTCGGAACGTATTTGTTGTGACACAGGCCAGATCAATGTGATAGAGCTTCCTGTCTTGGGGCCAGGAGCCCTGTGATTCAAACTTTCCGAGACAGTTCTCCAAACTTCTCCCGCAGCGCCCCCACTTTTCCTAGCTAGGAAATATTTCCACGCCCTTCTGAATCCTCAACAATCAGTCCCTGTTAGTAGAGGATGAGATTGGGAGGTTTGTATATCTTTAGCCCCTTGCAGGCTCCAAGGCAAACAATGGCGCAGCCCCACCCAGCCTGGAAGGGCTCTTGGGACCGGGCAGACCAAACCTGGGAGTCCAAAGCAGGGTCAGCCCCAGGCTCTCTCTCCCCTCTCCGGTGGTGTCCTCAACAATAGTCCAGGCTAGAAGAGAGGGAGGTTGCGAGGATCGGATTTCTCCAGTCCTTTCCGGGCTCCCAGGGCAAACCACCGTGTCGAAGGGTCCGTGGGGCTCTGCAGCCCAAATTTCAGGTCCGAACCTGAGTCAGCCTAAGGCTGTGTTCCTCTCTCTCCCCTTTCCGGGAGTGGCAGATCCCTGAAGCCCCCTTTGTCTGTGGTAGCAGGCCCAGGGGCCAGAGAATTCTGAAGAGTGTGTGGGAGGATGCCGGCAGCAGCAGAAGCTGCTACTTGCAACTCACAGTTCTTTTTTTTTTTTTTTTTTTTTAAAGATTTTTATTTATTTATTCATTTATCCCCCCCTTGCTGCTTGTGCTCGCTGGGTCAGCTAACCATGCCGTGTGGGCGGGCTTGCCTTCACCAGGAGGCCCCGGGAGCCGAACCCGGGGCCTCCCATATGGTAAACGGGAGCCCTACTGATTGAGCCACAGCCGCTTCCCATCAACTCACAGTTCTGTAGTCGCGATTTCCCTCTTCTGTCCCTCTCTCCTCTGGGTGGTGTGCAGCCTTCACCTGCTGACCTAAACCCTAGAAGATCTTTTTCGGAGCTGTTTCAGTTTGTCCTCTAGCTATTTTTCTGGTGAAGAGATTCCCGTGTCTTACTAGTCCGCCATCTTCCCGGAAGTGTCCAGAATCTGATCCATTTTGAGTTGATTCTTGTATAGGGAGTGAGATAGGGGTCCTCTTTCATTCTTTTGCTTATAGATATCCAGTTGACCCAGCACCATTTGTTGAAGAGAGTGTTTTGGCCTGTTTACAATAACTTGGTAGGTTTGTCAAAAACCAATTGACTGTATAGGTGAGGGTATATTTCTGAGTTCTCAATTCTATTCCACTGATCGATTTGTCTACCTTTATGCCAGTACTATGCTGTTTTGACCACTGTTGCTTTGTAATATGTTTCAAGGACAGGCATTGAAATTCCTCCCACATTGCTCTTCTTTTTTAGAATGCTTCTGGCTATTCAGGTGCACACTTTCCCTTCCAAATTAATTTGGTAATTGCCTTTTCTAATTCTGTAAAGTAATAAATTAGGATTTTGATTGTTATTGCATTGAATCTATAAATCAGTTTGGGTAAGATTGACATCTTCATGATATTTATTCTTCCAATCCATGTACATGGGATGTCTTTTCATTTTTTTAGGTCTTTTTAAATTTCTTTTAGCATTGTTTTGTAGTTTTCTGCATATAGTTCCTATACTTTTTTCATTAAAGTAATTCCTAGGAATATGAGTCTTTTTGTTGCTATTGAAAATGGATTTTTTCCCCTGATTTCCTCCTCAGATTGGTTAGTACTAGTGTACAAAAACATTACTGATTTTTGCGTGTTGATCTTGTATCCTGCCACTTTGCTGAACTCATTTATTACCTCAAGTAGCTTTGTCATGGATGCTTCAGGATTTTCTAAGTACAGGATCATGTCATCTGCAAACAGTGAGAGTTTTACTTCCTCTTTTCCTATTTGGATGCCTTTAATTTTTTTTCTTGTGTAATTGACCTAGCTTAAACTTCTAGTACAATATTGAATAACCATGGTGACAGTGGGCATCCTTGTCTTGTTCCCGATCTTAGAGGGAAAGCTTTCAACCTTTCCCCTTCAAGTATGATGTTGGTTGTGGGTTTTATTTATATGCCCCTTATCATATTGAGGAATTTTCCTTCTATTCCTACCTTTTGAAGTATTTTTATCAAAAAAGCATGCTGGATTTTGTTGAATGCCTTTTTTACATCAATTGAGATGATAATATGTTTTTTTTCCTTGAATTTATCAATGTGGTGTATTACATTGTTTGATTTTCTTATGTTGAACCAGACTTGCATACCAGGAATAAATCCCACTTGGTTGTGATGTATAAGTCTTTTGATATGCTGTTGGATTCAAGTTGCAGGTATTTTGAGAATTTTTGCATCTATGTTCATTAGAGAGATTGGTCTGTAATTTTCTTTTCTTGTAGTATCTTTATCTGGCTTTGGTATTAGGGTGAGGTTGGTTTCATAAAATGTGTTGGGTAATTTTCCCTCCTCTTCAAATGTTTAGAAGAGTTTAAACAAGATTGGTTAATTCTTTTTGAAATGCTTGGTAGAATTCACATGCGAAGCCATCTGGTCCTGGACTTTTCTTTGCTGGGAGATTTTGGATGATGGATTCAATCTACTTAAATGTGATTGGTTTGTTAATTTCTTGTAGTGGCAGTGTAGTTTGGTTGTGTATTTCCAGGACTTTGTCCATTTCTTCTAGATTGTCTAGTTTGTTGGCATACAGTTTCTCATAATATCCTCTTATGATTCTTTTTATTTCTGTGGGGTCACTTGTAACTTCCCTCCTTTCATTTCTTATTGTATTTATTTGCAGCTTCTCTCTTTTTTCGTTTGTTAGTCTAGCTAAGGTTTTGTCAATTTTATTTATCTTCTCAAAGAACCAGCTTTCGGTTTTATTGATTTTCTCTATCTTGTTGTTGTTGTTCACAATTTCTTTGATTTCTGCCCTAATCTTTATTATTTCTTTCCTTCTGCTTGCTTTGGGATTTGTTTGCTGTTCTTTTTCTATTTTCTTTAGTTGTTCAGTTAAATCTTTGAGTTTAGCTTTTCTTCTTTTTTAATATAGGCATTTAAGGCTGTAGATTTCCCTCTCAAGACTGCCTTTGTTGTATCGCATAAGTTTTGACACGTTGTGTTCTCATTTTCATTTGTCTCACTATATTTACCGATTTCACTTGCAATTTCTTCTTTGACCCACTGATTATTTAGAAATGTGTTGTTCAGCCTCCACACTTTTCCGAAATTACTTTTTTCCTATCTATTATTGATTTCCAGTTTCATTCCATTATGATCTGAGAAGGTGCTTTGTATAATTTCAATCTTTTTATATTTATTGAAAGCTGCATTATGCCCTAACATGTCATCTATCCTGGAGAAAGATCCATGGGCACAAAGAAAGTATAATCTGCTTAGTTTGGGTGCAACATTCTGTATATGTCTGTTAGGTTTAGCTCGTTTATCGTATTGTTCAAGTCTTTCATTATTAAGTATTATGTTAGCTGTATGTTTTTAAATAGATGGCTTTTATCAGGTTGAGAAAATTCCCTTCTATTCCTGCTTGCTGAGAGTATTTATTATGAACTGATGTGGGATTTTCTCCAATCTTTTTCTGCATTTATTGAGATGTTCATAAAGTTTTTTCTGTTTTAATTCTGGAATAAACCTCACTCCATCATGATATATAAGCCTTTATATATATATATATCTTTGTTATTTACTTTATTCTAGTTTCTTTGGATTTCATTTGCTCTTCTTTTTCTAGTTTCTTAGGGTAGAAGCTGAGACCACTGAGTTGAGAATTTTCTATTACAGGTATTTAGTATCTGTATTAGTCAGCCAAACGGGTGCTAATGTAAAATACCAGAAATTGGTTGGTCCTTATTAAAGGGCATTTATTTGGGGGTAGAAGTCCACAGTTACCAGGCCATAAAGCATACGTTTCTTCCCCCACCAAAGTCCATTGCCACGTGTTGGAGCAAGACGGCTGCCGAAGTTTGCCAGGGTTCAGGCTTCTTGGGTTCCTCTCTTTCCAGGGCTCCGTTTCTCTCTGGGCTCAACTCCTCTGTTTCCTTCACAAGGTCAGCTGTAGACTCTCAGGCAAACAACTTATCTCTTTTCCCGGGACCTTCTCTCATGACCAAACTCTCTTAC
The DNA here is from genome assembly GCA_026826555.1 of Tolypeutes matacus. Classification (NCBI taxonomy): domain Eukaryota; kingdom Metazoa; phylum Chordata; class Mammalia; order Cingulata; family Chlamyphoridae; genus Tolypeutes; species Tolypeutes matacus. The sequence goes on from JAKSZT010054489.1 coordinate 7,577,764, forward strand.
TTCCCCAGGCTCCAGCTCAAGACTCCAACATCAGAACTGCTCTCTCTGTCTTTTGCTTGCCTTTTATATTTGATGTCCCCACCCACCAAGGGGTGGGGCTCAACGCCCTACTGACGTGGCTCAGTTAATGCCCTAATCATAATTTAATCATGCCCAGATTAGCAGACCAGTTTACAAGCATGATCCAATATCTATTTTTGGAATTCATAATTATATCAAACTGCCAAACAGCTACAGTATCACATACAAATTTCCCACTGAATTCTGCTTTAGCTGTACCCCACAAATTTTAATATGTTGTCTTTTCATATTCATGCATTTCAAAACACTTTCTAATTTGTTATTTGATTTTTTGATACATGATTTTTTTAGGATTGTGTTATTTAGTTTCCAAATAGTTGGAGATTTTCTAGATATTTTTCTGATATTGATTTACAATTTGATTCCATTGTAGTTAGGAAACATACTTTGTATAATTTGAAAACTTTTAAATTTACTGAGAATTGTCATATGGGAATATGTTATATCTTGGTAGATATTCCATGTGCACATGTAGAAAAGTTTTTTTCTGCTATTGTTCAGTGAAGAACTAGATAAATGCCATTTAAGACAAGCTGTTGATAGTCTTGTTCTAGTCTTCCATATCCTTACTGATTTTTGTCTGTTTGTGGCATCAATTATTGAGAGAGGTGCATTGAAATTGCCAATTATGATTCCAAATTTGTCTAATTTTTCTTGCAGTTCTATAAGTTTTTGCTTCATGATTTAAGTTATGTTCATAAACATTCAGGATTTTTATGTCTTTTTGATTATTGACTTTTTTTATCATTAAGAAATTCTTTCTTCCTGGTGATATAATTGATTTAAAATATATTTTGTCTAATATTAAGCCAGTCCAGCTTTCTTTTGATTAGTGTTATGTTATATAATTTTTCATCACTTTATTTTTAATTTATATATATATTTATATTTCAAGGGGTTTCATTTACACAGATATAGTTAGATCTTTCTTTCTTATCCAGTCTGACAATATCTGCCTTTTTGTTTGGGTATTTAGAAGATTTACATTTAATGCTGTTTTAGATATGGTTGGGTTTAAATTTACCATCTTGCTATTTGCTTTCTTTTTGTCTTATTTGTTCTTTCTTCCCCTTTTCTTATTTTTCTGCATTCTTTTGGATTGAGTATTTTTATGATCCTGTTTTAATCCTCTTTATTGGTCTATTGACAATAATTCTATACTACGTTATTTCAATGGTTGCTCTTGGTTTTGCATTAGACATTTTAAATACGTCACAACCTACTATCAAGTAACATTATACCACTTCATGTAGTGTGCAAAAATCTTACAACCATATACACTTCCTTTTCTTCTTTCCCAGTCTTTGTGCTATTGTTGTCACACATTTTAATTCTATATATGTTATAAATCCATAATATATTGTTATTTATTTTTCTTTAATCAGTCAATTATCTTTAAAAGATTTAAATAAGAAAAAGAATGCTTATATTTACCCACATAGTCACTATTTCCAGTACTCTTCATTCCTTTTCATTCTATCTAAAGGACATTCTTTCATATAGTGTAGGGCTGCTGGATGAATTATTTCAACTCTAGTATTTCTGAAAAAGTCTTTATTTTATCTTAATTTTGGAAATATATTTTATTAGGTATAGAATTCTATACTTTTATTAGGTATAGAATTCTAGATTGATAGTTTTATTCTTTCAATATTTTAAAGATTTTTGCTCCAGTGTCTTCTGGCTTGCATTGTTTCCAGTGTTGATCTACTGTCATTCTTCTTTGTTCCTCTATTTTTAATGTGTCTTTTTTTCTTTGCCTTCTTTAAAGGATTTCCTCTTTATAACTGGTTATAAGCAATTTGGTTATGATACACCATGGGGTAGTTTTCCTCATATTCCTCATGCTTGGGATTCATCTATCCCTCTCCCTTCTTTCCAGATTTCAATTACACATATATTGGGCTTTCTGAAATTACCCCACAGCTAAATGATGTTCTATTTATTTTTCAGTCTTCTTTTCTCTGTGTATTTCATTTTGGATAGTTTCTTTTGCTATGTCTTCAGGTTCATTAATCTTATCTTTTGCAATGTCTAATTGGCTGTTAATCCCATTTAGTGATTGTTTGTTTGTGCATTTGGTCATTGTAGTTTTCATCTCTAGATGTTTGATTTGGGCCTTTAAATTTTTTTTCCACATCTCTATTTAATGTGTTTAATCTTTCCTCTAGCTTCTTGAATATATGGACTATAACTGTTTTAATGTCCTTCTCTATTAATTCTATATCTATGTATTTTATGGGTTTATTTCCATTCATTGACTTTTCTTCATATCACGGGTTATATTTTTCTGCTTCTTTGCCTGCCTGGAATTTTTAATTGGATGTGTGATGTTAACACTTATATCTTCTTGAGTGCTAGATATTTTTGTATTTCTATCAATATTCTTGATATTTGGGGGGTGGGGGGGGAGTCTAGTTAAGTCACTTGGAGACAACTTGACCCTTTAAGGCTTGCTTTTAAGCTTTGTTAGAAGAGAAAAGAGTAGTGTTTAGGGCTAATTTTGCTCTATTGTTAAGGTAAAATCCTTTTGAGTGCCTACCTAATACCCTGTGAATTTTGATATTGTTCATTCTTGGTGGTGGGAACAAGAACTATTTCTGGTATTGTTTCAGTTCTGAGTATTGCTTCTTACAATGTTTTTTAGTGGTTCTTTCCCAGCCTCAGGTAGTTTCCTTACATATGTGCACTGATCAGTACTCAGCTGGAGACTCAAAGGGCACCACCTGTAGATATCCAGAGATCTCTCTTTGCACTGCATGTGGTAGTTTGAGTCTTTTGTGGACCCCAGAATTTATGTTTCTAAATTGGTCCATTCCTGTGGGTGCGGGACCTTTTGATTGGATTGGATTCAGTTGAGGGCCATATGATTGGATTCCTTCTGTGGGGTGTAGCCCAGAATGGGTCTTGGTCCTCTTACTAAAGTCTTTTATAAATGGAAGAAACATGCAGAGACACAAAGAGAAATGCCCCGAAGTTGAGAGAGAAGGTCCTGGGAGCCAGAAGCTGAAATCAATGGAACACAGAAACTGAGAGGAGCCACTGATGTCAGAAGCTGAAAGCAATGTGACCTAAAGGAAAGGGGAGATAAGTAGATGCCACCATGTGCCTGATTGCCCACAACTGCAGCTCGAGGAGAAATCATCTCCTGATGATGCCTTGATTTGGACACTTTCACAGCCTTGGAACTGTAAGCTTATAAATTAATAAATCCACATTGTAAAAGCCAACCCATTTCTGGTGTATTGCCTTGTCAGCCTTTACCAAAATTAAAACATTATATTCCAGTAAATTCTGGTACTCTGTCTTGTGAACTCTAGCCACTTGTCCTCCCTGGACTCCCAACTTCACATTTTCATCTCAGGAAGTTTTCTGTCCTCTACCTGGATTCTACCTCCATGCTTTACAGCCTGGTGATTCTCTCCAGGCAGCAAGTTGGGGCAACTTCATTTGCTTCCATCTCTTAGGAATACTGTCCTTCATTGTTGATGTCCAATATCTTGCAAACCATTTTTCATATATGTTGTACTGTATTTTAGTTATTTCAGGTGAGAAAGCAATCCTGGTCTTTGTTATTCCATCTTAAATGGAAACAGAAGTCTCTCATTTGTGGTGTTCTTGAGGTTTTAATTCTAAAATATCAGTGACCTTTGGTAAGGAATAGTTGGAGGTAAGAGGTAAAACATGGTTTAGTTTCCAAAGAAGAGTGTCTTAATTTTCCAACTGCAATCATAAATACCACAAATTGAGGTGAAAATGAGAATTATTGGTTCATGGTTTTGAGGCTAGGAGAAGTCCAAAATTAAGGCGTCAGCAAGGCAATGCTTTCTTTCTGAAGGTTATGTCATTCTGTGGTTGGCTTCCAGCAATCCTTGGGTCCTTGGCTACATGGTAATAACATAGTGGTGTCTTCTTTCTCTTTGGGGTTCAGTTGACTTTCAGCTAGCTTCTCCTGCATGTGGCTTTCTCTTCTTAAAGACTCCAGTAATAATATTAAGATCCAACCATATTCAATTGGGTCATACCTTAACTAAAAATGACATCTTCAGAAGTCTCTATTTACAGTGGGTTCACACAAACAGGAACGACTTAAGATGAAAAACATGTTTTTTTTTGGGGTGCATAATTCAACCTACCAAATTCTGTCTTCTGGACCCCAATAAGACATGTTCTTTCCATATTCAAAATACATTCATTCCAATCCACCATCCCCAAAGCCTAAAGTCATTTCTGTAACAATGCTAAGAACAAAGTCTCATCAAAATCAGTTATGGATGTGGTCAATCCTGGGTCAAAATTTTTGTCTGTCTGATGGACATGTGAAATCTAGAAAACAAGTTATCTGCTTCCAATATACAGGTGGGACCAGCATAGGATAAATATTCCCATTGCAGAAGAGAGATGTTGGAAGGAAAACAGAGGTCACAGGTCTCAAACAAATCTGAAACCCAACAGGGAAATCTCCATTAGATTTCAAGGTCTGAGAGGCATCTGAGGATTGATGCTTTGTCCTCCAAATCTACAGCCCCACCCCTGCCAAGACCTTGTGTTGTAGTCATGCTCTCCTGGAATACTGGGGGTAGGCCCTACTCCCTCTGAGCATCACTTGCTGGGACAATGACCCCACCCTCTCTGAGCATTGGAATGGCACCCAGGCTCTCTGTGAATGTCAGGGCACAGGCCCTACCATTTCTGAGCACTGGGGTGATGTTACTTTCCCTGAACATCGGGGCACAGCCCTGCCCCCTTCAAGCACAGGGGCAGGTCTGCCCTTTCCACACATGTGGGTAGTCCTGCTCTCTTGGCCCAAGGAGATCTTTCGGGTCTGAGATCTTTTTGGTCCAGACCTCTGCATCCATGGTTCTGCCCTTGAAGTCATTCTTCCTACAATTCATTCCATCTCTGTTCCTTTCAGTTCAGGTTGGCAGTGGTCCTACTCATACAAATTTCATAAAAACCTTGTCAGTTTTGCATGCAGTTCAAGGGGGTTCAAACCATCAAACAAAAGGACTTTCCACAGATCATTCCTGCATCACTGCACTTCAAATCCTGACTTCTTCTGAGATGTTTGACCTGATCCATGTTCAGTCACACCCTCTTTAGCAAAGGGTTTTTCATTAAACCCCCATGTGGCCTGTTCTCTGGGGACTCACTTCCCAGAGTTCAGGGAAAACCCTGATAAACCCTCTTCTGCCTCTAGTCTTAGAGCACACTATCTGGGTAGATTCAGAATTTTCCAAATGATAACTTTCTGGCTTCTTTGTGCTTAAGAGTTTAATTCTCATCTTACCCCTTCTCATATTTTACCATAAGCTGCAAGGAGAAACCAGGCTGCACCTCCCACACTTAGCTTGGAAATCTCCTCAGCTAAATACCCAAGTTCATCCCTTGCAATGTCTGCCTTTCATCTGACATTAGAGCACAATTTCACCAAGTTCTCTGCCACTTTATAACAAGGATCACCTTTCCTCCGGTTTCCAATAACACATGCATCATTTCCTTCTAAGGCCTCATTGGAAGTAACTTTAACATCCATATTTCACCAACAGTTTCTGCAAAGCAATCTAGGCTTTTTCTATGATGCACCTCATAAATCTCCCAGCTTATACCTGTTACCCAATTCCAAAGCTATTTCCACATTTTTAGGTATTTACAATAGCTGCATCCCACTTTCTGGTACCAAATACTGTCTTAGTTTTCTCACTGTAATCACAAATACCATGAAATGGGTTGGTTTAAACAATAGGAATTTACTGGCTCATGGTTTTTTGAGGAGTGAGCAAGGAAAAGCTGGGGAGTGGTGTCTTCCAACTCTGGGCAGTTGTACATATGTGGCATCAGGCTGTATTCTCTTTGGAGCCACTTGTGTGGGATAATTATTGTTATTCACTGTAATAGCAGCTGTTATGTCTTGAGCATTTGCTATATGCAGGGATTCTGCTATGTTAAACACTTAATTTTTTTAGGAGTTCCTGGGGATCAAACCCAGGTCCCTCCATGTGGCAGACAGACACCTAACTACTTGAGCCACATCCACCCGATATGTTAAACACTTTAAATTCAATGTCTTAATCCTCTCAACAATCTTAATAGGGAGATATTTTATCCTCACTTTCTATATGAGGGAACTGAAGTTCAGGTAGATAAAGTAATACACTCTATTTCTCAGCTATTCAAAGTTATAATTAGGATATAAACCCTATTCAGTTTGATTCCAAAGACAAAATGTTTATTTACTGTGGTATGCTGAAGGACCTCTAGCCTGCCACCCAAGTACTCTCTTAAGAAGATCCTGAGGAGTTAAAAATTTAAGGTTTTTTTTGTACCGTCACCCTTGTGAAACAAAGCACCCTGAGGAGGGAGGGATGAAGCTATCCTCAACCAGCACTGGCCTATGCTTAACTAATCCTGGAAAAGAAGAATTCATAGGGGACACAAATTCATTTGGAGGTTGAGGGCACTGTATGAATCTTACCCTTTGAAATATAAATTTAGGTTAAACAGAGATTGACATGTTTCCCCTAGAATGAATCTCACGTTTGCCCAGTACCTAGAGGATGGTTGGTCAAATTGTCATTAGGTTCCATTTCAGAAAGTTCTTTGAAGATAGAGTCAAGAAAATTAATTTTTATTATTTTCGGAAAGAGTTCTAAAATCCAGTTGCTAAGTCCAGGATTCCATTTAATTTAATTCAACAAACATGTATTGAATGCTCTGTATATGTCAGGCACTGTATTTGGCTGGGATATTAAAGAGGAATAATCCCCTCCCCTACTCCAGAGGAAATCAAAGTCTTGCTGGAGAGGTTGATGCACAAACAAACAATTATAATAAGATAACTACAACAGAATAAATGTAGACAGCTGTCTATGAGGGCTCAGAGAGGGGCCAGTGATCACTCCCTGGGGTTGAGGATGTCAGAGCAGGGCTCTTTAACCCCGTTTCATGAGCAGCATTTGGGGTTTCAAGACCTTTAATATTACACTATACTCCCCCAGGCAGAGTGACTTTTTTTGGTTCCTGGTGATTACAAATGTGTTTCAGAGTCAGTCACGTGCCGAGAAGACACTGGGACGAGAACAGAGAATTCCAAATGAGGTCATGAGTTTGTTCTCCCATTGATGTGCTCTGTGACTTGAATATGTCAGTGAACCTTTTGATTTTCATTGTGTATCAATCTTATGGATACCTTTATTACATCTCCTGTTGGAATATTAACAGCAGAAATCAAGGATTTTCTGAGGGGAATGATGGGGTCAGAATTCTATATTATAGGTGATATGATTCTCCTGGAATATATGTTGAAACAAGAATACTCTATGATTCTATTCTATAATCTTAGAAAACAACAGTAACCAAGTGTCTTAGGATCCAAGTGCTAAAACAAATACTGTTTGATGGGTTGGCTCAAACAACAGGAATTTATTGGCTCATGTTTTGAGGCTAGAAATCCAAAATCGAGGCATCAGCAAGGTAATGCTTTCTCCCCAAATATAGTGGTGTTCTGAGTCTGGCTGCCAGTGATCCTTGTTCCTTGGCTTTTTGTCACATGGCAATGCACATGTGGATGCCTTTTCCTTTTTTCTCTGAGTTGCATTGACTTCTGGCTTCCTGCTACCTGTGGCTGTCTATGTCTAAATTTCTTTCTGCTTACATAGTACTCCAGTAATCCAAATTAAAGCTCAACCTCATTCAGCTGGCCACACCTTAACTAAAAATAACATCTTCAAAAAATCCTATTTACAATGGGTTCATACCCACAGGAATGGGTTAAGATTAATCACATGTTTTTCTGGGATATAAATTCTATCTGCCACACCAAGCTGTGGTTAAAATGTAAAAATAATGCTTAACAAAATATTATGAATAATGTAAATTATCTTATATCTATAATTTTTGTGCCTTTAATTGTACATTTTTCCTGATAAAAGTAATATATGTCAAATAAAGAAAGCAAAGAGACAACTATTGTATTAGTTTCCTATTGCTGCTATAACAAATTACCACAAACTTAGTGGCTTAAAGCAACATGAATTTATTCTCATACATTTCTGAAGGTCAGAAGTCCAAAATCAATTTCACTGGTTAAAATCAAGTTAAGGAATCTTGAGGTAGAAAGATTGTCCTGGGTTATATGCATTGGCCCAGTGTAGTCACAATAGTCCTTCTAAGAGAGATGTAAGAGAAGTCAGAGTCAGGAGTCAGAGCAGAGCAGAAGTTAATGTGGTCATGGAAGCAAAGATTAGAGTGATACACTGTAAGGTGGAGAAAGGGTCCAGGAGCCAAGGAGTGCAGATGGTCTCTAAAAGCCAGAAAAGACAAGGAAACAGATACTCCCCTGGGGCCTCCAGAAGGAACCAGCCCTGCCACACCTTGATTTTAACCAGACAGGGGGAGACATTACATAATGGAAAGGGATCAATCCATTAAGGAGACAACACTCCTAAATTTATGTGTACCAAACAACAGAAAAGCAAAATCTGATAGAATTGAAAGGAGAAATAAACAAATCCATACTATTATAGTTGGAGACTTCAAAACCTCTTTTTACAATTGATGGAGCAACTAGACAGAATATTAGTAAGGATATAAATAATTCAAAAATACCATAAACCAACAGGATCTAATTGACAGTTATAGAACATTCCACCCAACAGCAACAGAGTACACATTCTTTTTCGGTGTCCACAGAACATATACCAGGATAGACGAAATCATGGGTTATATAAAAAAACCTCAACAAATTTAGAAGAATTGAAATCATACAGAGTATATTCTCCAACAATAAGTTCAAACTAGAAAAATTTTCCAAACACTTATAAATGAAACAACAAACTTCTAAATAATCAATGGATCAAAGGGAAATCTTAGGTAAATTAAAAAAAAAAATACTTCAGACTGAATGGCAATGAAAATATAACATATCGAAATTTGTGGGATTTAACTGAAGTGGTACCGAGAGGGAAATGTATAGCACTGAATTGCATGCATTACAAAGGAGAAAATATCTTAAATCATTAATCTAAGCTCTCACTTCAAGATCCTAGAAAAGAAGAGAAAAAAAGAATAAACCTAAATAATGCAAAAGGGAAACAAAGATCAAAAATCAATAAAACTGAAAATAGAAAACACAGAAAAATCAATGAAACAAAGAGCTGGGTTTTTTTTTTAAGATCAATAAAACGGAAAGCCTTTAGCAAGACTGAAAAAGAAAAAAAAAAGAGAGAGGAAGAGAAGATAATTACCAATGTTAAGAATGGAACAGGGGGTATCACCAGATATAAATCACTTAGTTGTCAATCTAACAAAACATATATAGGACATAGATGCTGAAAACTACACAATGCTGCTGAAAGAAATTAAAGAAGACCTAAACTGATGGCATGACATATTGTGGTTTGGATTGGAAGACTCAGTGTAGACAGATGTCAGTTGTCCCCAAACTGATATACAGATTTAATGAAATTCTTACCAAAATCCCAGCAATAATTTTTTGTAACTATAGACTAGACTATTCTAAAATTTATATGGAATGACAAGGGAACTAAAATAACTAAAAACAATTTTGAAATGGAAGAATAAAGTGAGAGGAATCAGTCTACCTGATTTCAAAACTTAATATATAGCTACAGTAATCAAGACTGTGATTACTGGCGGAGGAATAGACACATAAATCAATGAAACGGAACAGAGAACCCAGAAATAGACCAAAACAAATATGTCCATGGGCAACATGAAAGATCCTTGTGCTGGTGGAAATGTTCTGTATCTTGACTGTATCAGTGACTGTATCAATCCTGGTTATGATAATGTACTATAGTTTTGCAAGATGTCACCACCTGAAGAAACTGGGAAAAGTGTATAAGGGAACCTCTATTATTTCTTACAAATGCATGTGGATCTACAATTATCTCAAAATAAAAAGTTAATTTTACAGATGGCATTAAGATAATATTTATCTTAATTACTGATTTGTGTGTGTGTGTGTGATGCCTCCTTAGATTTTGCTCCCATGGAGAATGCTCCTCTTGCCTCACCCTCTTCTCTCCTCCCACACTCAGGCTGAGTCCGCTTACTAGTAAATAACCTTAAGCAAATAAGTTACTCTCCCTAAACCTCAATCCCCTCATTATGTGAATGACAGTTGTTCTTACCTCTAGAGTTTTTGTCGGGATTAAATGAAATAATGCATGTAAAATAACTAGTCTAGCATCTGGTATGTAGTAAATTAGAACGAAATGTTAATTATACAACCTATATCAGAACAAGAGTGTCCACTTAAGAAATGTGCACACCTGGTAGGGGGACGGGATTGCAAGGTGGTTCACTTGGTTTACTGCCTCACCTTCCAGGTGGCAGGGCTAGTAGGTCCTGAAAACGCACCCCTCCCCTCAGGGCAGGCTTCATGGGCGCTGGAGCTGGGCAGCTGCACAGGGCCTCCTGCTTCAAAAGGCCCTGTGCTTGGGTCAATGTTCTACTGTGACCGTCTTGAATTTTTTTTTTTTTTTTTTTCTTTTTCTTTTACCAGGAGGTCCTGGGGATCGAACCCAGGTCCCTCCATATGGGAGACGGACGCCCAACCATTTGAGCCACATCCGCCCCTGAAATTGTTAATACTCTTTCAAAAAGGGGCCCCGCATTTTTTTTTTTTTTTTTTTTTGCACTGGCATGCAAAGTAGGTAGCCCACCCTGCCTCCCCTTAATCAAAGCCCGTGTCTGCCGGACTGGGTAAGACCGGCACAGGCACAGCTGCTCCGCAGCAGAGGACGCTGAAACCAGCCCCGGCAGCCTGGGCAGTCGGTTCATCTCCACTAGAGGGCGTGCTGCTCTCAGACCTGCTCTACCGTAACCCCTTCCATTTGGGACTCCCCCACCTCGCCAAAATAATGTCTTCCCTCAGGCAGAAATCTTTTGCTTGGGGAGTGGGGGCGAGGGGGGCGTAAAGGGCTTTCCCTCCCACTTTGTGGGTTTGAGTACTTTGCTTGACCATTTTTCAGTGAGCAGAGGGTTTTGTGGGCAACATCAGGGCTCTCTGCTCAGCCGCGGTAGGAAAAAAAAATCTGTGAGTCTTGAAGAAACAGGGGACTCAAGAAGAAAGAAATATAAAATCATTATTATACTATCACTTTAGTGGCATTTCTAAATTGTAAAAACCACTCTGAAGGCTGCCTTGCTAATGAGAGGACTTCTTGGGACACCTGAGTTTAGAAAGAATTTCTCCATGAGATGGCCAAAGTTGGAGTCAGTAAAATGATCAACAGAGCAATGTTTCCCTTGGAGCCAACAAGTGTGAGCCCTGTTTGTCCAGGTGCAGTGTTCATTTGAAATCTGTCCACTCAGCCGCTGTGTGCCACAGGCTCTGCCAAGACAGCCAGGTGCGCCTTGGGTTGGTGGGTTGAGCTGGGGGGATGCTGCACCTTGCAGGAAACTGGGGGGGAGGCAGTGAGGGAACCTATGGCTCCTCGCAGTGAAGTGATGTGCCTGGGATAACAAAAGAAGAAATCAAAACAAAACCAACCTACAACATGGGAGTTCAAACCAAACTTAGAAGTGGTAAAAGTGAAAAGAAAATTTAGCGGGAGGTCAAACTATGACTAAGGTTAGAAAAGTTAATAAATCAGCAAGTCTGGAAAATGTTAAGTGTCAAAAATACAATTAGGGAGATGCAGCAGTGTTTACATTAGTGGTATTTTAAAAAATAGTAATCATTAACATGTGTGCGTCTCTTCTCTGCAACTATCCTTCATTTATTCATCAGTCAGGCTTGACTTGTCCAGGAAAGAGTTGGTATATTGGCAAATAAAATGAGTTCTGCTTCTTGCTAGTTATGTGACCTTGGACAGGTTATTTAAGATCTCTGAGCCTGTTTATTCAACTGTAAAATGGATTTAATAATAACTATCTCTTTGGATGGTGGCTTTCAAAGGTTTTGGCAGCAACCTAGAGTCAGAAATATAATCTTATATCACAATGCAATATGCTACATACATACACAGGTAAAACTGAAACAAAGCTTTCATAAAACAATATATGCCATTACTGCATTTGATGCACTCCCATATTTTATTCTTCTTTTTCCCATTGTATTTCATTTAAGAAATATCATGTATAACCCACAAAATTGATTTCACAACTTGCTATTTAAAACGCATTGTGGTAGGTTCATGTGCCCATTTAAAAAGCTAATAAACATAAAGTGTCTATCTCATAGAAGGTGGTCAATAAATGTGAGCTCCCTTCTGCCTTGCTCCTTGGGCAGCCAAACTTAACATTAGCTACAATTTGTACTTTGTGTTTCTATAGCAGCTGTATGTATGATGCTTATACAGTTTTTGTGATACAGTAAACTAACAACTTATACCTTTGGGCTTCTCAATATCAGTGCTAATTTGATCTGGGCTGATGAAAAGCAGATAGTCACTTTTGACTATACACCAAGGAATTTATATGATCCTGGGTCATAGCTAATCTCCCAACAGACTAACCAACAATCAAAGAAGTAATTATCTTTAAAGGATTGCGATACATTGTCAATATGCAAATATGACTTTACATTTACATAAAACAATACTTTTCAAGGTGCTTTCACATATGTATTTCATTGACCTCTCACAATAACTCTCAGATGCCGCTAAAACAGATATTATTCTCATTTTGCATGTGAAAAAGCTGGGATACAGAGAATTACACTTGTGTTCTCAACTCTGGCTGAAAATTAGATTAACTCAGGGGAATTTTAAAACATAGCCGACGTCTGTGCTCTAGAGATTCTGATCCAAATGATTTGATGTGGAGTCTGAACGTCAGTATTTTCCAAACAGGCTAGTCCAATGCACGGTCAGGGTGCGAGCCACCAGGTTACACAGTGCTGAGATTAAGATGCAGATAGGACAAATAAAACCAGCTATCATAATGGTGAGTACTTTTCACCACTTTCCAGTCCCCTTCTCCCTCACCCCATTAAATGTTGTAATTACAGAATCTCTGCTGGAAAACAGTTGTGGCAATTTGTTTGAATCATTGTATGAATTTAACAATTAAAACAGTTTCCAAGAAAATATTCTCTAGTTCAGACCTCTCTTGCTACTTCTGACTCTCCTGAGTTTCTTGAGTTAGTGTGAACTGTGCGGGCTGATGACGTGCCCCGCTGTCTTAGTGGCCAGCCTTAGCGGTCTAGAGGCTGTCCTGCTGTCTCAAGGCTGCTGACAATTGCTGTTTATGTATCACTCTCCACTCTTTGTCTCCATCACCTCCTCTCTGCCATCACACCCTGCACATTATATTGTACCTGATCTCTTTCCAAGCTTGCTTCACTCATGGCTGGGTGGGGCCTTCAGAGCATTCACCATGTCTTAGATGCATTTATGTTTCCTAACCCTAGCACAGGGCCAGAGTGGTGGCCGGGGCTCCGCAAATTTTGTTGCACAAATAAAGGAATGACTCTGGTGCTCAGAGCAGGTCTGTGGTTCTGCAAGAGGATGGAGCAAAGGTGGGTCCCATCACATCTCCTACTCTGTGCCTTCTCTCTCACAGCCCTTTTGGTGGAAAGATGGGTTTTCTTCCATGATGCCAAAGAGAAGTAAGTTGAGACCTGGTTACTTTTCATCACTAATAAGAAGCCAAAAAGTGTGATATCCTTCTGCCACAGGATTCCTCAAACCCTATAGCGGATCTCTGGATTGTGATCGTCAGCAGCACTCCCAACTTCTTCCTCTTTGGAAACCAACAATATACTTCAGAGAAACCAAATCCCTCGAGAATGTGAAGTCTTTCAGGAATGCATTACACTCAAGCAGGGCTGAAGTCTCTACTCCAGGGTGTGGGGCTCTTGCCATTGGCTATAATTATGATCTAATATACCAGACCAGTGAAGTAGCAATACAAGAAATTTGGTTGTTCAAACCAACCAAGAAACTTGACTTATTTCTCTTTGAAGTTCAAATCCCATATCATGAGGATGGATGAGTGTAAGGTGATCCTGGTCCTATTAGGAAAGCAAAGAAGAAGAAAATGCTACAAATGTGAAGTGCGTGTAACTCTTTGTAACAAATATAGAAAATACTAAAGGTCTATTGGGTGAGCAGATGTGGCTCAAGCAGTTGAGCGCCTGCTTCCCACATAGGAGGTCTCAGGTTCGGTTCCTGTGCCTCCTAAAGAAGACAAACAACGAGCAGACAATGAGCAGACATTGAGAAAAACAACAACAATGAGCCAGACAATGAGCAGACAACAAGCAAAAACAAAACAAGCAGGGAGCAGATGTGGCTCAAGCAGTTGAGCACCCGCCTCCCACATGGGAAGTCCCGGGTTCAGTTCCTGGTACCTCCTAAAGAAAAAACGAAAAACAGACAATGAGAAAAACAAAAAACAGACAATGAGTGTAAAAAATAACAAACAAACAAACAAACAAACAAAAACAAGCAAAAACAATGAGCAAACAGATGAGGGAGCCATGGGAGAGGGGAGTCTATGGAAGAGAGGAGCAGATGTGGCTCAAGCAGTTGAGTACCTGCTTCCCACATGGGAGGTCCTGGGTTCAAACCTTGGTATCTGCTAAAATAAACAAACAAACAAAAAAACAGACAAACAAACAAATGAAAAAACCAATTCAGGGGAGCCAATGTGGCTCACTGGTTGAGTACTAGCTTCCCACATATGAGGTCCTGGGTTCAATCCCTGACCCCGGTACCTCAAAGAAAAAACAAATAAAAAAAAAGAAGTCTATGGAAGAAACTAAAATTATAATCTCACCATATAGAGAAACCATTGGTAATATTTTGGTGTGCTCAGTTCCAGTCCTTTCATTATGTGTGAAAATGTTTGTATACTTGTGTGTATATAACGATATTGTACCCATAGTTTTGGACTTTTTTTTTTTTTTGCATTTAAAAATATATCACAGGGGGATGGATGTGGTTCAGGTGGTTGGGTGTCTGTCTCCCATATGGAGGGACCTGGGTTTGATCCCTGGGACCTCCTGGTAAAAATTAAAAATATATATATATATATATATATATATATCTCACAAACATCTCCATTTTCTAATTCTTAAAATTTCCCTTGCCCTTAAACACCCCTCAAGAACCTGCTTGTTCATTGCTAAGCCATCTTCACTTGGCTCAGGAATCTATTACCAGAAATTGTTCATGGTCTTTGGTACATCATCCATGTGTCTCGGGGTCATTCCTGTCCTTCTCTGATTACAGAAATGCTGTTCTGTGGTGGGCACAGGAGATGCTCTGAGTATGCTAGGAACTCAATGAAGTGAATGGAATCAAACAACTGAGCTGTGCCCAGCCAGCCCTCCCCAGTGGTAAGGTGAGCAGCAGTGGGTTTGACAGGTGTATCAAGGCCTCCTTCAGGAGATGAGAGCCCATCTTTGGCACCTTTTCCACCAGACAACCTGTCCAGAGTTACACAACTGGACCTATCTGATCCAGTGAAACCCTGACAATACAGGACCACAGGGTCTGCTATACCATGGGTTTGTTCTAAAACCTGAAGTTCTCTGCGCCTTTGTTTCCTCATCTACAACAGTGGTGGTTATAATGCCAACTGCACAGGGAGATGATGTAATGAATGTGAAAGTTCCTGGGAGCAACTGTGAAAATGAGTTCTCTATAAACCCTGAACTGGGTGGGAATTCTGCCCTTTCTGGACCACACGTCAAATCACAGCTTTTTCAAGTTCCCTTTGATGAGGAAATATGACTGAATAGGCATCCTGCAAAAAACTCCTGTTTTTTCCAAATTAAAATAGGGGTTTTACATATAATTATAGTTATTTACATTTATCCATATGCAACCAGTGTACCTTTTGGTCTCTTGGAATCTGGCTAGTTTTATAATGGCATCTTCCAGCTGGACTTGATTTGCTTCTGGTGAGAGCTCCCTAAGTTTAAGTACTACTGGAACAGCAGGTTTAGGTTATGCTGGCAGTAAGGGAAATCCTGGAGGCCTGTGTGGTTTATTCATTTATTTTTCTGTACATTAATTTCTTAACAAACACTGGGCACTCACTTTGTGCCAGGTACTGTGATACCTGTGATAGGTGCTGGGATGCAGAGCCAAAATTCCCCATCCTCGATCCCCCAAGAGCTCATATTCCTGTGGAGGAGGTAGACATGTCAATAAACAAATATATTGCAATATCATAGGGCTGTAATAGTATAATAAATATTTGTTGAGCTCCTACTATGTGCCAGAAACTGTTCAGGGGCTGGGGATATAATTGTATAAGCCCAGGACTTGCAGTCAAGGGCTTATACACAAGTATTAGGGGAAAAGTTGTATTTCAGTTGTAAATGGGCACAGAAATGGGAGAATTTAACTTTGCCTGAGGGAATCATGGAAGACTTCCAAGAGGAGGTGATGTTTGAGCTGAGTCTTAACTAATGAGTAGGGGTTTTCTGAGTGAAGGCTATGGGGAGGTAGAACTGTGGGTGAGGGTGAGGGAGGGTGGAAAGAAAGGACTTTCTGGTTGGAGGAAACAGCATCTACAATGCATAAAAGTGGGGCAGGATAGAATAGGGACCTAAGGAGGAAGGGGCAGAAAACCTAATAAACCACACAAACACAAACTGAGGCAATGGCCTGCTGACTTACACAGGCTAAGGCAATGGCCTGCTAACTTACAACAGCCTGCTGACTCACACAAGCCAATTAGGAAAGGGCAGCTTACAAGCACACACCCTGCAGCTCATAGCACATACACCAATGACTGCGTTATCAGAAGGCAGCCAGCAATGTCATTACATGGCAGGAAGGGTACCTCCACCATCACAACCCACTTTCACCGACGGCCAACATGCCCTGCAGAGCTTGTGGACAGCAGCCAGAAGCCAATCACCACCGCATAGCAACCCCCACACCCCTAAGCAAATCAAACCACCCAGTAGATTTCCCTTGCTTGGTCTCAAGTATGCCAAGCAGCACAGACGCTGGAGTCCTGTACCCCCATAAAACAGGGGACCCTAGGACAGAACTTTGCATTTCTCTCCCTTGAGAATGCCTGCCTTCAACTCTGAAGGTGTACTTTTGTTTCTTTGCTTTACCCCCAATAAATTCTCTGCTTGTTTAATTGATTTGTGGCTTGTCCTTGAATTCATTCTCACGACGAAGCCAAGAAGCTAGACATCGACTCCGATAACAAAAGTATGAGCACATCTGAGGGAGAGCGAAGAGATGAAAAGGTCAGATCATAAAAGAACTTGTATACCTTGATCAGCAGTTTGGATTTCAATGTTTAGACACTGGGACTTCATGCAGAGGGTCAACATTGGAAGATGTGTGTTTTAGAATGATCATTCAATAGCAACGAGGAAAACGGATTTCTTGCAGAGTGTGGGTAAGAATGTTGTCAGGGAAAAGTTTAGGAGACTAATTGATTTATCTGAAAGGAAAATGATGAGTCCTTGAACTAAAAACAGTGGGGTTGAGAATGGAGAAGAAAGGATGGATTAAGAGAAACCTAGGAGATAGAACGTATAGATCTGTAGAATGTGAGTTGGAGCATGATGAGGGTAGAATTCAGAGTGACTACTAGGTTTCTGGTTTCAGTGTCTTGGTAGATATGTGGTGATTCCATTAACATAAATAGGGCCTGTATTAGTCGGGGCTGTCTAGGGAAACAGAACTGCAGGAGATATCTGAGAGTATTATGATATTTTTGTAAGAATTGTCTCATGCAACTGTGGGGATGGACATGGCCAAATTCCACAGGGCAGGCCACAGGCTGGGAACTCTGGTGAAGGTTTGGGATGAATTCCCCAGGAGAAGCTGGCTGGCTGAAGTAGAGATGGAAATTCTCTCTTCTGACTGCTGAAATCATCAGCTCTCCTTTTAAGGCCTTCAACTGATTGGATGAGCCATCTCTCATTGTTGAAGGCAATGTCCTCAGTTTATTATAGATGTAATCAGCCATAGATGCAGTCAACCAACTGATGATTTAAGTCCACAAAATGTCCACCCAGTAACAATTAGAGCAGTGCTTGCTTGACCAAACTGGACACCATCACCTGGCGAAGTTGATACATGAACTTAACCATCACAGACCTCATAGGAAATTACCCTGGATGTTCCTTTCCTAATTTTTAGGTTGCCGTTTAAAGAAGTCACCACTGTCCACAGTGTAGACAACTTGTTGACTTGTGCAAGTCCTTTGTGGCTAGGAATACAGTTTTGACAGGAGTGCCCTGAGCCCCACTTGTTTACGAGCCCACCCACATGTTAACGGGTATTTCTTTTATTTTGTCAATGACATGTTAAAACTGCAGTCTGGTGATGAGGTTGCCTGCATGGGCTCTGGAGCCCGGCTGCCTGGGCATACATTGGCTGCATTCCTTGCTTGCCGAATCACCTGGGATGAGTTCTCTAACTGCGTCCTCCCTGAGTCCACTCACTCTACAAAAGGGCCTTAACAGTGACCCCTGTCTCATGGGGGTATTGTGAGGAATAAATGAATTAATTCATGTTAATTTCCTCAGAACATGGCCTGTTTGGGGCAGAGCAGGTATTCCATGGCCGTTGTCTATTGTTATCGTGCCGAGGAGACCTCCATGGGTCCCATCCTCTAAGGATCCCTGGTGCTGTCTGGATGGTGCCTTTGCCAGTTGCTAACATGCTGGGCCCTTACTTGGTGCTAGCCATGTGCTGTGGGATGTGCACACAGTACCTCAATCAGTTGTCACAACAGAGTTACGAGGCCCTGCGTATAGCATCATGACCCTAGTATTACAGATACAGACACAGAGACCAGCGCTGTTAAGGAACTTGCCTGAAATCACACAGCTAGCAAGTAGAGGAACCAGAATCCAAACCCAAGACTGCCTGACGCTAATGCCCATGGACAGAATAGGGCTGTTGCTAGGGCAGCCAGTGATCAGAGCAGATAGCCACTTCCAGCAGGACACAGGCGGACGGGACGTCATTATTCCATGCTGGTTCTCGGAGTTTTAGAGCCTAGTCCAGCACCCCACACGTGATGATGAAGTGCAACCCAGTCTGTGTCCTTCATGTAGGGGAAGGTTTGCGCTTCCTCCTGTTTCTTTTCTCCCAGCCATCCAGCTTGCGGTAATCACGTCCCATCGCTCCTTTTTTCTCTTTCAGGGATTTAGACCAGCTTTTTGAGGCCTTAAAACAAAAGATCCAATTTAGCAGGTTGCAAAACACTGTAATAATATGATCTGGAAAAGATTATTTTAAATGGCAATTTCCTCCACTGGTTTAACTGAACCGTAAAAGCCATGTAGAAGAGAGAATACTTTGAATACCATATGGCCCGTGGGCTCAGCTTGTACCTTTCCACATCATCACCTTCATGCGTTGCTGGAAGTTGGTAAATATCAGGTCTCATCTTTCATTTTGCCTTTCAACTAGGTTCCTGCATACGCTGTTGACGGCAACCAGTGGGCCGCCATCTTTTACGAAGCTTTGTCTAACACAAAAAGATCACAGGTTGTTCTATACAAGTGTGAGGTTATTACTGATTGGGCTGCCTTTTTCAATTGCAATCTGGGGCACTCAGGGAAGTTAGGAGTAAGATATTGATGTAAGTTATTTTTCAGGGTGCTGAAGTCTAAGAACTTTGCATCATCTCAGGTTATTGTTTATAACCTCATATCAGACTCCTATTTTGTAGGACTCTTTCAGGCAAAATGCCTTCCACTGACAGCTTTTCCAAGGTTGTGGAAGTTGGATTTTCTAAGCTTTGAATCTGCCACTGAAAACAAACACATTTCTCCACTCTGGAGCCTTTTGTGTTTTTTCCCCTGGAGAAGGAAATCTGACTTTCTTCCAAGTCAGATATGCCACTTTAGTTAGCTGGATATTTGAAAATCCACACATAGAAAGCAGAGAAAAGTAGATAAAATGGGTCAATCTGCCAAAGATGCCTTGCTTTTCTCAACAGCTTCACTCCAGATATTCTTTATATTGAGAGCTTCCCTTTTACTTTTAAGATGGTTTACAAAACCCAATTTATTCAAACCTTTTCAAGGGTTCATAATTTGAGTAAAGCACTATTAGTCTGTGTTGTTTTTAAAATTCTTGGTTAGCATAGCTTGAGTGCAGATCTCAAAAAATAAAAATAGAAACCCCATATCCATGTGGGAAAAAAAAATGACACTGTAGAAATTACAGTCAGATGAGAAAATGTCATGAAATTATTGGTTTGGGAAGGAATGCATTCTCTTGCTTGGTGTATATCCATGCAAGTCTGAAGGTGACTTGGAGGCTTCATGCAAAATACTTACTAAGTTTCAGCAAGCTGACAGCCAAGAGAGATGTGTTGCTTTCTCTCATTTTCTTTTAAAGCGACCATTTTATTCGATATTTACTATGTGCTGAATCATTTGCAAAGTGCTTTGTATACAGCATCTCATTTCATCCTTGCGTGAAATTTATGCAGCCAGAATTAACCACCCTCATTTTGCCCATGAGAAAACTTAGGCTCTGGGAGGTGAAATCTTTTGTCAATAGTTCTTGATTTGAATACAGTTTTGCTCCATGTCAGAGGCACTCCTCCAGAGCTGAGCTGCTGACTTAGGGGTAGGAGAGTCACATGATAACTGTATCTCTGTTCCCCAGCAGGTACAAAGAGGCGAAAGTATTTGTCATGATTATGGTGAGGTCCAAGAAGGACCCTGGATGAGAAGGTGCTTTCAGAGCACCTTGATATTATGCAAAGAGTGACAATATGAGCTTGGTGTCCTCTCTCTCAAAGATTAGAGGGTTTACATCACTTTGCATTGAGGTTGTGTGCATACCATACACTTCACCTTTTTTCTTGAGAGGTCAGGAATGCATCTTGTATTATTTTAGTACACTTCATAGTACCTAGGTTAATGGATGCTTACGTAGTAGTTACTGAATGAACAAATAATGTGAATAGCAGTCATTTATTGAACACTTACTGTGAGCTTAGACATTGTTCTAAATGTGTTACATGTATTAAACTTATTAATCCTGACAACAGCCCTATGAAGTAGGCTATAACATCCTTCCCATTTTACAGATGAGGAAACTAAGGCACTGAGAGGTTCAGTGACTTGCCTAAAAACACTCAGTGAGAAAATGGGAGAGTTGGGATAAGAGCCTGGGTCTTCTAGCTCCAGAACCTTCACCCCTATATCACTGTGCTTCACTGCTTCTCCATAAAATCCCACCTCACATCTTTCCCACTCCCACTGGACTGCCCAACACCCTTCTCTACTTTATTTTTCTCCAAAGCACTTCTCATTAGCTGTTACATTTTATGCTCACTTCTCTTCTCTTCTTTTCTTTTTTCCCCTTTTTGGTTTATCTCCTGATTCTCAAATGTAAGATAAGCAAGGATATCTGTCTTTGTTTACTGCTGTATCCTCAGCATAGTTAATTCCTGGCACAACTATGAACTACTGATTAATATAGAACAGTGCCTGGAAGATAGAAGGCACTGACTAGATATTCACTGAATGAGGGAATGATTGAATCCAGGCCATATCTATAAGCTCATTAGAACTGGCAGCTACTTAGGATCCATCCTGCTATAATTCTGCTTGTGTAATTGTGACTTTGAACCCAATTAGGTGGAATGGTAGTGCTCTAGATTGAAGAGTGAATAAGAAGTCAACAAGTAATTCAACTGAGGGGAGAAAAATACAGAATGATAGCTGGAAGAGGCATCAGTGATGGGAGAATATATCTATGGGAGTAAAGGTTTACAGACTAAGAGGAAGGTTTTTGATGGTTTAGCAAAGAGAGAGAGGAACTGGGTTAAGAGCTCTAGTGTAGAGACCAATCTTGCAAAGGAGGAGGGCTGCTGCTGCTTCCAAGAGGGCAAATGGAGGCAATGACGGGTGATTATGCAGAGAGATTTGAAGTAATGAGAAATTGAGAGAGCTCCTATTACATGATCTTGATATTCCCAGGATAATAGCAGGGTGAAGGTCTCTACAGATAATGTTGAAGAAAATTCTGATTTAAAAAAATGATGTCAGATAAAATGATGGTTTGCCACTACTGAAACAGGGAACAGGGGACTGAACTTCACCTCATTTAAGATATTCATTTCTTGTAGGCCATCAATAACAATGACAGGAAATCAAGACTGGGCTATAATTAGTGTGAAATTGCTCTCTGTGAAACTGTTAGTAAAAGAAGAATGCGGATGATGAAGGACTACTGGCTTAGGCTGTTTTCAGTGACTCTACTTTTATAGGAACAAGGCAGTTTCTTCATTCCTAGATGTCTCCACAGGATCAGAGATTCACACCAGTAGAAACTTACCTACAATAAATTCCATTTAAAGCAAACACTTTGATGAGTTATGGCAAATATATGCACCCTTGAAACTACTGCCAAAATCAAGACACTGAAAATTCCCATCATTCCAAAAAGTTCCCTTGTGCCCCTTTGCAGTCCATCCCTAAATTTGCCTCCAGTTCTAGACAATAATTTATCTGCTTTTTGTCACTATAGGTTAGTTTGCAGTTTCTATAATCTTATTTAAATTGAGTCATGCAGTATGCACTCTTTGTGTCTCTTCTTTCAATTAAACTTTAATTTTGGGATTCATTTGTGTTGTCTTCTGTATCAATAGTTAATTCTTTTTTATTACTGGTGAGTAATATCACAGTAGTATACTACAATTTGTTGATTCATTTTCCTGTTGATGGACATTAGTTTTTTTTTGTTGTTGTTCCAGTTTGGGGCTAGTGTGAATTAACCTCCTATGGACACTTGTGTAAGGTGTTTATATGGACACATGCTTTTATTATTCTTGGGTAAATACTTAGGAGTAGAAGGCTTGGACATATGGTAAGTATATGTCTTACTTTCATCCCTGGTAATGTTCTTTGCTCTGAAATCTACTTTGTCTAATATTAACATAGTCACTCCAGCTTTCTTTTGATTAGCATTTGCATTGCTCTGTCTCACCCCCATTTTCTTGTAGGCAGCAAGAAATTTGGCTTGTTAGGTTTCTGATGAGAATTATGCTCTTATTATATTTGTTTCTTTTCACATAGTGTATCTTTTACCTTTGTCCACTTTTAAGATTCTTCTCATTATCTTTGCTTTTAAGCAGTATGATTATGATGTACCTTGGTGAAGGATTCTTCAGGTTTCTTGTGTTTGGGGCTTGTTGAGCTTCTTTATGGTTTTTATAAAATTTGGGAAAATTGTGGCCATTATTCCTTCAAATATTTTTTCTGCCCCCTGATCTTTCTTGGGGACTCCATTTACATATTAAGCTGCCTGAATTTGCACTGTGGCTCACTGATGCTCTGTTCATTTGTGTGTGTGTGTGTATGTGTGTTTGACTTTTTTCTCTCTGCAGTTCATTTTGGATAGTTTCTATTGCTTTGTCTTCAAGTTTACTAATATTTTCTTCTGAAGTGTCTAAAACTCTGCTAACCATATCCAATGCATTTCTTTCATTTCAAATTATATTTTTCATCTCTAGAAGTTCCATTTCATTGTGTGGTCTCTGGATATTGACCCCTGCTCCTTTCAGGTGGTTCTTTCCACCGCCTCAGGTAATTTCCTCACATGTGTGTACTGATTAGTATTCAGCTGAAGATTCTAGGAGGACCCTCTCTAGAATGCTGAAGTGCTTCCTCTGTGCAGTTCTTGCTAGTGGTCCTGTAAATTCTAGCCACTTTGAGTTCCTTGGACTTCCATCTCCATCTCCTTGATCTGGGAGATTGTCAGTCTCCCCTTGGGTTTCCCCTCTCTGCACTGCAGGCTGGAAACTCTCTCTAGGCAGTAAGCTTGGGCAATCAGAGGATTCATCCCATTTGCTTTCCTTCTCTTAGGGACAACCAGCTTGAGCAGCCTAATGTTCAATGTTTGAAAAACTGTTATTGTTCCTTGTCTCCTTTTTAAAATTTCATGCATATGGTTTTAATTTTCATTTAGTCAAATTTATTGATATTATATTTTATTGCATTAGGATTTTGAATCATATTTAGAAAGGCCTTCCTATGGCATATTTTTGCTAATAGCTTAAAATTATTTGGGGAAAAAAAGTCTGATAATTAAGGTGGGACAACAAATTGAGTAATGGCAATTTTGATTAAATCAAGGTTTATAAATAATTATGAGATTGGTTTTAATGGCAAATGCATAAATTTGTTCTGAAGTTGATTCCAAAGTGGAATTTTAGAAATATGTGGCTGGGTAACAATTTTTAAATACACTTTTCTTCCCCTATATTTCCTTCTTTCCCTTCCCTCCTTTAAGCAGGAGTCTGTCCTATACTTTATTGCCTCAGAGGAAACATGTCATCCTTTGGGGAGTTGAAGGCTCCAGAGAGAAATGGCTGTGTGGTAGCTTTAGGAAGAAGGACCTACGAAGACATAAAGGGAAACTCCTGCTCCCCAGGTATCAAAAAAACTGCTGAAGGGAAGCGGATGTGGCTCAAGTGATTGGGCTCCCATCTACCATATGGATGGTCCTGGATTCGGTTCCCGGGGCCTCTTGGTGAAAGCGAGCTGGCCTGTGTGAGAGCTGGCACAACAAGATGACACAACAAACAAGAGACACAGAGGAGAGACAGTAAGAGACACAACAAACCAGGGAGCTGAGGTGGCTCAAGTGATTGAGTGCCTCATTCCCACATCAGAAGGTCCTGGGATCGGTTCCTGGTGTCTCCTAAAGAGAAGACAAGAAGAGAAAACAAGCAGACACAAAAGAATACACAACGATTGGACACGAAAAGCAGACAGTGAGTGCAAGCAGCGGGTGGGGAGGATAAATAAAAATAAACCTTTAAAAAAAAGAACTGCTGAACCCAAAGGAGCCATCAGAGAGGGACAGTGGACAACACATTGGTAGCCTGTGTGGACAAATGATCAACCCAGAGGGCCTTCCCTGAATGGCACAGACTGGGTAAGACCCTAGAATTATGACAAATTCCCAGAGTTGGTAGAGAGAAACACCAAGAATGACTGACTTTAGGTTTCCTACCAGCCTGGTTGTGTGGACTCTTGAATTTGAAATTAAGTTAATTTAAAGAAAATAAAGGGAAGCAGATGTGGCTCAGGTAACTGAGCTCTGCCTACCACATGGGAGGTATGTGGTTCAGTTCCCAGTGACTCCTAAAGAAGACAGCAAGCTGGCATGACGGGCAGGTGTGGCAAGCTGACACAACAAGATGACGCAACAAGAGACACAAGAAGAAAAACATAATGAGAGACACAACTAAGCAGGGAGCGGAGGTTCCTGGTGCCTCCTAAAGAAAACGAGCAAGACAGTGAGATGACACAACAGGCAGGTACGGCAAGCTGATGCAACAAGATGATGCAACAAGAGACACAGAATTAAAAATAACAACAGACACAACAAAGCAGGGAATGGAGGTGGCTTGAGTGATTAGGCACCTCCCTCCCACATCGGAGGTCCCAGGTTCAGTTCCCCGTTCCTCCTGAAGACACAGCAAGTTCAAACACTGAGGTGGTGGGGAGAAATAAATGAAAAAATAAAACAAATCATTAAAGAAAATAAAGACATTTTATATATTTAGATGAGATCCACCATCTTAACAAATATTTGACCAATAGTTAACATATATTTGTAAATTTCCAAAGTCAGAGTTTTGAAGAGTTACATTCATTTGCCTGCCTGTTGGGGTGAAGGGTGGGGAGTCCACTGAATTAGTTTTTATTACCTTATAACAGGGGTTCTTAATTTGAGATCCACAGTCCCCTAAGAGATATATGCATGGATGGCAAAAAGTTTCCATTCTTCAGTACAAGGAAAAGAAATAAAAAGCAAAAACAACAACAACAACAAGTTTCCATTCTTACTAACTTCTAACTGAAATTTAACATTTCCTTCAATTACAAATGCAGGCAACAATCCACAGGTGTGTTAGCAATACTTGTGACATCATCACCAACAGAAACCACAGATCTCTTCACATTACATTATGGCTACTGCAGTTATCTCAAAATATTGTTTTTCTTTACTGCTCATCACTACTTCAAAATTGTGGTAATTTTTTACTTGTTGCTAGACCTTGTTATTTAATTAATTAATAAAGGAGCACCATTATTACCATATCACAGATGTTTTAAAATATTTTATAATTATATTTCAAAATAATTAGTGTTTTGTTGTAATCTTCTGTGTTTTATTTTGTTTATTTATAAATATTACTCTGACAAAGGGTCCATAGGTTTCACCAGATAAAGATGTCCATGGCACGAAATAGGTTAGGAATCCCTGTTTTAGTTACACTTTGTATATAATTCCTGGCTAGCATCACCTCAAGAACAGAAGAAGTAGCAATAAAGCAGTTTCTAGCATTTCATTTTTGGCTCCTCCCCAGTCGGAAGATTTGCTGATGCAAATTGAACTCTGGGAGCTTCTGACCTTCTGCACTCATCTGAAAGTCAATAAACTGCCAACGTCCTGCGGTTTGTATGTCTGACTTGATGGATTCTGCCACAAGCAGGTCTCACTGGGTTTGGGGTACTGAAACTTCTTTGCAGGTCTTAGCTGATGATGACAGATTTGCTTCTCTTCTTTCCTTATGAGCTGGCACCAAGATGATGTTCTACCTCAGTGAGATAGCTTCAAATCCAATATTCTGGGTTTGGGGCCTCCTCTCAGTTAGTCAGCACCAATTCCCTCCTCTGTCTTTGAATCCCTTATATTCAGGGCACAGGGCCCGTGTCATCATAAACATCTCAAACTCTGCCTCTGCCCTCTCAACACTCCTTCTCTGTCCATGCTCCCTCTAGCTGTGGCAGCTGAACATGCCCAGGGACTGGAGAATTCTAGCATCCAAGCCTTGCAGGCCCCTGCTGAGACAAACTACCAGCTTTCACTATTTGACAGACAGAGAATGGAAACAAAATCAAGCCAAAAGCAAAGGCTCTGCTGAGTTGAAATTTCTGATCTTGTCGTCTTTTGACCACAAAATTCTTTGAGCCAGAATTCTCTTTATGTACAATCACCCTGTAGCAGTTGGCCAATTTAATGTAATTATGAATTCCAAAAATATAATTGGATCATGCTTGTAAACTGATCTGTTAATCTGGGCATGATTAAGTTATGATTAGGGCATTGACTGGGCCACGTCAGTAGGGCGTTGAGCCCCACCCCTTGGTGGGTGGGGGAATCGAATATAAAAGGCAAGGCAAAGGACAGAGGAAGCAGTTTTTTGAGAAGCAGTTTTGATGTTGGAGAAAAGGCCCCAGAAGAAGAGAAGTGAGCCATTCGCCTGATAGTCTACAGCTGACCTTGTGGAGGAACCAGAAGAGCTAAGCCTGAGAGAAACGCAGCCCCGGGAAGAGAGGAACACAAGAAGCCTGAGCCCTGGCAATTGTTGGCAGCTGTCTTGCTCCAACACATGGCAATGGACTTGGGTGAGAAGAAACTTAACGCTTTATGGCCTGGTATCTGTGGACTTCTACCCCAAATAAATACCCTTTATAAAGACCAACCCATTTTTGGTATTTCACATTAGCATGTCTTTGGCTGACTAATACACACCCCAAAGACAAAACTTTACAGTCTCTGTTACCTGAGAACATTTTACTGTGTGAACCTCCATTTTCTGGTTTGACTGTAGTAATAAAAGCTAACATTTTAATAGTTCATGGAGTGCTTTCCTAGTTTTGGGTTCATTTATTCCTCAGAGAAACCCTGTATATCAAATTTGTTTGCTTCTATTTGACAAATGAGATATCTGCGCTCAGAAAAGTTCAAGACTAGCTCTATAAAGTGGGAGCTAGCCTAGGACCTCTGCCTGCAGAACTATGCTATTTCCACCGCCCTGTAATTCATGCCATGGAAAGAGGTAAATATGCAAACACAGATAAGGCATCTCAAACTTATGTCTTGTGGGCTCTTTCTGGTCTGCATATGGATCTTGTTTCTCTCAATGTTTTAAAAAAATTCATATGAGTTCCCAACATTAAAAAATTGGGAAATTTCACACCAAAATCTAGATTCTGACTTTTTTCCACTTTGGATGAATTATAAGTTCTGGCTATACAGGGCATCTAATTCTGCAAGTTATCAATTAGTAGTGCTCCTTTTAGATGGAGCATTAATTTTCCCGTGCTTCAGTCCCCACTACTCCCTATTTCCCCCCAACATTAGGGATGAATGTCAGTTATCATTTATTATTATATTTATGCTGCTGTATTTTTTATAGTGGAGTTAAAAGAGGGAAGGCAAACAATTCTTGAACTCATTTGTATCTTAAAAGTGTGTATTAGTCAGCCAAAGGGGTGCTGATGCAAAATACCAGAAATCTGTTGGCTTTTATAAAGGGTATTTAATTGGGGTAGAAGCTTACAGTTACCAGGCCATAAAGCATAAGTTACTTCCCTCACCAAAGTCTGTTTGGGCAAGATGGCTGCCGGCGTCTGCCAAGAGTTCAGACTTCTTGGGTTCCTCTCTTTCCGGGGCTCTGTTTCTCTCTGGACTCAGCTGCTGTGTTCTCTCTACAAAGCCAGCTGCAGACTCTCAGGCGACTGGCTCTGTGTCTCTCCCGGGGGCTCAATTCTCTCCGGGCTTAAGTGCTCTGCTCCTCTGTGTGCTTACTTCCAGGCTCCAGCTCAAAACTCCAACCTCCCTTCTCTGCTGTGCAGTTTCTCTGTGAGTCCTCGCCCACCAAGTGGGTGGGGATGCAATGTCCTACTGACATGGCCCAATCAAAGCCTTAATCATTATTTAATCAAGTAAAAGTGAAACCCCTGAATCTGATATGATCTAATATGCCTGGAGGGACAGACAAGTTTACAAACACAATCCAATATCTATTTTTGGAATTCATAAACAATATCAAACTGCCACAAGTGGGAAAATGAAAAATATATTTAAAGAAACTTAAGACAACATGCCTTGAGTTCCCGCGGATCTGTCTCTTGCTTCAACAGTGTTTGAACGGAACAGACCCGGGGACTATTCCCCACATCTTTTCAGCGTTGACCACCTTCCAACTGCTTCTTAAGTTGCAACCTTCGGGACCAACTTCTTGGCCATCCCCTAGCTTCCGGGACCAGCTAACACCATTTTTTGTGGCTAGCTCCTCATTGTCGACCAACCATGACCTCCCAGATCTGTCAGAATTATTCCGCCGAAGTGGAGGCCTCTGTTAACCGCCTGGTCAACTGCAGCTGCAGGCCTCCTACACCTACCTCCCTCTGGGCTACTATTTCGACCATGACAATGTGGCCCTGAAGGGCGTAGACCACTTCTTCTGTGAGTTAGTGAAGGAGAAGTGCGACAGTGCTGAGCATCTCTTGAAGATGCAAAACCAGCGCGGTGGCTGCGCCCTCTTCTAGGACGTGCAGAAGCCATCCAAAGATGAATGGGGTAAATCCCTGGATGCCATGGAAGCTGCTCTGGTCCTGGAGAAGAGCCTGAACCAGGCCCTTTTGGATCTGCATGCCCTGGGATTTGCCAACACAGACCCCCATCTCTGTGACTTCCTGGAGAACTATTTCCTAGACGAGGAGGTAAAACTGATCAAGAAGATAGGCGACCATCTGACCAACCTTCGTAGGCTGGCTAGCCCGCAGGCTGGGCTGGGCGAGTATCTCTCCAAAAGGCTCACCCTCAAGAATGACTAGGAGCCTCTGGAGCCCAGAGGCCATTCCGGGGGATCCCCCTCTATTCCCCCGGCATCCAGGCTTCTGCCTGAGCCCCTCCAGCCAGGAGGCATTTTTTTTTTTCTAACTGCCATCTTGTAGCCTTCTAACAAGCCCTGAACCAATTGTAAACAATAATGCTTTTTGCAGCAAAATAAAATAAAATAAAATAAAATAAAATAAAGAAACTTAAAATAATTATTAGCCTGGTTTGCCTGGGTCCTTTTGGAATTTGAATTTGTGGTCTGTGATGGAGGCAATTGTTCCCAAATCTGGCTGCCCACTGGGAAGCTTTAAAAAAATATGGGTTTCTGGGCTGTACCAGACCCATTAAGTCAGAATCTTCAGGATGAGCCACAGAAATCTGGATTTTTTTTCCCCCAGGAGGTACCGGGGATTGAACCCAGGACCTTGTACATGTGAAGCAGCTGCTCAACCACTGAACTATACCTGCTCTATGAAATATGGTGTAGCAGTTTGATATTATATATGAATTCCAAAAAAGATATTATGTTTGTAAACTGGTCTGTTCCTCTGGATGTGATGCCATTTGATTGTATTAAATTCAAAGGTTTTACGTTTGCTTGATTAAATCAAGATTAGGGTTTTGATTTGACCACATCAGTAGGGTGTGACTCGGGGTTGATTCCCCACCCACTTGATGGGCTGATAGAAACAGACACTCAAGAAGACACACAGAAGAAGATAGGGGAGAGGAGAGAATGTGGTCATTTCGGTCCTGCCATGTGACAGAAAGGAGAAGGCTCAATAAGCTAAAGCCCCAGGAAGAGAGACAAGCCCTATGCCAGCCTACAGCTGAGATTGGAAGAAGCTGGGCCCATGGAGCCTTAAGAAGATGAAGGAAGGAGAGACCAAGCAGAGGTCTCTCTGCCATCTTGCTTCAACATATGGCAACAGACTTCGGTGAGGAGATAACCTTGAGTTGGTCTTTTTAGGGCCTTGTAACTATAAGCTTCTACCCCAAATAAATACCCCTTATAAAAGCCAACAGATTTCTGGTACTTTGCATCAGCACCCCTTTGGGTGACTAATACAAAGGGATTTTCAAAAATTCCCTAGATTATTCTGATTAGAGAACCATTGTTCTGATTCTCTTGGCCTCTTCTCTGGAATGTCCTCTTATAGAGAGAAGTATCCACTTTCTTCTTCAACAACCCTGTGCTAAGAAATTCAGCTAAGCTAGGGACTGACTGCCAGCCCAAAGTAGTCAGCTAGAAATGGCCCATTTGGAGTTTGTAATAAGTGGTGCATCATTTGGTTCACTGATTTGGTCCAATTGGGTCACCGACAAAAAAGGCATCAGCTGATAATGTCAGTGCTAGCCCCCTTCCCCTTGGCTAATTCACCATCTCCTGATTTACACTGAAAGGAAACTAGAGATGACTCAGCATTTTTGAGAAGTCATTTCTTCTCCCTGACTCTAGCTTCTTCATCTGAAAAAAACAAAAAACATAAATGTAAATCAGAGCTTGACAGTCATAAAAGGACCAATATCATATGATCTCATTTATAGGAAATAATTAGAATATGTAAATTTATAGAGTCAGAAATTAGAATGCATGTTGCTAGGGGTGTGGTGGGGTTGGCTTATAGAGGGGTCATGCATAATTGATGTGATGGAAGAGTTTTTCTAATGGATGGTGGTGAGGGAAGCACAGCATTGGAAATGTCATCAATGCCACTGAATTGAATACTTGGAAGTGGTTAAAATGGGAAATTTTATGTTGTATATTATGTTACCAGAATAAAACTATTTAAAAACTATGGATTATAGTTAATATAATTAAAATATTGGTTAAAAAAAAATCAGGGCTTGAACACTGGTTTTCTGAGTCCTAGTCCTACACTATGGACTTGATTTCATAGAACTGGCCTTTTTTTCTGAAAATGTTTTAGAAAACAAAATCAAGATAACCAAAATTGGGTTAATATTAATTTACTCCATGACAGAAATGGAAATCAGGACTTTCCTGTACTTTATTTACTACCAATTTTCTTACCTCAAAAATAAATTGGTGATCTCTCCAGTGCTGGCTTCCAGGAACACAAAGAAAAGAAGGAACAAGAAGATCGTGCTGCAGCCACGTGTTGCCCATTCGCTGCACAAACTGAGTGCCCGAGGATAAGGCCATAAAGAAGTTCATCGTTTGAAACGTAGTAGAGGCCTCAGCCATCAGGGACATATCCAGAGTGAGTGTCATCGACGCCCCTGTGCTTCCCAAGCTTTGGAATCTATGTTACTGAGTGAGTTGTGCCCTTCACATCAAAGTAGTCAGGGACCGTTCCCAGGATGCCCAGAAACTCCCAACAACCCCACCCGGATGTACACCTGCAGGTGCTGCTCCATGGCCACCACCAGAGCCCATGTAAGGAGCCGAGTCCTTAAAGACAGAAGGAAAAAAATAAAATCAAAATTAAACTTGAAAAAGATGAATTTGTTATAATGTGGAATACCCTGCGCTGTGAGTCAACTATTTAAAGTCATCAGGAATGCCAGTATTGAGCACGAACTCTGTGGCAGGGATTCTCCTAATCGCTTTCTACACATCATCTCATTTAATCTTTACAACAACTCTCTGTAGCAGGTTTTTACTTCTGTATTTTACACATAAGGAATTGGAGCTCTGAAAGTCAAATATCTTTGTTTATTCATTCAACAACTAGATTTTATTTATTTATTCATTCATTTATCCCCCCCTTGCTGCTTGTGCTCGCTGGGTCAGCTAACCACGCCGTGCGGGCGGGCTTGCCTTCACCAGGAGGCCCCGGGAACCGAACCCGGGGCCTCCCATATGGTAAACGGGAGCCCTACTGATTGAGCCACAGCCGCTTCCCCATTCAACAACTATTTACTGGGCAGCCATCATGTGCCAGTCATAGAGCATGTAAGTGGTAGAGCTGGGATTTGAACCTGATTTTCTGATTCCCAAACCCATGCTTTTCACCAACTCTATGGGAACTTCCTGTTTCCAGGGCTTCCTCCCATCTCTACTTCAGGCACCAAAGTTATTACAACTTTCGTTCCCATAATATTTCTTAATATTAATGTATCTATTTTGTCCAATAAACTTTGTATCCGGGGCAGGCCTGCTGAGGCTGGAGCAAGTGTGTGGAATAGGGTAGGAGGGGGAAGGATAGGACTGGAAGGATCCAGCTCCAAATGCTGGGGTCACCTGCCGGGAGCAACCTCAGGGAAGCTGATGAGCTGGGCAAGTGTGTTGGACCCATCCCCAGGACATCAGGTCTACCTCCTGAGAACAGGTTAGATGGGACCATCTTGCAATCAATCTAGTAGGTCACTAGTCAAGAAACGTTTCTACATAATTTGGAAACTAAATGTTCTCAGTGAACAAATAAAGGTAGGAAATACCAAACTATAATTAATAATTATGACTTGTTGCAGTTTTGGAGTTACTTTTCAAAGCAGTTTCACATAGATGATTTTATTATGTGCTCGATCAATCTGGTAGCATAAAAAGAGATTCTGTACTTGTAGCAGGTCAGGGATTGTTGATAACTTCAGTAAGTTTCTCCCTTTCAGCCTCTCAAGAGTCCCTTCATCTCTGATTAAAACATTGTTAACCAAATAAATAGATACTAGTACAAATACTGAATAAAACTTGAGTAGAGCACTTATCTTATGGGTGTGTCATAGTGGAAATGACTTCTGGGTAGGAAAAAGGGAGTTGTGCTTGCAAATAAAAATTTGGTCACCCAGGACCAAACAAGGAGGTGATGATGGACAACCACCCTTCCAAGGAACTGAGAGAGCCTACAACTGCGAGCAAGAGAGTCCCATCCATCGGCATTATGGGACTGAAGCCCCTTCTCAGTTAGAGGTGGAGTGGGCATCACAATCTCAGAATCCTCAGGATTGGGGAATGAACTATGGACAAGAGTGGATTTACTGGTATTTTACTATAGACTTATTGTGATTCTAGCAATGGAAGAACTTATATCATTGATGTGGGGCCAGTGGCCATTGGAAGTTCTGAGGACAGGGAGAGGGAAAATAGGTGTAATATGGGAGCATTTTCAGGACATTGGAATTGTCCTGAATGACATTGCAACAACAGATACAAGCCATTATATATCTTGTGACAACCTACAGAATTGTGTGGGAGAGATTGTAAACTATAATCCACACTTAATGGCAATGTTCCAAAATGTGTTCTTCAGTAGCAGTGAATGTACCACACTAATGAAGGATGTTGTTAATGGGGGCAAATGTAGGCAGTGAGGGGAGCCAGGCATATGGGAATCCCCTATATTTTTTTATGTAACATTTATGTAATCAAAATATCTTTTTTTAAAGAAATTTAAAAATTTAAAAACAAACAAAACAAAACTTGGTCTGGCTCTGGTTAGTTGGCGAGTGTGAGGAAACTGAGATAATGGAAGATATTGTCAAACAAATTTAAAAATTGGAGAGAAAAAATTTAAGGTTGTGTTAGAAAAGATAGGCAGCTTGGAAAGGAATTTTGTTATATGCCAAAGGGAACAGAAAGTTGGAACATAATTGCCTTAGATTATACTTTACAATGTGATCCTTTGGGAAAGCTGCATATAATATATTTCTGTGTGTGAGGATAAAGCCTGTGTCATTTTAATGGATTTTTGATAAAATACCAAAATTTAAAAGTAACGTCTGAGCTTCCATGAAGAAGTAATTCTCCTTACAACCCATTATTCATTATAATATGCTATATAATACCTTGCTCATCACTCTTTCCCTTCTTTTTTCCTTCTTAGGATCACCCTAAGTATATTTTTCTAAAAGACAATCACTGACAACCCTGAAGCCATTGTTCTGAGTTTTACTCCTGTGAGTGTTTTAGGCAATACTGTTTTTAGTATTCGAGGTCATCTTTCTTATCCTACATTTACTTGCTTGGCTGCCAAAAGTTTCCCATTTTTCTGTCTCCTCTCTCTTCTGTCAGAACATTCTGAGTGGTAATTTTTCATCCTGTCTGTTTCCTTATCCCAGTGGTCCATTCATTTTCTTTAGGCTCCTTTTCCTTCCTCCTCCGTGTCCCCTGCATGATAGCACGTTCATGGTGAAATTTTGAAGCATTCAAGAGTTGACAGCTGAAGATGGCAACTGGGTTAGAATGAGAAGATGAGTTGATTTAATAGATGTTGCAGAGTTTCAAATCTGTCAGATTCTTGGATGCAAATGAAGGAAATAACTTAAATTAGATTAAGGAAAAGGGAATTTATTGTGTCATTTATTAGAGAAGGCTGCCGGAGTAAAGCAGAATGGAAGGAATTACTCCAGAAACTAGGACTTCACAGATGGGAACCAGAATTCAATACCCCTGGAACATTGTGCCTCCTTTTCCTCCACTTTTTTCTGGGTAGTTTCATTCTGCAGAACGGCTTTCTCTATGTGCTGGGAAACATGGCAACTGACTTTCAGATCCAGATTTATATCCTTCCAGCAGACAGAGGGCTTCCCTTCTCACCTTCCCCACCAAACCCGGACCAGCTATCCCTCCCAGGGAAAGCATTTGATTGGTTCTGTTTGCGCATGTGTTCTCTCTTTGGACCAGTTTCTGAACTTAGCCAGACCTGTCTGTCCTGAGGGTGGGGCGGAAGGGAGTAGGGCATGGCACTGTGACTGACAGCCCCACCAGAACCATGGAAGAGGAGAACTCCAGTCGTTCACCAAAGGAAAAGAGGAGACAAAAACAAAGTATAAACACTGCAAAATAAAAACCAGTTTTAGGGGAGCAGATGTAGCTCAGTGGTTGAGCGCCTGCTTTCCATGCACAAGGTCCTGGGTTTAATCCCCAGGACCTCCCAGTGAAAATGAAGAGGAATGTGGAAGGTGTGCGGGCTGCCAGGCCACTTGCGCGCGTGCACTGTCAGGCTCCGCTGAGCCACGCAGCAAGATGATGACATAACAGGAGAGTGACACAAGGGAGAGCAAAGACGAGAGGTGCTGAAAAGCCAGAAACTAAGGTGGTGCAGGCGGTAGGATACCTCTCTCCCACATTGGAGTTTCCCAGGATTGAACCCCAGTGAAGAGAGGAAGAGGGGGATGAGAGGAGAGGGCAGGAGGTGGACATGGAGAATTGCCCAGTGAATGGACATGGGAACGGCAGAGGTGGAGGGGGGGTAAAAGTCAATAAATAAATAAATCTTTAAAAATAAAATAGTGGCCATTCTAGATTCTTCATTGAATGTCTTCTTATAAGTTATCCCACTATTTTAGCAAAGTAGTTTTCATTTTATTCCTGAAATTGCCTTTGATTATGGTCTGCAGTTCTTGAATTTTTCTTTACTCCATTTCTCTCCAAAATCAAGAACAAAATTATCTATTTGTGGTATTTTACTTCTTGGAGGAATCCTATTCATGGAAAGCAGAAAGTTCTCAGCAATCATTTTGGTTCATTAAGACACCATTAACTTGAGTAGGGCATATATTTAGAATTGCTCTTTTGGAAATAAAGTGAAATAAAATCACAACTAAGCCTTGTATTTATGAAATGGCTGCTTGTGCTGATGTTTCCTGGAATTTTTTTCTCTTTTTAAGTTTTGGATTTTTTTTGTAAGTTTTTGTTTTGTTTTTATTCAGAGTAAGAAAAGCAGTGATCTGAGTAAGGATGGAATCAGGGGATCACCAACATTTAACAGGTGGGTGGAAGATGTGGAGACCATTAAGGAGACCCAAGAGAGGATAGAGAAATAAGAGTAGAAGAGGAGGGTGTTGAGTCCCAGAGCTTCAAAAAAGGACAGTGTTTCAACAGTATCAAATGCAGAGTGTATGAGAGAGATAAGATGGCATTTATGGGGTGCACAGTGTTACTGACAGGCAGGGTGGAGATTTGAGCATATTTATTTATAGGCTAGAAGAAAAGGGGCAGGAGATAAATAGCTATTGATAGGATGTAGGAAAAAGAAGGGTAATTGAAGGACAGGGTTCAGAGAGAGTGGTAGAGTGTAGGAGGGGATTGAACTTTAACTTAGTGGCAGAACTTCCTCTTCTGAGGCTGAAGGGAAAGAGTTAAAGATAAATGTGGATGGAGGAAAGTTTATAGGCAACTGGTAGTCAGTTGAAGGATTTAATTTTCTCTATAAGTATGTAGCAAGTTATCTGCTAAGAGCAAGGAGGCGGAGGAGGCGAGCATGAGTGGAGGACTTGGGGAAAGTGGTAAAGTCTTTTGGATTAGTCATTATAAGTACAAGAAATTGACCAAGTAGAATTGCCTAGTGCTGAAGGTAGAAACCGATATGCAGAATTCTGTGTGTGTTTAGTGACTGGGGAGAGGGGAGGTTTCTCCATCGTCATTGATCACGATGTCTTATTTCCCACATCAAAAAAGCATAGAGGACGGATGTGGCTCAAATGGTTGGGTGTCTGTCTCCCATATGGAGGGACCCGGGTTCGATACCCGGGACCTCCCGGTAAAAAAAAAAAAAAAAAAAAAGCAGAGGAATAGGAGGGAGACTCAGACTGTTGGTTGAAATTTCTACAAACATCTGTTTGACCCCAAAGAAAACATGATGCTTCATAAGGGTGCCAGCTCACCTACATAAACACGCATCACCACCTGAATGTGTGATAAGAGCTTAGCTCAACTGAATAGAACCTAGGAGAAAGACTTGAGCATGGACTCCGCCTGCTTCACAAAGAGAGTCAAGGCCAGTTCTCTCAAGAAATTCGAAACAGGGGATTTCAAATGGCATTGTACTTTGGGAGTCAAATTATGCAGTCAGCACAAATGGATGCAATGTGACTCTAAAGAAAAGGCAGAATGGCTCCCAAACCAAAGCAAGCCTTGTTAATAACAATAATGTCTGAAAAAAAGAAAGAGATCAGTTTGTCAGGGGAATCACTTAGTTAGCCATGCAAGTAGGGAATCTCACACTGGCAGGGGAGAATCAGTGGCCCCACAGTCTGGAGCACTCTGGTCCTGGTGACAGATATATCTCTGTTCTAAAATGGTGACATTGGAAGATTTGTCTCATCAGATATTGCCCTTGTTCAGGTCCATGCTTACCCAGCAACTTTCTGGAAATTGGCTGTTGTATCTGCTATGGAAAAACCATTCATGCAAGATAAATACCAAGTCTATACTATGTTTCAGGAATTTTTTTTTTTTTTTTTAACGTCTTGGAGATACAGAGGTGATTTAATGAGATACACCCCCTCTCCCCCCAGTGCTTAGATTCATTCTAGTGGAGATACACACACATGTGCACACACATCTGAAGTACTTAAGTCTATTAGACATCTGAGTGGGGATGCCAAGCATGCAGCCAGGCATTCAAGAGAAGAATCATAGCAGGAGATTTAAATTTGGGAGTTATCAGTATGTGGATGGTATATAAAGCCATGAGACTGGAAGAAATTAGCACAAGAATGTGAAGATAGAAAAGAGAAGTTTAAGGACTGAGCCTTGGAGCATTCCTATGTTAAGGGCTGGGACATGAAGAGGAATCAGCAAAGGAATTTGAGAATGAGTTTCTAGTGAGGGAGAAAAAAAGAGGGAGAGAGTGAAGGTGACCTTGTGTTACCTCACGTCACCTTGTGAGGCTACTTGGAAACCGCTCTGCTTGTGTTCTGGTTTTAGTGACATTTCAACTTTGTTACATGGAGGTGTGACTTGGGAATTCTGTCTTCCCTTTTGCCTCTAACCAGCCTGTCTGATCAGAGCTAATCTATTAGCTCCTCTGAGAGGCATCCCATATAGGTTGCGATCCTTCATGGATAGGTTTTTGGAGTCCCACACACATGATAGATGGTGCAATAAAACCGTGGTCTTTATGGCAGTCAAATTTGAACTTGTGTAGTAGAAAGAAGACTTGCCTGGAAACCAGGATATTTTGGTTCTAGTTCCAACTCAATCACTTAACTTATTATTTAGAGTAAGTTACTAAGCTTGTTGGGGACTCAATGTAGTCTCAGGATAGATTTGGTTATGCAACAGTAATAAATTAACACTGAAATCTCAGTGACATAACACAGCAACAGCTTATCTCTTGCTCCTGGTACACATCTCTCTCAGGTCTGTGGGAAGGATCTGTTCCCCATCATCACTTGGGTGCCCAGCCTGATGGAGGCTCCATGATCTAGTAGCTTCTGTGCAACTCCTGGCTTCTTTAGTCACTAGAGGTCAGGGGAAAAGAAAGATTGGGGGGTGGGGAGGAGTGCCAACACCTACCTACAGTTGAGCTGAGAAATGTAGAGGAGCACATGGAATCTTCAGTGACCATTATTGTCTAGGCTGCACTCAGTTTCCACATCTGTTGATGAAGTTAATAATAGTAATAGAATTTATCTCCTAGAGATGGGACGAGCAAATGAGATAATACAAGTGATTTGCTTAGCACAGTGCCTGGTCCATAGAAAGTGCTTCACAAATTTTAGACATGATAAATATATTATTAGGATTTGTAGGTGAACAATGCATTGTAGTAGTATTATTATCATTTTGTGATTCTCCTAAAGGATGTGACTGTGCCTAAGCTCTTAACCATTTGTCACCTTTGGGTCATCCCAAAGGCATTCTATCCTGAGCTTTGGCTCCAGGATCAAGGGGCAACTGACAAAAGATTCCAGAAAAACTAATTGTTGAGGAAGCTGCTCTTCATGCTCTAGAACTACCCCTCTTGCCAATACTCCTGGCCAAGAATGTCTCTGTCAGAAACTCAGGTAAAAGTCTGAGGACATTGGAAGCCTCCAGCTCTTTCTTCTTCTGAATGATTTTCCAGGGCCCAGCCTTCCAGTGTCAGAGTGAAATACCACTGTGGCCAATGGGGTAGCTCAGGGTTCTTGATAGAAATGCTCATATGCAAACAGAACTGGAACAAGAAGGACTTACAAGAATGGCCCTACTCAATGAGCAGACTCTTGTCTGGAAATGTTTTTCAGCGTTCTATTTTCTCTTTGGTTTCCTGGGATATAAAGTTCCTACATGACCTGAATAAAAGCAGGAGAGGCCATATTTGTTGGTTAACATAAGGATGTAGAGCAGACTATACTGAAGGAACGAGAAAGGCTAGGTGATCTTTGAGCCTAATGTCTGGTAGAAAGTCCAGCAAGATTGCATAGTCTGAGAGTTAATGCTATCCTCTGTCTTCCTTCTTGGCTTTGCTTTCATATCTGGCTTCTGAGTAAATCCTACTCCTTTTTACCTCTACACCTCTGCCCTTGCTATTCTGTCTTCCTATCCTCTGTACTCCAGTCGAATGAAATCTCACTCATCTTCAAGGTCTAGTTGGAATGCCACTCACTGCCTCCTTAAAACCTCTGAAGCTCTAATTGCAAGGATTATGTCATTGTATGTTATTAGTACTTTGCATAGTGTCTGGTGTTCAACATATATTTGCCAAATTGAAACTTTCCCTCTTTTTTCATTAATTTTATCCTTTAGGGTTATAGAAGCCCTCAACTGAGACAAAGTTTCAAGAGTTTGTGGAAAGTCACTTGTGTCCCAGAGTCTTAGCAAGAAAAGCCTTAGGGAAGCGGCTGTGGTTCAATCGGTAGGGCTCCCGTTTACCATACGGGAGGCCCCGAACGAGGACGGGTTCGGTTCCCGGGGCCTCCTGGTGAAGGCAAGCCCGCCCGCACGGCGTGGTTAGCTGACCCAGCGAGCACAGGCAGCAAGGGGGGGATAAATGAATAAATAAATAAAATCTTAAAAAAAAAAAAAAAAAAAAAAAAAGCCTTAAAGTGCTGAAATTCCCCTAAAACTTTTAAGCTTGTAAAAATTTCATAGTTCCTTCAAGAAATCAAACTTAACTATGTGGTATTTGCTTATCTTGTTGAAACTGGCTTTCAAATTAAACCCAAGCATTATTGTTACCTAATATGATGACTCTTCTTCCTGAGGAAGCTATGTTATTATTTTAACTACATGTAGAGAAGAAGATTGCAAAGTATGTGCACATATACTACCTCATTTAGTGCTCATTATGGACACGGGCCTTGGAAACGTAAAGGATAGCATTTCATATGCAACTTATAATCAAGAAAATCTGGAAGTCTCTGTTATTTCAGCAGTCAATCTAAACAAATTTGAGTCATTTAGGAAAAAACCCTCAGGATTTACCAGTTATTATTATCTTCCAAACAGCATAAAGTGATACTGCTGTTTCCTAGAAAGTAAGGTTTCATACCAAGAATTGTTGTGGGGATTTGGAATCCCAAATCAAATATTCTCCTGTATGTTACCACTGTGATGTTAGGCTAATGTGTCAACTCAGCCAGTTAATTGTGTCCAAGTGTTAGGTCCAGCAAGCACTGGGCTAATTGCAATACAAGAGCATTTATGGTCTTTAATCACCAGTGAGTTTACTGCATGGATGGCTGATTACATCTGCATCAATCAGGGGGACTGCATCATCAATGGGTCATGCTTTTATCCAACAGTTGAATGCCTTAAAAGGGGAAGTGATTTCAACATTCAGAGAGAATTTCCCAGCTCATCTTTGGACAGCCAACTTCTCTCAGAAACTCATCAAGGACCTTTCATCGGACTTTCATCAGAGCCCCTGGTTTGCAGCCTGCCTGTGGAACCTGGACTTGTGCATCCCCATGGTTGCGTGAGAGACTCTTATAAAATCTCATATTATTGACAGATATCTCCTGTTGATTCTGTTTCCCGAGAGAACCCTGACTAATACACCACCTGTTTAAATTCTAGGGGGGTCTATTCTTATTGGTCAGTGTGTTACTTGAATCTGAGGCCATTAGCCCTTTGTTCTGTGCCAAACACCTCTGGGGCAACAAACTCTAGGTGGGCTCTGAACCAACTTTAAAAGGGCAAATCTTTCAGGAACTTTTTGTCTCTTGCCTTGGGCTTACCTGGAGGGGGTGAAGCAGGCAATCTGCTTGTGACCCCAGAAGGGATGGGTTGTTAGTGTCCCATGAGACAAATCTTTGACCACTAGGAGATGGAAGCTGGCAGATAACTTCCTTGTTAGTTTCTCTCCCTTCCTTGTTAGTTAATGCAAGATAAAAGCTTTTAAAAACTATAAGACTTCATAGCTACTTTCAAGATCAATAGTCACAGATGTTGACTTTATAGGAGTTATTTTTGTCCCTCACTAT
Organism: Tolypeutes matacus; assembly: GCA_026826555.1. Lineage (NCBI taxonomy): Eukaryota > Metazoa > Chordata > Mammalia > Cingulata > Chlamyphoridae > Tolypeutes > Tolypeutes matacus. Next base: position 7,619,514 of record JAKSZT010054489.1, read on the forward strand.
CAGTGATGATGAGTCCAATACAAATTTATGAAACCCCACTCAAAGTCATACACTTGGACTTCCGGGAAGATGGTGGACTAGAAAGACATGGGACTCTCTTCTCCTCCAGAAAAATAGCTAGAGGACAAGCTGAAACAGCTTAGAAAAAGATCTTCTAGGGTTTAGGACAGCATGTGAAGGCTGGACACTGCCCAGAGGAGAGAGGGACAAAAGAGGAAAATCATGACGGCAGAACTGTGAGTTGAAACTAGCAGCTGCTGCTGCCCGCACCATCCCCTTCACTAAAGACACTTCAGAATTCTCAGGCCTCTGGGCTGGTTGCTACAGACAAAGGGGGCTCCAGGGATCTACCACCCCAGGAAAGGGGAGAGAAAGAGACACAGCCTAAGGCTGACTCAGCTTTTGACTCACAAATTTGGTCTGCTGTGTCCCAGGAGCCCTTCCAGACCTGGTGGGGCCACACCGTTGTTTGCCTTGGGAGCCAGCAAGGGGCTAAAGATATACGACCCTCCCAATCTCCTTCTCTACTAACCAGGACTGATTGTTGAGGACTCAGAGGGGAGTGGAAATACTTCCTAGCCAGGAAAAGAGAGGGGACTGCCATAGAAGGCTGGAGCACTGTCTCAGAGAAAATTTGAATTACAAGGTTCCCAGCCTCCAGAAAGGAAGCTCTGTCACATTGATCTGGTCTGTGTTGCAACAAATACACTTCAACCAGGCATTGAACTGAGAGCTGCTAAAGATCACCATCTGCTGGCAGACTAAGAAGTGCATGTGACAAAATTAAAAATAAGTAGGAGAGGCTTTTTCTGGCCTCTATAGCCTCCCTCCCCAAGGCCATAGGAAGTGAGTCTACAACTAACTACTGGGTCCAGTGCCCAGTTTTGAGCAACCAGCAGGGACAATCCTAACAATCCTGGTCGAGCCAAGAATCAAAGAGCAGTGGTAACACACAACCTCCTGCCACAAAATCTCTACAAAAGAGAAAGAAATTGAGCATCTTAGTAAACTTCATCCTAATCAGATGCCTAGACATCAGCAAAAAATTACAAGCCATACTAAGAAAATAGAGGACATGGTCCAAGAAAAGGAATATATCAAAGCCCAAGAAGAGACACAGAATTTGAGAGAACTAATCAGTGAGATGTGCACAAATTTCCAAAATCGAATTAATGAGTTGAAAGACAATATGGTTAAAGAGATAAATGACATCAAGAAGACATTAAGCAAGAATAAAGAAGAATTTGAAATCCTGAACAGAGAAGTAACAGAGCTCATGGGAATGAAAGACATAATAGGTGAGATAAAAAACACATGTGAGGGGAAGTGGATGTGGCTCAATCAATAGGGCTCCCATTTACCATATGGGAGGCCCCGGGTTCGGTTCCCAGGGCCTCCTGGTGAAAGCAAGCCAGCCTGCGTGGTATGGTGAACTGACCCAGCAGGACGACCCAACAAAGGGAGACAAGCAGACACAGAAAAATGCACAGCAAATGGACACAGCGAGCACAAGCATCAAGGGGGGATAAATAAATAAAGTCTTTAAAAAAAAAAAAAAAAAAAACACATGTGAAGCATACAACAGCAGACTTGAAATGATAGAAGAAAGAATATGTGATACCGAAGACAGAACAGCTAAAATTGAAGAGAGAAAAGAATGGGAAAAAAATTGAGCAGGGTCTCAGAGAGTTGAATGACAACACGAAACACAATAACATATGTGTCATGGGAGTTGCAGAAGGAGAAGAGAAGGGAAAAGGGGCAGAAAGAGTATTTGAGGAAATAATAGCTGAAAGTTTCCCAACTCTCTTGAAAGAAATGAACTTACATGTCCAAGAAGCACACCGTACCCCAATCAGAATAAACCTGAATAGACCTAGTCCAAGACATATACTACTCAGAATGTCAAATGTCAAAGATAAAGAGAGAATTGTGAGAGCAGCAAGGGAGAAGCAAACCATCACATACAAAGGATGTCCAAGTGAGACTTAGTGCAGATTTCTTTTCAGAAACCATGGAGGTGAGAAGACAGTGGTATGATACAATTAGGATACTGTATTAGTCAGTCAAAGGGGTGCTGATGCAAAATGCCAGAAATCTGTTGGCTTTTATAAAGGGTATTTATTTGGGGTAGAAGCTTACAGTTACCAGGCCATAAAGCATAAGTTACTTCCCTCACCAAAGTCTATTACCACGTGTTGGGGCAAGATGGCTGCTGATGTCTGCCAAGAGTTCAGGCTTCTTGGATTCCTCTCTTCCCAGGGCTCCATTTCTCTCCAGGCTCAGCTGCTGTGCTCACTCCGCAAGGCCAGCTGTAGACTACCAGGCGAACGGCTCCCACTGTCTCCCCGGGGCTTCTGCCATGTCTAAGGAGCCGTCTCTATTCCTCTGTGTTCTTCTCCTGTGTGTTCACTTCCTGGGCTTCAGCCCAAAACTCCCAACTCTGTCCTTTGCCATGTCTTTTATCTGTGAGTCCCCACCCAACAAGGGGTGGGACTCAATGCCCTACTGACATGGCCCAATCAAAGCCCTAATCATAATTTAATCAAGTAAAAGTGAAACCTCAGACAGACCAGTTTACAAACATAATCCAGTATCTATTTTTGGAAATCATAAACAATATCAAACTGCTGCAGATACTGAAAGAGAAAAACTGCCAGCTGAGAATTCTTTATCCAGCAAAATTGTCCTTCAAATATGAAGGTGAGTATAAAATATTCACAAACAAACTAAGAGAGTTTGCAAAAAAGAAAAACAAAACAGAAAAAACCCCAACAAAGTCACAGACTCAACTAAGTAGTTGCGGGATTACAGACAAGTCCCTAAAAGTTGATAGGCAAGTATTCAAGTGGAAGACAGGTAAATTATAGTATATTGGGATATGTTTCATAAAAAAGGTGTGAATAAAATATTATGGAAACAGAAGTTGGGGGAGTAATTTCTCTGGGGGAATTGAAGGAGAAGCTGTCCCGATTCTCCTAAACCTAGAGCCTACCAGAAACATGAGTTTTGCAAGGGCAAGGACTGTGTCTGTTTTGTTCATCTCAGTACACCCAGCAGCTAGAACCATGTCTTGCTTAGAGCAAAGCATTCAGTAATATTTGTGGCCTGAATAACTGCAAATAAATTTAGAGCAGCTAGAACGGGCCAGGCCCTGTGCTTGGTACTTTCCTTGCATTGTGTTATTTAATACTCATAGGAAACACAGGAGGTTCCATGGGAGAGAAGTGAGACTTACACAAGTTGGGAAATTTGCCCAAGGTTTCTAGTTAAAGGCCAAGCTGATATTGAATCCACCTCTTTCTGATTCCAATTCCTTGTGCTCAACCACTAGACCCAAATCACTTGATAAAGAGAAACTGTGTCTCTGTTTTATTACTGTTGATATGACTATTATCCATCCGTTGGCTCCCTTACTCATTTTTATTGCACATAGGAGACTGTGAGCAGCAGGGATAATTAGAACAGGCCATGAGAATCTCTTTGGCCAGAAGCCTTCTGGAAATAACAAACACTACAAGTTGGAGAGCTTCATTCCATCCTTGAATTGTATAAGAATTTCCGAGTCAACAGCTGTTGGCCAACTGAGAACTAATTAGTCCTAGAGCATAAATAATGGCTGATCACAGAGGGACCCTTTTCCCACCAGTTGGGGCTGCAGATGCTGGCCAAGCATTCAAAATGACAATTCTGAGGATAAGGCTAAATTCCAGCATCTGAAAATGTCACTTGTGAGTTACTTTTGCCTCAGAACCTCAGGATGGCTATTAAAAATGCAGACTCTGGGAAGCGGATGTGGCTCAAGTGATTGGGTTCCCGTCTGCCATATAGGAGGTCCAGGGTTCGATTCCCGGGGCCTCCTGGTGAAAGGCAAGCTGGCCAGAGTGGTGAGCTGGACCAAGCAGAGAGTTGGCCCACGCGGAGTGCTGGCCCACACGGAGTGCTGACACACATGGAGTGCTGGCCTGCGCAGGAGTGCTGGCCTACGAGGAGAGTTGGTGCAGCAAAATGACGCAACAAAAAGAGACACAGAAGAGAGACAATAAGAGACGCAGCAGACCAGAGAGCTGAGGTGGTATAAGAGATTGAGCGCCTCTCTTCACTCCAGAAGGTCCCAGGATTGCTTCCCGGTGCTGCCTAAAGAGAATACAAGCAGACACAGAAGAAAACACAGACAGCAGACAGTGACCACAAAACAAAAGGGGGGGGTGAGAAATAAATTAATCTTAAAAAAATGCAGATTCCTGGGCCAAAATTCAGGCCTACAAATTCACAATCTCCCAGATGATTTTCATGCTCACCAACCTGAGAATCTCTGCATTATTTGGCAAGGGAAGATTAGAGATGAGACTTGTCTCTAAGTTAAAATTTTTCTAGTCTTCCTTCTAAGAGGTTTCCATTAGGTTAGCAATGTTTATAGAACAGTTTTCACACAAGGTATTAGCAGGGCATAAGCTCAAGCGTGAGTAAAGCCTGTAGGTCTGGCGAATCTAATAAAAGTCTTGGAAAAAATTGTGAGGAAGTACTTTAAAGAGGAGGCCGCTAGCTTGTCGTCTTTGAAGCAGCAACTGAGGAACAAAATCCAGGTAATCTTGCTTCAGCAGCATAAAATTTTTCCTGTAGCCCTCACTCGTGACTGAACAGAAGCCTCAAACCTGAGGCTTAGGGACTGGATCTGTCTGCTGATGTGTGGCCTGCGTGATGGCGAAAATAATTTGGAATCATAGATCACAGTGAACAATCAGGAGTGTTCACATAAAACTCTGATTCCCAGCTTCTCTTCATAAAGCCAAAAATGTGGCAATCTGGGTCTTCTTTCCTGAAGCAGCGGTTGGTGAGATTTTTAGAAGATGCTGCCCCTGTCCCCACTCCCTCCATTTTAGCCAGTTCACCACTGTTCTTGCCCACTGTCTACTGCCATACACCTGGCCACTTCATTCATCTCCACTACCTGCCTAGCCTGCCTAAACCTTTGTTCTTAGACATGAAGCACAGCTAGGAGGGTAGCAGGAGGAATACAGAATGGGGAGATTCTCTGCGAGCACGTTCTTGAATTAAGTTCCTTGCCAGTTGATTATAAGGTAGAATGGAGGAAACAGCATGAAATTAAGACTATAAGACAGGAAAAGGTCATCCCACACAAAGTTTTTTAAAAAGTGGCTCTTTCTTTTCAATGGATCAGCTGGTCACTAATGCCCCTGGCCCCCACAGGCACTCAACTCCACCTCTGAGCCCATGTCCCCGACTTGCTTCCTATCCTCATGGAATTTGGCTGTTTCTCTGTTTAGCCCCTTGGTTTCCAGTTTTTATAGGAGGAATAATTTTTAAAGAATCTGTTTTTATAGGAGAGATTTACAAAAGCATACTCTTGTGATAGGAGTAGATGTTCACTTGCCTTTGGGCTAGGACTCTCCCATAGGTGACTGCTGAAGGATCTCTTCCGACTTCTGTGAATTTTCCTTTATTTAGTACTGTGTAGTATAATCATTTGGAAGATCCTGAAAAGATGTCTGAAAACTTGCAATTCCTTTCTAATATGGTATGAAAATTATTGCCAAAGAACTATGCCAGCCATTCTTTCATTTTAATAACGTTTCTTTTTTCAACTGAGGACTTACTCTGTGCCAGGCACTGTGCTAGGTATGGTATTTGGGATGTTGTGAATAAAGGAGACAAATTTTCTTTCTTCATTGATCTTATAGTCTAGCAGGGGTAGATAAAGAAGTGAAGGGAGCTACAAGAACACTTCATGAGAAAACCAGACCTGGAGGTGGGGGTGAGGATTCAGATTAGCAGAATTTTCCTTGAGGAATTTACACTTAAGATGAAATCAGAAAGGTGAGTAGGACTCAGCTGACTGTGAGGTGAGCAAAGAGCAATGCAGGCAGAGGGAATCTTAACATGCTGGAAGGGATGAAACATTCAGAGAGAGACCATCCTCCAGGTTCCTGCCAGCATTTTACTGAAATTCCCTGTATTTGAGTTTCAGTCTCTCCATTCTTATTTTGCATCCCATCTGTGAAAATTCATATTCCAAAGACTCTACTTTTCTAACGCTAATCTTTTTTTTTTAAACACTAGTCACCATTTATTGAGAGCTCACTGTTTTCACTGTTTTAGTAACATGCATTCTTTACTTCATGTAATCATCACAAAACTGTAGGTTAGGCACCAATGGCCCAAGTTTATAGCTGAGTAAATCAAGGTCTGAGGCCACAGGGATGGGATGCAGCAGGATGCCAAGGACTACTACAACACAGTAAATGAAACACCTTCCAGGAGCATTGTTCATTCTTGAGGACTGTGGTAGAGAGCCATTACTTTTATAAATTACTTTTGTCCATGCACCCATTTCAGTTACTGTGTGTTCAGTGGACAATCCTTCAGAGGATGTTCCAAAAGTTGATTCCAGAATCAGTACTTTTAAGATCCTTGGTGATCCAATGGGCAGTTAGGTTGAGATCCCCTGCTGTACATGACCTACCCTCTGTACCCCTCTGGCCTTATTTCCCCAGGAAGGTCTGAAGCAAGGGTTCTCAGCAACAGGTCCATGAGCTTGGTTTTTTTTTTTTTTTTAAGATTTTTTATTTATTTATTCATTTATCCCCCCCTTGCTGCTTGTGCTCGCTGGGTCAGCTAACCATGCCGTGTGGGCGGGCTTGCCTTCACCAGGAGGCCCCGGGAACCGAACCCGGGGCCTCCCATATGGTAAACGGGAGCCCTACTGATTGAGCCACAGCCACTTCCCCATGAGCTTGATTTTTAAAAAGATTTATTTATTCCACCCCTACCCCCCCACCCCCATCCCCGTCATTTTGTGCTCGCTCTCTGCTCTCTGTGTGTTCTGCGTCTGCTTGTCTTCTCTTTAAGCAGTACCAGGGACTGATCCTGGGACCTTCTGGAGTGGAGAGAGGTGCTCAATCTCTTGCACCACCTCAGCTCCTTGGTCTGCTGCATCTTCTCTCCTGTCTTTTTGTTGCACCATCTTGCTGTACCAGCTGTGCGGGCCAGCACTCCACGTGGGCCAGCTTTCCACGCAGGCCACCTCACCGCATGGGCCAGCTTGCCTTTCACTAGGAGGCCCCGGGAATTGAACCCTCGACCTCCTATATGGTAGACGGGAGCCCAATCGTTTGAGCCCCATCCATTTCCCCCAAGCTTGAATTTAAATAATAAAAAAACCATTATTCTTGTGAGGATGTGTTGTTGTGATATATTTATTAAATAATACACAGTATAGTGTGGACTTAGTAAGGGATCCATGGTTTCACCTGATTGGCAAAGGGGTCTGTGAAACAAAAAAGGCTAAGAACCCCTGAAGGGAATAGGTAGAATTGTTTCTGGTGGAGTAAGGTGTATGCAGGTCCTGCCAACTGGTGATGAGGCATCCTAGGATCAGAAAGGTTAAGAACCTTGCTTAAGCACGTGCACCCAAGTGCCTGACTTGAAGCGAATGTTCTCCCCATCATACAAAGGTTAGCTGCTTTTCCAAGTGCTTTTAATTAACTCAGGATTTTCACAACTCCTGGAACCAGGTGGGACTTGATTTTCATTTTAGCTTAGAAGCCCAGATAGAGTAAAATGTCTTGAGTTTTAGCTTCCATAATGAAATTAAGATTAGAGGTGGGGTTTCCAGACCCCTGGCCCATTGTCCTTTCACTGCATCATTCCGGTAGCTTGAAGTTTTGGAAAGGCAGCCACAAGGTAGGATTCTTGAGTCAGTCTCCACGTAGGCCTTTTGGTCCCAACTCATGGTTCTGATCCACCTGAAGCAGAACACCTTCACTTGACTTACAATGCTGAGCCATCCCTCAAATCTAAGCAAAAGCTTATTTTATCATCAGAGAATCCTTTCTGGATATCCCCAGGTAATCTGGCATGCTTTATTCTAGACTCCCATTTCACTTTCATATTTGATTATAAATTCTTTACTAGTCTTTTTTTTTTTTTTTTTTTTTTATTCATTCATCCCCCCCTTGCTGCTTGTGCTCGCTGGGTCAGCTAACCACGCCGTGCGGGCGGGCTTGCCTTCACCAGGAGGCCCTGGGAACTGAACCCGGGGCCTCCCATATGGTAAACGGGAGCCCTACTGATTGAGCCACAGCCGCTTCCCACTAGTCTTTCTTTACTAGAAGGTGGTAAGCCTCAAATTAAAGCATCTTTGGGTTTGAGAATAATTGGTGCTTAATAAACATTGGTTTTCCTATTACAAACAGCATCCAACTATTTATGCTTGGGAAATGGCAGGGCTTAATCCATAAAATTGTAGGCCACAGCTGGGAACAGAGAATAGTCAAAAGCTTGAACGCAGAGGGGGTACACCCCAAACTACTGAATATCCTGGTTTTTAGTAGCCTCAGATAGACCTAGGGAATCTGCACCTGCTCACTCACCTAGTTTGTTTAGTGTCCTGAGGGCATATGCCCACGGGCTTTCATAGTTTGTGTATACTTAGCAGTTCAGGGATATAGCTATGCCCCAAAGCTTCCTCAGCAGCAGCCATTTGTTAGTTTCATTTTAATCTTACTAACATTCTAACACACATTATGAAGATTACATATTTATCTGATCACATGATTTTCCGTTAACAAAGAAAGCGTTTAAAGACAAACTTCTTGTCTTACATTTTTCAAGTCAAAGACCTTTTTTGAAAAATTCACATATTTGTATGGTTAATTATTCTAGGTAAGGCAAGCAAAAGGTGAGGGTTGTTAATTTCTGCAATCAATCTTTTCCTGAGGAACACCACCAATGGAATAACCAATAGTTCAAAATTTACAGCTTATAACACAACTTTTATTAGAAAAGTTATACATAACATAGCATCAACTATTTTCAAGAACAATATTAAACCCGATAAGCAACAAAAACCCGACTAACAAAACGTGTAACAAGAAACTAATGACCTTTCTATAATCAAACATTCAATTATCTACAATGTCTTTTTACAAAGGGGGGAAAACCCATGGTTTACAGGCACATTATATTGAAAATAAAGCTGCAATAGCAATTTTATACAATTATCATTCTCAAGAAACTGAATCATTAAAACAGTAATTACGAGTTCACAAATTTAAAACATTTCACATAATTTAAAAATTATTGGGTATACACTGAAGTCTGAGTTTCAAAGTGATTTTTTTTTCCCCACAAAAGTGCCAACACTTAAGCTAGGACTTTCAGTGTGAGTAATTTTGCCCTAAAAAGTTAAGACGTTTTGATAATCATAATAGTCACATAATTTCTGTGCTATGTGGTCTGTTAATAATAAAGCCTTTATTTGGATATGTGTGTGTGTGTGTGTGTGTGTTTCTTCACTTAAATTATAGGAAACTGAAGAGGATTTCTGTTGCAAAGCTATTAAAATTCCAAACACAGGAGTGTGCAGCACTGGAAAAAGAGATCAGTACTAAAACTTATAATAAATATCAGGGAAGCCATTAGTTTTTACAGCATTGCCTGCTTAAAGGTTAAGTCAACGAGATGTATAATTTTCCATCAGTCTGTCTTTTTAAAAGGCATGGTAATTTCTAGTTTCATGATCTGAATATTCAAATAATATCCTAATATTTTCTCAAATCTTTGATTTATAGCTTCTGGAAATTTATAAACTCAAATAGTCATTCTACTCTTAAAACATGTATTTCTGCTCATTTTGGAGCCTCATTATAACAGGATGATTCAGGATAGCAAGGTTCATCACGAGGGCTCAAATGGAATGATCTTCAAAATAGAACTCTTTAAACCAAGTCCTATCTTTTTAGCTGAAAGCGATCAGCTACAGCACAATTTCACATATACCCTTGTTTATTATGGAATTATAGTTTAAAACATACCTCAAGAGGACAAATGAACTCTGTTGCAGGTATCACCCTAAGCACAGTGGTTAACATGAAGACTGCCTTGTTACTGATAGGAAAAGACAATTTTTTTCTGTCAAAGACTCACACCATAGTTTTTAATGAAACTGTCAGACATTTTCTGAGACACATTTACCCTAAAGCAGTAATGGATAAGATAAAAATCTTGACTTTCAACTGCTACTCAACATTATTTCATGCACCAATATTGCACACATCTGTTTTGAACTGTTAAAATAATCTTCGGGTCCTTGGGGTGCTTGTTTTCTCCATCAGAACACAAACACAATCCATACAAGCAAGTAGTTTCCTTAAAGATGTAATTGATAAACTTAAAATACTGGAAAAAAACGAAAGAAAAAGGCAGAGACTTTGTACAGACAAAAATCTAAATTTTCTGGAAGGGTTTTTGTGCCCTGCGCACGGGGGCAATTTGTACACACTAGTGAAATTAACACTAGCTATAATGCTTCTAGCTGCTCAAATAATATGGAATCTTGGTCCAGGTGTGGCGATGATGTCACTGTATGGTTCTTCCTGTGTCAACTCAATAGCTTGCTGCTTTTTAAGGACCAAGAAGCTGTAGAACTTTGCTGCAGCTTGTTTTCTGTTTGTGTTTCGACATAACTCAAGCAAACTGATAGATTCAGCTCCAGTTTTAGCAAGAGCTCGCTGAAATAAAACAAAAAAAGATGAATTAAATGAAAGTAACTTGCACAATGAAGTAATTTAAAGGGGATGCCAATTTTGGTTATTAGAAAATTTGTACTGTATGTTCTGCCAAGGGCTGGGATTGGGCTTTTAAAAATAGCCATCCTAATTTCAGGAAGATTCTTTCAAATCAGTTCTTGAATAAATGTGTCAGAATATTTATATTTTTATAATATGAAAAAATACTCAATGATATATTTTCACAGAATCATTTCATCCTTCAGAACTCATTCTCTTGTACCGCTGTTAGAAAATCCATGTACTGTAATGTGATATAATAGTAAAATCTAGCAATTATAGTTCTTAAAATTTCAACTTATTTTTAAAATGTATCTGTCCTTTGATTCCATTTTAGGAAACTCTGAACAGCTTTACGGCATTTATAGACACTCAAGATATCTATCTCTATGGGATATATTTAGGCCCAAGGATAAGTGACATTTGAGGCTACACAATGATTCAACACATTAAATTTGCTCAACCAAAAATAAGATGCAGATGAACAGAAGAATTTCATAAAACAGCATCACAATTCCAATTTTCAGGATAAGTGTAGGGAAGTATTCACCTGGATGCTTCCCAGGCTTTATATATATTTTATTTTAAAAAATAAATAATGTAGTCCTGGAAAAGGACGTTTCACAATAGTATACTGACTAGTATGTAGCATCAAAAGTCTTTGATAATTCTTTTTCTCTAAGACTACAACACTGGCATACCTGAAGACCATGAAGCATCTGCTGAGTTCTTTTGTTCCATCTTCTTTCTTCTTGATCTTGATCCCCCCCGGAAGCATCTTCATCCTGAATGAAAAAAAAATTTTCCCCTATATTTCTTGAAAATAAATTATTTATTTTCACTTCCAGAAAACTGTCTCTGATGCTGCTGAAAAATCCCTAGTGCCTGAACTTTGAAACTCTGAAGTTTGTCTTTCTTAAACTATAAAAGAAATTATACTGGACTCCCAAGCAAACATTCAGCTGAATATATTTGTGGTTAAATGTCACCACAAACACTGAATTAGCAAATATTTAATGTAGTTGATTCACCAACATTGAACTCAGAGCCTGTAGTTTATACCTGAACGAAGCTTTTCTAAGGCACTTATTTTTTTTCTGCAAAGCACATTACCACAAATAACCAAAATCGACTACATATATTTTACTTGATCCACCCAGCTCACAGGCCCTTGTCCTTCGGTCTTGCTTTCTAACTGACTTGTCTGAACTCCGAAGCTGGTGTGTGCAGTAACTAAGAAGCTCCCAGGCTGTACTGGAACTACATACCAACCATTAAATAAGGTATCTAAACAGAACACACATAAAATAAAATTGTGTACTGAATGATTGTCAAAAATGTTATGACCAGAGGCTTGCAGGAACCTCAACTTGTATTTCCCCTAAGAGCAATAGCTCAGTATTTGCTCCCAGGCTGTGCTGGAAGTATACACCAGCCATACTGAAAAGAGCTGGGAATCAGTAACCTCACACATAACAGGGGGCACACCAATTTCTAATACTGCCTGTAAACTATGAGATAATGCTGTCCTCTAGTACACAGGATGCAGTAGCGCTGGGGCTAAATTTTGGCTTTAAAACAATGTAGTATTCATACTAAATAAAGATAATCACTAATTTTGGTTGTGAAACCTATGGCTGGCCTAATGATAAATTTGAAATAAAAACTGACACTAATAAAAGTATGCAAATCCTTAGCATTTAGTTTTGGAAGAAATCTAAAAAACTTCAATGATATCTAGAAGACACTATTTCAAATTTAAAGGCTTAAATAAAATTTGTTAGCGTTATCAAATAGAACAACAGATTCTAAATCTTATACAAAAATCTCAATGATTCAGAAATAAGGGGAAAAAAGAGTAACTTGAACAGCCGAAACATTCCCAGGAAGAAGAAATCCATTCCTAAAGTACCTCTACTTAAAAAAAAAAAAAAAGTCAAGCCTTCAGTCTATTTTAGCCAAGTCTTATCCTATTCCAGTCTAATTCAAACAAAAACAAAACCCACACAAATGGAAAATGTTTGCTTATCAGATTTCCAGGCCATAGGCAAAGAAGAGGTTATATAAGAGGCAGATGCTAATAGCAGTAAGCATTGACTGTTGACTACAAGATAATAAAAAGCAGCTATAGCAATTTAAGTAAGAAATCAGTCCAAGGGCAGTCCTGTAGCCTTCAAATGCCCACAAGAGAGTCCATGGGTTACAGTACAGCATAAAATTTGATGTTCCTAATGATGATCTATCTACATCATTAAGAATTTGGTTAAACTTGTTTATATTCAAATATTTTCCATCATTTTGATGCTTAATAGCAATTAACTTAGTTTCAATATGAAATAGTAAAAGAGAGCCAGCTGGTAGAAGAGTTTTGCTAAATCTGAAATGGGGATTTATTCATCCACTACCTCTTTTATGAAGTTCCCTTACCTCCTCCTCTTCCTCTTCTTCTTTCTCTTTCTCTTTTTCCTTCTCCTTTTCTGGCAGAAGTTCTAGCTCTGGTATTAGCTGACAGATATTTGGAGGCTCTTCTGGAGGGAGCTCGACAGGGGGTATTTCCATCTGCTCAACCTGCTGAGGCTTAAAGCAATAAAAAGAAGGCAATTTAAGATGCAAGTTTTAAGGGTAGCTTCTTTTAAATATGCAAATACACGGACACTGAAGCTTTCAGAATGGAAAGAAATAATGGAGTCCCATTTCCATACTTTCCCCATAATCAAACATTGATTACAGCATGTATCTTTTTCCTTTATATTGTAAAGCTACAACATTAAAGCAGCTTACAACAGAGATTACCCATTATATGTCATCCTATAACAATTGTTTTACCTTTTTTTAGGAGTCATATATATACAACCATGTGAAATATGAGCAAATAACAAAATTATAAATAGTTAAAAAGTAAAAATAATTGAAAATAATTTTCTGCAGTATCATTTTAGAACAAAAAAACCCACAAAAAACCCAAAAAGATTCCATGGCAACACCAAAGGTCTAACATTAATTTGCCCAACACCGTCAACTACTACTGCATAAAATTGCCTATGGTTACTATAACGTAATTTAAAATCTCCACAAGAAGCTTGGAGCTCTTATGGCAGCAAATAAGAATGAGAATTATTTTTTCAGATCCATCTCTTGTATTTTCTTCCTCTCAGGTTTAAGATAATAGTTGAGAACATTAAAAACAAAGCCTTTAATAAACCAGAAGACAGACAGGAAAACAACTACCAGGAGAATGATGCTAGCACCCTCCACGACCTGTCCCCTTTCCTATTCCTAAGCTCTTAATAAGAAAAATGCTCTGACAATTCTTTACCCACCCAGAGGGCACAGAGAATGAGTTCTTAAAATTGGTGAAGAACACTCTTTTAGCCAATACTTCTTGATGAAGGCTAAACCAGGAGCCTGAGGTTACAAAAAAGCCTCCCTTTGCTCAAATTAATGTATTCTATAATCTTAAAATTGGGAAGTCCTAAAACAAATCCTACCTCCTTTATACATTAGTTTCCCCTTCTTTGGTAAATTTAATGGTAGCCAAAGCTTGAATGAAGTAGCAAGATGTTGCTTTGCCCTTTTACAGCTAATTGAGAAGTATATTCTGACTGCTTAAGATGGCTTAAAACACTCGAGAATTTTTGCTAAGGGATTGGAGAAAGGCGAGGTATTGTGCCTAAATGGCATTTACAGGTATATTAACAAGGTGTAGCCCTCTCCATAAGGAATGAAGAAGTGGTGCGTGCTAGTAGGCACGCAGTGTGGGGTCGCAGCTGGGCAGCAGGAGTGCTCACAGGGCGTGTTTACCCAGCAGGCTTCTGTAAAATTTGGGAAAGGAAGAGCAGCAGTCTCTTTGCAAAACCAAGTATTTTTATTCATTTGTATTTATTAAATGGAAAAAAAAGAATCCCATGATGTCCTTATTCTGTGGTGGAATTTAATTACATTGTTAAAAATAAAGTTATATATTTTCCCCCTTAAAAAAAAAAAAAAAAAAAAGAATAAACTAGAGCTAAATTCAGAATCTGGGATTCCATATTAACCAAAGATGCTCACTTTGGACCATTCTGAGGCAAGACTCTTTGAGAGTCAGAAAGACTTAGAGGTCTCACATATCTTCTCCAACTTAAAGAGATTGTGTTTGATATCTCAATTGCCATTCTTCCTCTCTGGACCCATTCCTTGCCATATTCTGTCTAAGACCAACGAAGTTCAAAAGGGTTCCCTAAATTATCACTTGCTACTACCAAGAATCTAAAACAATTATCTGAATAGCCTCCAAATGTCTTGAAGGATAGATCTGCTTACTTACAGGCATCACAGGCTCTGGGTCAACTTGTCCAGCCTTTCGCTTAACTCCCTGAGGTGGTGGTGGGGGCATAGTTGCCTCATCCAAGTTTGTTCTGCTGGTTTCCATCGCTGACTCCTGGAGGCGGCTTGGTTCTTCTATAATGGGCTCATCTACAATTGGTCATATCAAGAGGTGACTTAGATCATACAATCTTTAACATTTTAGAATCATTTACTTCACGTAGACTAAAACATAGATACTTTCTCTAATGAAGAAGGCCAGATAAAATTTTACTTCCACAAAGATCACTCAATTTATATAATATATTTAAAGGTGGAAGGGTCCTAAAAGCACAAGTCCCACCTCCAGTCCAATGCAGGACAATCCTTTAGCAGACTGTCATCTAGCCAGCCTTGATGCTGTTATAAGCTTTTTTGGAAAACAGAAAGCTTCATCTCTGACAAAGTAATTGGATTCAATGCATTTCCCTGTCCAAAAATGAGTACAACCCTTCAGTCCTGATCTTTGGCAATACACTAGGTAAATTTTAGGCCAAATACTCATTTAAACTTTATCAAGGAACCCTATTCCAACAGAACAGACCAATAACATCACGTTGCTGATGTTGCTGTTGCTGGTCATCTCTGGGAACCTCTGGATTTTCAAATTCTTTGAGGAACTCATCCAAATTATCAGCTTCTCCTCCTTTCCTCCTTTTTCTAAGGTCTTCTGGTACAAGTGGTGTAAGACAGCGTGTGAAGAGCTATAGGAAAAATAAATTAAGAACAAATTTAATTTTATATATCTATCGTACTAACTGAAAACCCACGACTGACATTTCTATTTTCCCTATGTTTTTATCAATATAGTTGTAATCAGTACATGTATGATTGAGCATGCTTTTTTATATAGTATCATATTTATTTATTCCATCTTAAAAGGACTTTAAACCCAAATGTAATCATACCAAATATCTTTACATATACTTTTTTCACATTTATTAGAGGACAATGTTATTATTATTATTATTGGCTGCATAATATCTAACTGGATAGATAACACACTTAAAACTGGTCCTCTATTTTTCAATATTTCAGGTTTTTTAAAAACTGTAAACACTTTAATAAACATCTTTACAGAAGTGGCTTTTTCCATATTTTGAATTTCTTCCTTAGGAAAAATTCCCAATAGTGAGTCTCCTGAGTCAATGAATATAAATATTTTAAGGATCTTTTTCAGGATGATTATACAACATGGTGAGCCAATAAAGAGCAGTTTCACCATAACCTTGCTGCTTTGGAATACACTGCATTTAAAATATAGTGAAAAATATAGTAAAATCAATTAGTTCTATGAATATTTTGGCATTATACAGATTAACAGTCTAACAGCATTGTTTCACTCATCAGACTCCTCTGAATCTTGTTTTCTGAAAGTCTGGAAATCAAAGGAGCAGAAATGTACATCTCTTAGAAATGCAGTTATTACCTTGTCCCTGCATTCCCATATAATGTGACAATGGATATTCTTGACAAGAATGCAGCCATCAAAAAGATTAGGTTATGCTCAGTATACTGTGTACTGTGCTTGAAGGGAGGAAAAATGTTGCCACGTAATCAAAAGATACTTGACCCAAAATGATGCAGACCAAGCCTCTAGTACTTTATTGGGGGGCGGGGGGGATCTAAATGTCTATGAGAAGTTAAAAATTCTGCAAACTTTATTACCTTCAGTAGTCTATTATTCCACAAAGGCTGAGCAGGTAAAGAGAAAAGTTTTTCTACTCCTCCAGTCTCTTTCCACATCATCAATTTCTTGGTGGGTGGTGCCAGATCCAAAGTAGTAACAATATCAGAATAATCACTAAGTTGGGCTCTAATTGTCTTGCTGTCCAATTCTTTGACACTGTCAACAATTAGCTTCCTTTTCCTCTTGGCTTTTGTTTCTTTTACTGGAATGAAAAAGAAAACTCAGGATAGGAGCTATTCCACCTGGTTCTAATTATAACCCCTGCTTTTCTACACACAAACCCTACCAGAAAAGCTATGCTTCATGAGGGTAGGGATTTGTTTTATTAACTGATGTTTTCCAAGCACCTAGAATAGAGGCTGGTACACAGTAGATGCTTAATAAAAAACTGCTGAATAAATAAATAGGTATAGACTTCTAGTACAAAATGAGTTAACTAAATGCAAGGGCCAGTACATTTTTTCCCATGTAGTTTTATACTGTAAACAACGAACAAATCATACTTGATTCAGACTTCAGCTCAAGTCCTGGGTTCTGCCATTTTCTAGCTGTGTGACCATAAAGAAATGTTAAATTCATTTTGTCTCTATTTGCTCATTTGAAAGCAGACCAGCCATCCACAGGAGCTGTAAATACTTAACCACAGTGTCTAGCATAGATTAAGTCCTTTGTAAATGGTTGCAATCACTGTTCTTTCTATTGGAAAAGTTACAATTCACATGCAACCACTGCACAAGAAGCCTGATGAAGTAGAAAAGTCCAAGTCCATCTTAAACTCATTTTGTATATTCATTTCCAATCCATAGTACAACCTTGCACAGGAGGTAGCATTATCTCCAATTTTAGGATGAAGAAAAGCTCATGGGGGTAAATAAATTCCTCAAGATTTCATCCTGTCAGGTTTTCACATGTTAATCATGCATGTGGTTCAAAATTTAAAAGATGCAAAAAGATGTTATATAATGACAGCTTTTCTCCAATCCCAGTCAGCCAGCTATCAAGTTCCATTCCCTGGAAGAAAAATTCTTAAATAGCTGACAAGGACTGTCTACGCTGTTTTAAACACCACAATACCCTTTATCATCCTTACCTCTTTTATAGTTCTCTATAATATATGTCACTATCTAAAATTCAATAATATAGAACATAATTTACTTATTTACTTTACTATCCATGTTCCTCTAATTAGTATTTAAGTTCCATGAAGACAGAGATTATCAGAGCTCAAGTCACAAACAATTTTTGGTGATCATATTCTCAATAGGAAACCTAAGAAATGAATCTTTTTCTACTAAAAAGTAATAACTATGCCTTGAATTATTCTGTAACTGATTTAAATATTCCACCCCATTGTTCCCTTTAATCATGATATTTAAATTTTTCACATCTAAATTACCTATTACAAATTGCCTCCTTTACTCTGCAGCAGCTACCCACTTAATGTGTTTGGCTCTATTTCTTAATAAGTACCAAAAGAAAAACACATTACTTATTTCAGACCCCTTTGATTTTCCAGTTTTTAAAAAAAGGTTTTCCCAGACTGGAGGCCAACTGTACAGATTCTAGAATTCTAGAAGATAATTATCAATCAACTTTACACTTTTTATTGTAAAATGCCCTGCAATCTGGAATGTTTTCTAATTGTTACACATGTGACCTATCATTTTAGGAACCCCAAAAAACTAAGCTACATATTAGCAGAAAACCCGCTCTATAGTTTTTTATATTTCATAGCAACTTGTTACAGATATTCCGTAAGAGACTCACATTATAATTGAGTAGAACAAAGAAGTATGACAGGTGACTGTGACAAAGCAGAAAACAGCTTAGTTATCTAAAATGACAGCAGCAGATTAGTGGTTAAGCAAGAGCCAGAACTAGGACCTTATGTTCTAAATTTAAAAAATCAAAAAGTTCACTTGCTTACCAGTGATATCAATAGGTTCCAAAGCAAATGCTTCTTCCTCATTTGGAACAAGTGTTGTTTGATCAGTCATAGTTGGCATTGGTTCAACAGGATCCACTGAATCAGGACTATCAGGCCCACCCACTGCAAAACCAGAAACATGGTCACAAACTGCTTGGATATATAAGTTCTACAACTGAGGAAAAATCTCTCTGTAAAATCAAAAGAAATCTTGCTGGTACCAAGAAAGAACTCTTTTCTAGCTATGAGGAAGCCCCTCTAGAGTTGAAAAAAAAATGGGGAGATACACAGGACCAAACACATAGAGAGTAAGAACTAGTAATCAGTCATAAGCACTGTTTTTAGGGATAAACATAGTTCATTTAAAAAGCTAGAATTTTCTGTTTTTTATCTTCTATGTTAAATATCTTTTAACATGCCATACAACCAGCCTTAGAATCACTGAACATAAAATACTTACTTGAGGCTCTCTCTGGCTAGAGGAGCCTGCACCAAATCTCAGTGTGTATTTCCACCCTTCTCTCCCATTTCTCAGCAAACTCTGTTCTTTTCCCCCATTTCCCAATAAATTCTTTTTTACTGGCCTAACTTTAAAAAAAAAAAAAAGAAAAAAATAAGCTTACTTGATACGTTATCATCCTCATCCATATCATCATGTGCAGGCTGCTCTGGCAACATTACCCCTGCCTCAGAGAGGGCAGGGGGATCGTCAAAGATACCGCCATCGTTATTACTAATAAGTTTGTCATCTGAAATAGTGAAAGTAATTTAGTTATAATTTGAACAAGAAATGCTTAAAGAACAATAGCCCACCACTGGAAAAATAAAATTTAAAGTAAATTGTTAAAATGTATTAAATTTAAATCTGTATTGCATTTGTTTCTTCAAGGTCGTTTTTGTGTATAAAATTTTTAGTAAATGGAAAAAATTTCTCATTTGTATTTTCTAGCTCATCGTAATTACTTACATATTTACTGACACAAATAGAGCTAGTAAAATTTAAAACTCTGAGACAAACACCTTAAGCAAAATCAAGTATTGTTGTAATATTTTCAGGCTACAGTTTTACAGAAAACTTTTGACTGAACCAATTAGATCCACATATATGTACCTAGATATTTGCTCAAGATACAGAATTAGGAACTGCTCCAAAACATCACAAGTGAATAAAGCAATCAGTAGAATGTCTACCCTGCTGTGACTTACCTAATATACCACCATCATTTCCTTCTCCAAAATTGTCATCCTTATATTGGTCTTCATATTCTAAATGGTTAATTTTCTCATTCAGATTGCTGGTGCTCTGCTCAGGCTCAAGTAAGAGGTTAGAAGCACTAGTGCTTACTAACATGTCATCATCCTCAAAAGCACTGCCTTCTCTCATTATCTCACGATCATCCATTCCAAAGTCACCTGAAAATTTTTTAATAAATTAGTTGAAAAAGGTTAGAAACATCACAGCTACAAAAGAAAAAGGCTAATTCATTACAATTATGATGTCACATTTATTTATTGACGTATTCTTTGAATGTTAAAACATCTGATTTAAACTATACGTTTTTAGCAACTAAATTTCATGAACTGATTATTAATTATGCCTAGCTTATTATGAAGAGAAAATTCAATCTTAGACTCAAATTTAGGTTACCCCTAGATATGTTAAGTAAATCTAAATATGTATGTATGTAAGTTAGGTCGTAATTAACATTCACAGAGAAACTTTATTGTTATTCTTATAACGTGTTATAAAGAAAAGAATTTGGCTGGCTACTGTTTCTGAATACCTAGGTTTTCTACTGTGGGTATAAAACGCAATTGTTCCATAATGATTAGTTTAAAAGTGAGCATTATTACCCTTCAGTGTTGGCACTTTTTAACATAAATCATATGAGTATGGGAAGCAGGAGTAGGCAAAGAATGAACTATAAATTTAGAGTATAGATGTAAATGATGACTAATATACTGGTACCAAGGCAAATTCTTTTCTTGATAAAAATGCATTAGATGAAATTTTTAGTCTATGTGAATGCAACATACGTCTGATATTCTTTTTGAATTTGCTAATAGTGCCGTAAGTTAAATACAACATTATAGCTAGTCACTAGCAATTTGTTACTCTATTACCAAAATCATTTTCTTGTAGTATACTGATGTTCCCAACTTCTTCTCTCATGGTTATCTCTTCCACTCTACTCTGGTTTAGGCTGAATTGCTGGGCCACATCGATGTCACTTTAAAAGAAGTTCAAATACATTTTAAATATAGTCCCAAGTCTCACTGTAATATATTTCTAAGCAAAAAATACTCCCATCCTCACTATAAGAAAAAAATAAACATTGGACCCACCAAAGCTTAGAAGCATTAATGTTTCAAACCAAATAAATTCCAAAAACAATCTAATTTGTTAATAATCATTTGGAAGTTAATTTGCTTTGCATTTAAATTTTAAAACCATCAATGACCAGGAGGCAAAATATAATATGCTGAAATCACTACCTAAGGCAATATGACAGAGAAAAAACTCAGAAATGCATGAGCTAGGCAGACATGATTATCAGTGTCCTGTGACTTACACTCTGTGTGAACTCTGAAGTTACCTAGCTTTCCTGAGACTCAGTGTCTTGCTCTAATAAATAATAATCTCCCACATTATTTAAAAAATACATAAAGAAGGCAGTCTGTTATAGATTCTAAAATACAAAAAACTTAGCAGATATATCAACCGAACGTAGCCAGCTGACTTTGTGTTAATGATTCAAGAAATTGGGGGAAAAAAAAAAAAGCCTATGTGTTAACTGACAACATATGAATGTTTAGTGGGTAATTATCAAGGAATTACTGATGATTTTTTAAAAAGGTATGATGTTATCAGGGCTATGTTTTAAAAATTACTCATCTCTAAAAAGACACACACTGAAGTAGTTACAGATGAAATAAGATATATGTTATTTGCTTTAAAATAATTCAGTGGGGGGGGACGGATGTGGCTCAAATGGTTGGGCATCTGTCTCCCATATGGAGGGACCTGGGTTCGATCCCTGGGACCTCCCGGTAAATAAATAAATAAATACTAAAAAAATAAATAAAATAAAATAAAATAAAATAATTCAGTGGGATAGGGTAGGAATGTCCTGAAGGAATATATTTAAAATAAAATTAGCCATATATAATTAAAGAAGCTGGATGATGGATACATGGACTTCATTATACAAATCTACTTTTTTAGTTATGTTTAAAAATTTCTGCAATAAAATTTTTAAAAAACAAAATAAAAAAACAAGTATAAGGAGAAAAAAAAAAACCAAACAAGGCAGCAGCTAGATCATGCCAAGTGCTAATTAAAACACACAAAAATAAAAATAGGCCATAAATTTACTCTAATTAGGAGACAAAGATTATTTCAAAAAGCAGAGAAATTTGTCCTGAAATAAATGGGGCTTAGAGTAAAAGACATAATAGCTTGGTATAAAGCATTTCTTGGTTGTCAATTGTGTTACTTGATTACTTGGAAAGCTACAGTCACATTCCCCATCATGGTATGATAGCTGGGTTTTAAGGACTCGAGATGGGGGAAACATACCATAGTACTCTGCTATAACGATCATCTCTGTGCAACTTTGTGTGTTGTGACAATAACTCTTTCCTGTGCTTTACAGAAAGTTATCTCATGTGTTTGCTTAAAAAAATCATCAAAACACTCCACAGGAAACTATACATCTTGAAGCCAATAATATGCTTTCTTTAGACCAAACCAACAATTGAGGGAGAGAGGAAGAGAGAGAGAGATAAAGAGAGACATACTCTAAATCAGGCAGTGGCTGATCAAAGTCATGAAATTCTTCAGGTAAGGTAATGGCATTATAAGCTGCTTCCCGATTTTCCTCAGGCAGGTCAACAACACCTGGAAAAGAAAAGGTAAACTTGAAGGTCTAGCTACACTACAGATTATCTAGGGATGAAAAGGAGGCAATGTCAGTATAATTTCCTAAGATTATATTCTAGAAGGGTTGATAACATATGCAGAGTAGCTTGAAGCACGAGTACATCTATTTTTCAATGATTGTATGCTATTCTACTTCACTTAAAAAAAAAAAAAAGGGTCAGAGCATTAATTATGCATTAAGCTGACACATTTTTAAAAGGACATGCTAGCAAATCAATACTATTAAGTTATTTTTAAAGTAAGTATGAAATTTATGAGGGGAGAAAAAAATGATTGCAATGGAGTACCCCAAACATTAAGGAGTTGGTTATTTCTGAGAATGGGATTATGTGATTTTAATTTTCTTTATATTTTTTCCTATATATTTTTTTGGTTCTTTTTCGTCTTTTTTTTCCCCCTTATATTTTTGAAACTATTCACAATCAATATACATTGCTTGCTTGCTTGCTATTTATTTTAAGGCGGTACCAGAGATTGAACCCAGGATCTCATACACAGGAAGTAGGTGCTCAACTACTGAGCTACAAATCTGCTCCCCAATAAGAGTTGGTTTTTTCGTTTGTTTGTTTTTAGGAGGTACTGGTGATAGAACTTGAGACCTCATACATGGGAAGCAGGTACTCAACCACTTGAGCTACATTTGCTCCCAATATACATTGCTTTAAAAGAAAGGCAAGGCTAGTTCCAGCAAGATGGCCTTGGCTTAGGTGGCCACTCCCCAGCTCTCTCACAAAAAATAGCTTGAAGGGGCAAAATCCTACCCGAGTGAGCTGTTTTGGGAACCTATAGAGCAGGAGGCTTCAGGGCACTGATCTGGAGGGAGCTGGACAAAGGGATAAAGAGTCCAAGGGAAAACCTTGGTGCTGGAGTTGGTAGGTGTATACCCAGGAGACTTCAATCTTTGGGCTGTCCATGTGCCAGCGGGGCCCTGAGCCTCAAAGGAGTTGCAACACCTACTCTCTAGTTCACTGGACTCACCCAGGACAATTCACAAGGAGGTAATTATGGAAAACCACCATACCAAGGAACCGAGAGAATCTTCAAATGCAAGCAAGAGAGTCCCATCCATCGGCAGTATGGGACTGAAGCCCCTTCTCAATTAGAGGTGGAGTGGGCATCACCATCCCAGAATCCTCAGGATTGGGGAATGAACTATGGTCTAGAGTTGACTTACTGGTATTCTTCTATAGACTTATTGTGATTCTAGCAATGGAAGAACTTATATCACTGATGTGGAGGCAGTGGCCAATGGAGGTTCTGAGGTCAGGGAGAGGGAAAACAGGTGTAATATGGGGGCATTTTCGGGACTTGGGAATTGTCCTGAATGACATTGCAATGACAGATACAAGCCATTATGTATCTTGCGATAACCTACAGAATTGTGTGGGAGAGAATGTAAACTACAATGTAAACTATAATCCATGCTTAGTGGCAATACTCCAAAATGTGTTCAATTGCAATGAATGTACCACACTAATGAAGGATGTTGGTAGTGTGGGTAAATGTGGGCAGTATGGGGAGCAGGGCCTATGGGAATCCCCTATATTTTTTATGTAACATTTATGTAATCTAAATATCTTTTAGAAATACAAAATAAAAAGAAAGAGCACAAACAAACAAAAAACTTAAGTTATTTAAACAAAATGTACTCAGTGGCCATATATGTTAGAAATCATTCAAGTACCCTAGCTTAAACAGTCTTTGCCTAACAAAGTTAACTTCTAAATAAAATCTTAGATACCAAAATTTTACTATTCATATATTAAACTAAACTGAAGTACTAGAACATAATGTTGGTAGGAATTACCATACCAAGCATCTCTCCTGTACATTCAGGTTATTTTAATTAGAATAAAATTTCATCAATGCTTTTAAAAAATTACCGAATCATATGTGAATTTAGGTAAATACCCTGGCAAGTATCTACTCAGATGGAAGTTTGGTTGCTAGAGTCCAGTTTTGGTTTCAATCATTACCTAAAAAAACCAACAGTAATAAAAAACTACAGAGAACATTTAATGAAAAGTCTCAAAAACTAAAGTGAATTTGATTTTAAGAATACACCCAAGGAGGAAAAAAAAAAAACACAGACACACATACACAAAAGAATACACCAAAATTATTCAGGGAAAAAATTAAAATCTTAAGATTTTCTTTTCTGAGGTATTAAAAAAAAATCATATAGCAATTAGTTTCCAACATTTCAACCTCAGCTGACAGTTCTATTTAAGTTGCTGAAAAGAGAGCTAAAGAGGAAAAAAAAAAAAAGAGAGAGCTAAAGAAAAAGCTCCAAAAGTAGAACAACAACAAAAAAGATTTCCATAACTCCACAGGTAGATGAGATGAAACTAAAGTTTGTTTCCTTCCTTGAACCATTGCCTCTCCAAGCCTTGTTCTATCTTTGAAGGCTTTCTTGTACTGCCATGAAAGTAAAACATAAAACAAAATTTTCAAGAATGTGTGTTCAGCAGTTTCCCGTACCAAACATGAGAAACTCCAAAGCAAAAAAACAAACAAACAAAACACCAGCAATACCTGGTCGAAAAGCCATCTTTATCTTAATGAATGCCTCATTACAGTCTGCAAGGAGATATTTGGCTTTCCTGTGATAGATTCGAACTACTCCCAGTAAGAGATGTCCTGATGTTCGAAGTGCCATCTTCACCTTTAAATAAAACAGTAATATTAATCTAATTTATAAAGTTAACTTTATAGTTTTAGAGGTAATCATAGTTCAAAGTTTACATTTTGTGTCATTTATAGGCAAGTTTCTCCTTTATTTAATTATACCCTTTATAAGCTAGTTAACTTAACTCTGATTTTGTTTGGTGATAGAATGATTTAAAATTCCTTTGCTATAATAGGAAAATCTATTGAGAGAACAAGATGACATAAACTGAAAATTTCCCTGGTTTTCCAAATCATATCATAAAACATATCCAATTCTAGGGTAGCAAAGAACTTTGCTTAAAGTTTAAATTATGATTAATTCATTCTGTTACTTATAAAATAAAAATATAATGTATTTTTAAAAAATGCATGTTTAAGTTACACGTATATTCTATAACACTCTACAATTCAATATATTAATGACTAGCTGGCTCGACATTTATGGCCACTTAATGTGATGTAAAGCATAAATTATGAAGTTTACTGCTTAAGTTCTTAGATATCTGAAATTTTAACAATTTTGTTACCAAATCTAGGACTTACCTGATGATAAATCCCTGATATAAAAAGTAATTCCCATGAATTCCATGGCTCCCATGGAAAAAAAAATAGAATCTACTTTTACACAGTCTTAGGAGAGAAATTTTAAATTAATATTGACTTCACTCTCAAGAAAGGAGAAAAAAAATATTTCTGCCATAATCTTTACAAATGAGTAACTTTCAAAAAGCAGTGTTTGGGCAAAAGCCTTCTTTGATTAGTTTAGTTCAGAATTTGGGTTGGGAGTAGGTAAAATGAAGTATGGAACTTAGGTTGTGGATCTAACTCACATTAAGAGTGTAGCACGATGAAGAGCAGAGACTATATGTTCAGGGAAATCTCTGCAAAGGATGCCACTGACTGTGAAGAGTGTGTGTACACAGTTGCAACTAAGCCACATGCCTGGCACTTGTTCTAAACACCTAAACCAACATTTCCCCTCATTCATTGTACAGTAAGAGCCAACGAGAAATTCACTATGTAGAAATATCTTAACATTTTATCACAATAAAAAACCAAAACCAATCAAACAAATTCCCAGTCAGGAATGGTTTTTTAAAATTTAAGTAATTCTTACATTAACACACACATAAACACTCAAGCCTTTTATGTGAGTCTTGAGCCATATGCCTTGTGAGTGTGCACCTTCATACATTCTGAAGCATAAGTCTTTTAAGATCAGAATGTCTATTACTGTTTGTAACGTTCGTTCCTAACAGGGTACAAAGTACTCTGCACATACTAAAAAAATATACCTGTTAGCCTTTTGAGCCAAAGACCCTTAATAATTGCTTACGGATGTTAGAGATTAACCACACATAACTTCAAGAAAAGAGCTCAATTTTTCCTTTTTCCATTCACTTACTTCAGGAAGCATACCTATATACAATGAGACAAGCAGTGCAAACTGGTACAAACTTCCAGAGAACAAATTGCTAATGCATATCAGAAATCTTAAAAATAGGACTATCACTTGGCTCAACAATTATTTTCTTAAACATCAATCTTAAGGAAAGATTTAAGAATCTGAACAAATATTTAGCAGGAAATGTTTACTAAATGATTATTTTTAATGAAGAAAAATTCGATCAAGTGTTTCAGAGTTTTTTTGTAAGTTCTATGGATAAGAGATTATAACCTTGTACAATGCAACTAATAAAAATGATGGGAAAGCTGTGAGCAGAACTAAAACACAATCTAATGCAAGTTTGTGTACATATACAAAAAAGAAAAATTAAGCCATACCAAAATATTAATTCTAAGCATAAACCTTCATTTCCCCCTCACCTCAAACAAAACCTTCACAAAACTTTTCTGAACAGTTTTTACTATATCCCTAGCTTTGCTAATCTGACATTCCCTCAGCCTTTCAGTGATAAAGAACTATTCATATATATTTTTTAACACATTATGCCAGCACTCCCCAAATTGGCAATTTTCAGAACACTTGTTCTCAATGTTGAGCCAAACAGTCCACACAGTTGTGATGTGAAACGTTTTCACAATAGGACAATTTGTGCATGAATGTGATATACGTATATGTGTGTGTGTGTGTATATTCTACACACACATATATAAACAAGACCCAATAAAATACTTTTAAAACACAGATGTATTGTATTTAAGAACTTTTCTATTTAGTCCTTCATACTTTTTGGAAGTCATAATGTCTGTTCTTCAATGAATTGTTAATGCTGAAAGGAGATTGTAAATATGCCTGTGTGATTTTAAGGTCCTTTTTAGGTTAAAAAAGAAAAAAAGAAAAAAAAAAAAAGTATTACTTTTAAGTTATACTATTTGTGAAATCCAAGTCTGGAAATCATTGCTTCAAAACAATTTCAGAGGATGTCAATAAAAGCTCTTTTGGGAAAAAAGCAGTAAACAAAGCAGAAAAAGCAAGGATATTCACGATGTTTCCATTCTGGTAGGAGAGAAGGTGGTAAATTAAGTAAGGGAATAAGTATCTAAGGAAGAGTATTCCTTGGAAAGAGCATAGCAAATGCAAAGGTTCTGAGATGGGAAAATGCATGGTATCGTCACAAAACTTAAGTAGGCCTATAAAGCTGAAGTGGAGTGAGTGGCATATAGCATTTGCCAGGTGGATAAGATAGTTATTAGACCTGATCTCTGGAATCTCTTCAAATTAATGGGTCCTTCTGAATATTTTGCAAATTTTTAAGCACACATATTTAAGCATAAAAACACCTAGAAAGCAAAATATAAAACATTTGATTACTGCCTCATTAAAATAGGCAAATAAAAATATCTGTGTAGTTATAGACTTTTTAAAGGGAAGAGATGATCTCTTCCCTGTGATTTGATATTCTGTAGCAACAAATCATATCTAGAAGTGGTAAAGACTTAAACAAGCAAAACTCTGGATAATCTATGGAGTGTCCATGCTGCAGTGAAAACAGGTGAGCACTTAAATTATCATTTTATAGCATTTTATTTCACATATCAATAAGTGATTGGCAAAGTGAATAAAATTATCAACATCAGACTTACCTTTGGTGAGATGATACTCTCTACACTGCTCTCTAAATTACATTCAAACACATGGGCTTTGGTTAGCTTCTTATCCCAGTGGGCCGCCAGCCAAATTTTGGCCAGAGGCCCTCTTTTACTGAGGACAAAATGTGCGTAGAACATTGTTCTGGTTGACTATAAAGGGACGAAACCTGAGGGGACAAAAAGTTAATATTAAGTGCCCTATAAGAATTGATGTATTTATTGAGACACATAAGAAACCCGAAAACAAAACATAGTTTCTTACTCTTTAATATGAGAACTATGAAAGGCATGTGTAAAAACATAATATGCATTTTAAAAAACAATCTGTGGTTAATTTTGAAAGGGCAAGAAACAGACCCCAGAATATTAAGAACTGAAGGGAAAATGGACAAGTGAGATCAATTCATGCCTTGTTGTCATTTTAATAAGAATAAAAGCACTAGTGTTTTTTTTTTTTAAATAAACATTGCCATAAAAATCTTTATTCTTCTAGAAATTCTATCAAGTGCTTAATTCCATTCCTATCCAGAAAAATGACTATGGAAATGTCTGCTTACTGGCCAAAAGCTAGAAGACTTCACAGAAAGAAAAAGAATTGTCTAAGAAGGAAAATATGCAGGGCACAGATATTAATCAATGTGGAAATGCCCATTTTAAGAACTCCATTAAAAAATGAGTCATAGCTAAATGCTTTGTACAATTAATACATGCAAGTATTGTGCTAAGCATTTCATATTCAACCAAGCAAAGGTTGTAGGTAGATTAACATCATTTTATAGGTGGGTAGTTTAGGAAAACGGTGGCACAAATAGTACCCTCAACTCAAGATCTTGAAAAGTCCTTGTGTACTTGTAGTTTAAATACTTAATTCAGAACAATAATACATTATAAAACTTATGACTGAAATAATCTTAGCAGAATTAGAAGTACGTCATTTACATTTTATTTTTCTTTTGCCAAGCTTTTATATTAATATGTAAGAAAAAAAGGTAGCCTGAAAAACCCAGTTTGGAAAAAGTACATTAATTGTGGACACAATATTTCCTTTACTATTATTTCCCTCTTTCATAGATTAAAAAAAAATATCTATTCTGCTAACTGAATTTCTATTTATCTTTTTCTAAAATTCTCATGACTAAAATAAGGCATAAAAGTTATACTTTTATAGACATAAACTCAAGTACAATAACACACGAAAAGTACTTAAAATATTTTAAACTTTTAATTTTAAAATAGATTCACAGTAAGTTGCTGAAAGAGTACAGAGAGGTGCTGAGTATCCTTCATCCAGTTTCCCCCAATAGTGACATCTTTCATAACTATAGTACAATATCAAATCCAAGAAAATGGCATTGGTACAATGTGTGTATATAGTTCTATATGTCATTTTATCACAAGTAGGCTCATGTACCACCACAGCAATGAAGATACAGAACTATTCCATCATCACAAAGATCTATAGTCACACCCATTCCCTGTCTCTACCATTCCTAAGATCTAGCAACCACCAAGCTGTTCTTAGTCTCTAATTTTGTCATTTCAAGAATGTTACATAAATGGAATGATACGGTTTGTTTACAACATACTCAATTGAAGGACATTTCATTGTTTCTAGTTTTTGTCTATTTCAAATTAAGCTGCTATGAGTATTCACTTATTAGACTTTTGGTGGACATAAGTTTTTCACTTCCCTGGAAAAAATGCCCACAAGTGTGACTGCTAGGTAGTCTGATTAAATGTATGTTCAGTTTTTAAAGAAACTTTTAACACAAATCCTACCAAAATCTTAGTAAGGTTTTTAAATATGGACAAGAGTATTCTAAAATTTATATGGAAAAGCAAAGGAACTAGGGTGGTTAAAACTATTTTGAAAAAGAATAATAAAGTAGGAGAAACAGTTTACCCAATTTCAAATTTACTATATACCTACAGTAATCAAGACAGCGTGGTATTGGCAGGAGACACATAGATCAATAAACGGAACAGAGAATCCAGAAATAGAACCACAGAAACACGTCCAATTTATTTTTGACATAGGTGCAAAAGCAATTCAAAGAAGGAAGGATAGTCTTTTCAACAAATGGTGCTGAAGCAACTGGACATTCATAAGCAAAAGATGAACCTTGATTTAAACCTCTAATCTCATACAAAAGTTAATTCAAAATAGATCATAAAACTATAAGAAAACTTTTAGGAAAAAAAAATTAGAGAAATTTTGGGGGCCTAAGGCTTGGTAAAGAATTCTTACACATGATACAAAAAACATGATCCATAAAAGGAAAAACCTGACATTGGTCTCCATTCAAACTTAAAATGTTTGCTCTGCAAAAGACTGTTAAGGAGGAAAAGACAAGATACAGGCTGGGAAAAAGTATTTCCAAACCACATGTGTGACAAGTACTTGCATCTAGAATGTACAAAGAATTCTCAAAACTCAGAAGTACAATAAATCCAATTAAGAAACAGGCAAAAGATATGAAGAAAAATTTCATAGAAGAGAATACACACCAATGGCAAATAAGAAAACGAAATGCAGGGATTAGGGAAATGCAAATTAAGACCGCAATGAGCTATCACCACATATCTATTACAAGAGCTAAAAAAAAAAAAGAGACAATACTAAATGATGTTGATGATACAGAGAAGTTGGATCTCTCACACTCTGCTGGTGGAAATGTACAATTTCTTTTATATTAGCTTCTTTAAAACAATAGATCCAGGGGAAGATTACTCTAATTTTCATGTTTTCACAGAGACTGTAATTAAAAATAAAACCAAACCAAGAACTTTACGTGTTGTGCTTTCAATTAAAAACTGCACATCCTTTCCAATAGTGTACAGAAAATATCTTTCACTGGCAAAAACCTTTCAAAAATATCTGCGGTAGGGAAGGCACGTGAGTAATGCAGTCAGATATACCATACTCCATTTTCCATCACTTCATGTCAAAGGGTCCTTAAATTCTCATTCTCTGAACAGAATGCTCCCAAGAGATCATTAATTCACACATATCAGGACAATTTTCTCAAAAGAAAACAAAAACAACAAAGACCCGGGCTTCAGCAATTACCTAATGTGAACTTTCCCCCAAATCTGGAATTAAGAGCCAAGGAACTATGAATATTGAACTACAAAGAATTCAGATCAAGCACTCTAATGTAGTCACATTAAATAATAATAGTTCAAGGGCCACTTATATGCCACTTAGCAGTACTTTATAGATCAAAATATGATTCCCATAATCAGAGAACCTATGTTCGAAACCAGTGCTTCAACTTCAAGTATTAAAAAAGTTTGTAAGCTGCCCGTACAGTGTTATAAATAAAACCTACAAGATTTTACAGAAATCCAACATGGCAGCATATTCTTAGCAATATAGACTGCTATATACAACAAGCCCCAGGTTTCCAATATGGAAGCAGACAGCTGTGTTCCAAATAAACAAATTCTTTAATATTTTGCTCCTAGAATAATGCCTGCTACATGACAGTTAGTAAATATGTGCTTAATGATTAAGTAAACAGGATACATCAGATGATCCCATAATTAGCATATGTAAAAAATTCTGGAGATTCTGGAAATTTAAACTACTGGGACTTTTCAACAGGTGTCAGTAGCTCATGGCCAGCACTTCAGCTGCTGGTCAGAGCACCATGCCTAAAACATTCCAGCTATGCAGAGGCAAATAAGATGCCTTCTTGGCATGGGGGTGGGGACTAAGAAAAGCAGAATGGTGCTAAAATTAATCTGGGAAACAATTAGCCAGAGAAAATCTCCATAATAACTCAAAAAAGCCAGAGGAGCAGTGGCAGATTGGCTTATATCTAAATAAGCAGAAAGTGCAATCATTGTTGCCTTTTAAACCAAATTTTTTCTTCAGTAATATCAAACTTTACCCAATCTATAAAAAATTTTAAAAAAGCAAAGGAAGGTTGATTAAACTCTGTGTTTTGTAGACCCTGAATTCTACTAATCCTTTACCAAAGATCTTAATAAGAAAGCCTGCACATTGCACTACAGTACAGCCTAGCAATTTCCTTGTTTCAGAATCAAGTCACTCATTTCACGCATCTGTAAGAAAGCATGGCAGGATAGTGGGTATAAATTGGTTTGACTTCTCCTGAGGGCAATTTGGCAACATCTTATGAAAATTTCAAACACACATGTTCTCCAATCAGAAATCACACTTCCAGTAATTAATGCCAAAGATATACTTGAACATGTATAACATTAATGACAAAAAATATTAAGCACTTTTAATCTTCCTCATGACAGTCCTATAAGGTAAATGCTGTTCCATTTTACAGATGAGGAAACGGGAGGGGAGAGCATAAGTAATCTGCCAAAGGTCACTAGTATTTAACAGAAGTGGAACTTGAAATTCAGAGCCCCCACCTAAAACAACTACTCTAGGTTGTTGGTTCACCATAGCTTTTAATAACCCAAAGTCAGAAACAACCAGCCTGGCCATCAATAATGGACTTTAAAAAAATTAGTATATCCACAAAAAAAGAATACAATATAGCCTCTGAACAATGATATAAAGTTTGTACTAATATGGCAATTCTCCAAGAATTTTTTTTTTTTAAAAGAGGGGGCTCTCTCTGTAAATACATTTACACACACTTATATAAGCATAAAGTATCTGTGGAGTACACACAAAACTGGCAACACTGGTTACCTCTGGAAAGTGGGTGTGCATGGAAAGGGCGATAGCTCTTTTGTACTGTTTGAAAAAAAAATTTTTTTTTAAACTCCAGGGAATACATTCCTTATTCAAAGTAAAAACTACTACAATAAGTTAAGAAACAAATTTATTTTGCCATTTACTAACAAGTTAAGCTGCTTAACCCTCTGTGCAGTTTAGTTTAACTATAAAAACCCAGAAAGTTGAAATTTATTGATTTACTAGTCTTGAAAACACTAACACCTAACTCAGATAAGAATGGGGCTATCTCTTTGGGCGTTACAGACACGGAGGATTCAGGGAAAGAAAACTCCAACCCTGAACACTAGTCCTCCTCTCCCTTTTGATTCTAACTTTCTCTGACCAAGGATTTTACAACTAGGCAGTCAGTCCTATGTTGAAATCTAGCTCCCTCCTTACTTAGTTGTTTTGTAATGGTTAATAGGTTAATTAACCCTAAGACTTAGCTTTCCAATCTTTAAAATGGGGATAACAGTCATCAAACAAAGTTAGGGGAATTAAACAGAATAGCATACCTAACACTGTGCCAGGCACACTGTGGCTGCAAATACACAATTATTTCTCAAGAAGTAGAAATTTTCCCTTCTGTACCAAGCTATAAAAGATGAAATTTCTCAATTTTTATGTTCTGCTAAATAGGAACTCATCAGAAAAGAAAAGAAAAGGAAAAAAAAAAAAAAAATCAACTTTAAGAATACTTTAGGGGGTGGATGTGGCTCAAGTGGTTGGGCGACCGTCTCCCATATGGAGGGACCTGGGTTCGCTCTCCAGGACCTCCCCATAAAAAAATAAAAAACATAAACTTTAAAAATACAAACCTCTGTAAGTGGAAGGCTTAATTCTACAGTGCACTAACATATTGCCTTTCTAAACACAAAAAACAAGGTAAAGGTTGTGCTCGACCAATGTAACTGACTTCTGCATAAAAAGCATTAGCTATGCACTGCTGTCACCTCCTCTATGAACTGTTGGGTACTGTAATCACTGGAAATGGCATATGTCCTCACCAACGTCTTCTTAAAAGATAATTATTAGTTGCCTCCAACACTAAGCAAAGATATTTAATGACTACAACTTATGGAAAGCCTTCCAGTCTACCTCCAAAATTCTGCAAACTCCCTGGCATTTACACTCATTTTTAAAAAAACATGATCTCCCGCCTCCTCCGGAAATCGATTATTGTTCCAAGCAGTACAAGAATAAACATTAACTTTCGCTTGCAAAGAAAAGCCTATAAACACAACTCCTTACCAAAAAGCCTTAAAAACATAAGCCCGTTCTTTGAACGCTAAAAGACTAAAAAATCTTATGGTGAGTGAACTAGTCCTCCGGCATTCCCTTCTTTCAAATGTGAAGAAGGCCGCTAAATCTGGCAGCGCAACCAGACCGAGTCACCGCACACCATCACAGCAGATCATTAGTAAAGTCTTTCTCAGTGAGGAAAAAGACACCACGCATTTGTCAGAAACACACACCTCCTCAAAGCGTCGGTACAATGGCCAATATCCTTAGCCACTGAAAAAGGAAACTAGAAAAGTTGAGGGGAAAACCTCTTCACGTTAATTTCCTAGGAATCAGAAGCAAGTTCCCCTCATTGCGTTTTCTATTGGTTTGTCCAACAGTTAATATTCCCACTGAAGAATTTTCCTTAAAGAGGAGGGAAGGGAGGGCAGCAGCAGTCCCTGACGAGGGGTCCCCCACTCTCCGACCCCCGCACGGCGCTCGGAGCTGGCACCGCGGGCGCCCGGCTCTACACTGCCTCCTCCCGCCCGGAATCCCGCGGCTTCCCAGCCAGCCATTTTTACCCGTGGAGTAGGCGGCCCGGCGCCCAGAGCGGGCTCGTTCAAACCTCCGCCCCAGCCTCCCCAGTACAGGGCTTCTTCCGCATCCCCGAGATCAGGGGCGCCGGCTTCCCGAGTGACCGGCAGAATAACGGCTTTTGTTGCTTTTGGAATGGATCAGAACCATTTGTTACCCAACACACGATGATGTGGGCCGGGCCTGCGCGGGTCCCGGCAGAGGGCGGGTCTGGGTCGAAAGGGCCTGGGCAGGCGCCACCGCCTCTCCGGGGCGCGGAAGGTGGCGACGCGATCTCCGCCTCGGGGGCGCGGCGCTGCTGCCTTCTCCCTCGCCCTCTCGCTCCCCGGAGTACAGCTCCCAGACAGCAGGACGGCGGGCAAGGGTGGGGGGAGAGAGCCCGAGGGAAAAGAAAGGTCGGCTGAGTTTCTTACCTTACTCACGGTCTGGAGTAGGGCCGGGCTGCGTGGCCCGGGGAGGGGAAAAGGGTCGGGGGAGGGGGCGGGGAAGGGGGGGAGCCCTTGTGCGGTGTAGCTTCGGAGCAGCTCCCGCCGCCGCCACGGCCGCCGCCTCCTTTCCGATTCACTCAAACAAACAAGATGGCTGCCGTTACGTCGCGGCTCTTCCTGCCGCCCAAACCCTCGGTTCAAATCCGCAGGATGTTTACGGTCAAAATGATACCTGTGCGCCTGCGCAGCCAGCCATACGCTCGTGAAGGCTAGGCGCAGGCGCAGTGACCATTTTCTTGTCTTTGGAACCCGCCCCCGGCTTGCCCGGCCGGAACAGCCAGCGCAAAGGTGATTCTTTTTGCTACCGGGTTTTCCAACGTTGCGGACCTGGCGAATAGTGCATGGGTGTGCTAGCCAGTGTAACGAATATTTGAGTTTAGTTTTATTTTTGTGCTTGTTTTGAAGAGAACTCTCATTGTGTGGTTTTGTGTGCATCTGACAGAAAAAGTCATTTAAATGGCTCTGTAGAGACGAAGCTAACATAAAAACCTTAAACTAGCTTCATAAAGGTATGGATTCACCCACTCATTCAACATTTGTTTATAGAGTGTCTTCTGGATACCACACAATGTACTAGCTAGGCCCTAGGTTACCATGAAGATTATATCATAAATAGTATCTGCCTTCTTGGAACTTGCAGTATAGCTAGAGGCATCTCTCTTCTTCCTTGCTCACCAGGCTCCAGTCACCCTGCCTACCCTTTCAATCCTCAAAGGCACCATGTGCCTTCCTGCCGCAAGGTTTTTACACTCTCTGATTTCTTGTGTCTTAAAGTTTTCCACCTCCATCTCCTCCCCATTTGTCTGACTTCAATGTCAGCAACTCAAAAGTCACGGCCCCAGGAGAGTCTTCCCTGAGCACCTGTATTATTTAGGGAAATAGTATTACTGTTAAAGAGTACCCTCCTCTCCAAATTTCAGTGCTTTACACAATGGCTTCGTAATCATGGTATCTCCCCTGCCAGGTAAGTATGTTGAGGTTGGTTCTTAATCTGGATTATGGAGGTTCTCTATAAGCAGAGAAAGCCACAGGAAGGAGCCAGAAGCTGGAATTCAACAGAACCGGGAAGAGAAAGGAAAGGACGTTTCTATGTGACGGAAAAGCCAAGGACGCAGCGTCACAGGTAGCCAGCACCCGAACACCAGTTTTTGGGAAGAAAGCATTGCCTTGCTGATGCCTTGATTTTGGGCTTCTCAAAACTGTGGGCCAATAAATTCCCATTGTTTAAGCCTTTCCATTGTGTGTTATTTGTCTTAGCAGCCGGGAAACTAAGATACTCCGATAGGATTTTAAGTTGCGGAGTCAGTGTTTTCAAATTGGGCAAGTGCTTTGTCCCCTGGCTCATAGAAGGTCAGGTTCAAAAGGATGGTGTTAAGAAATTATTATTAATTATTTTAGTGTGAACGTGGTATTTATTTAAAAATTTAAAAGATGTTCTTATCCATTTGAGACATACACTAAAAATATTTGAGGTAAAATTATATGATCCCTGGAATTTACTTCAAAATAATCCCCAAGAAGGAAGAGAAGTGGGTAGTATTAAAAAAAAAAAAAAAAAAGGATTAGCTATGAATTAATAGTTGTAGAATTTGGGCGATGGGTATGAGGGAGATCATTTTAATTTCTCTCTACCTTTGTATATGTTTGAAATTCTCTATAATCAAAAGTCTTAAAAATAAAAAAATAAATGAGATTGAGTTATGGAGAATAATTTAAACCTTAAATCATCAGACTTCAGAAGAGTCACAGTGTTTTCCATCCAGCATTCAATCTAGACCATTTGAAATTTATTAAAGTACATTTATATGTAACTGTACAATTCAGTGAGGTTTTATATATTACAATCAACAATTTATCAGTTTGAAATAGGATTTCTCATTGATACATCTTTCCATTATCACAAATTAGTGAGTTTTATTCACTAATCAGAGATTAAATGGCTGAAATCCATTTGAAATTTAAGCAGTGCATCCGTCAGTCTCTGTATTGATTGGACTTCCAAATATTATGTTGCTTTACTGTATCTGTCTTTTTTTTTTTTTTTTTAGTACAGTGAGGCTGTGAGTTTCAGTGGCAAAAGTGGGTCATGATAGTTTCTGTTATGGATCTAACAGGTTCAATGGCAGTCTTCATTTACTTATCCTCAGGTGAGCCCTGCCACTCTATGTATCTGTCTGGTATGCATACATCTATTCATTCGTTTAACAAGCATCTATTTAATAAGTATTTTGAAACTACTATCTTCAATATTTTAAAACTTTCCCTTAATCCCACATCTGCTTTGAGCTACTGCAACAGCAAAGCTTACTAAAAGAATTGTCCATGTATTCCATCTCTAATTCCTTACCTCCCATTTCTCTTTTTTATTTTATTTAATTTTTTATATTTTTATTATTATTATTTTTTTCATTTTTTATGGCTGAGTCTTTTTTTATTGTGGGAAGATGCACATAACAGAACATTGACTATTATAACCATTTTAAAGTGCATAATTTATTGGCATTTAGTACATTCATAATGTTGTCCAACCGTCATCACTAGTCCAGGAAAATCAGTTGACCATAGATGTATAGGTTTATTTCTGGACTCTCAATTATATTCCTTTGATTTATATATCTTTCCATGTACCAGCAACAAACTGTTTCTTTGTAGTAACTTTTGAAATTGGAGAGTGTGAGTCCTTCAACTTTGTTCCTCTTTTTCAAGATGTTTTTGACTATTTGGGGGGGATACCTTGAAATTCCATATCAATTTTTGGATCAGTTTTCTGTTTCTGCAAAAAGGCCATTGGAATTTTGATAGGGATTGCATTGAATCTGTGGATCAGTTTGAGGAGTGTTGTCAGCTTAATAATATCGAGTCTTCCAATCTATAAACAAGATATATATTTCCATTTATTTAGGTCTTTTAGTTTCAGCAGTGTTTTGTAGTTTTCAGTGTATAAGCCTTGTATCTCAGTGGTTAAATTTATTCCTAAGTATTTGGAATAAAAGCTGTTGCAAATGGAATTGGTTTTTTATTCTTTTTTTTTAAGATTTATTTATTTATTCCCTGCCCCCCGGTTGTTTTGCGTTTGCTGTCTGCTCTCTGTGTGTTCTTCTGTGTCTGCTTGTTTTCTCTTTAGGCAGCAATGGGAACTGATCCTGGGACCTTCTGGAGTGAAGAGAGGCTCTCAACTCTTGCACTACTTCAGCTCCCTGTCTGCTGCATCTTTTATTGTCTTTCTTCTGTGTCTCTTTCTGTTGCATCATCTTGCTGTACTCACTCTCTGCACAGGCCAGCACTCCATGTGGGCCAGCACTCATGCTTGGGCCATCTTGCTGTGTGGGCCAGCTTGCCTGTCACCAGAAGGCCCCGGGATTTGAACCCTGGACCTCCTATATGGTAGACAGGAGCCAATCGCTTGAGCCACATCTGCTTCCTTGGAATTGTTTCTTAATTTCCTTTTCAGATTGTTTCTAGTGTGTAGAAACGCAACTGATTTTTTTTGCATTCCTTTTGTATTCTGAAATTTTGCTGAATTCACTTATTATCTCTAATAGCTTTTGTGTATGTGTGTGTAGTATTTAAGATTATCTTTATAAAGATCATCATATTGTCATTTGTGAATAGAGATAGTTTTTCTTCTTTCTTTCCAAGTCGGATATCTTTTATTTCTTTTTCTTGCTTAATTGCTCTGGCTAGAATTTCCAACATAATGTTGAATACAAGTGGTGAAAACAGGCATCTTTATATTGTTCTGATCTTTGGTGGGGGTGGGGGAGGATTTTTAGTCTTTTACTAACAAGTATGATGTTAGCTGTGGGTTTTTCATATATGCCTTTTGTCATGTTGAGAAAATTCCATTCTATTCCTAGTTTTCTGAGTTTTTATTATTAAAGTGTGCTGGGTTTCATCAAATGCTTTTTCTGCATCAACTGAGATGATCATGTGTTTTTTTTTCTCTTCACTTTATTAATGTGCTATACTACTATGTTGATTGGTTTTCATATGTTGAATCATTCTCTCATTCCCAGGATATATTCCACTTGGTGTATACTTATTTTAATATGCTGTTGGATTCGATTTGCTCATATTTTGTTGAAGGTATTTGCTTCAGTATTCATAAGGGAATTGGTCTGCTCTTTTTTTGTGATGTCTTTGTTTGGCTTTGGTGTAAAGGTAATGCTGATCTCATAGAATGAATTGGGAAACATTCCTTCCTTTTCTATTTTTGGAAGAGTTTGAAAAGAATTGATGTTAATTCTTCTTTAATTTGTGATAGAATTCACTGGTGAAGCTATCTGGCCCTGGGCTTTTCTTTGTTGGAAGATTTTTGATACTAATTCAATCTCTTTACTTGTTTTAAGTCAGTTCAGATATTCTATTTATTTTTGAGTCAGTTTTGGTAGATTGTGTATTTTAGGAATTTGTCCATTCCATCTAGGTTTTCTAATTTGTTGGTGTGCAAATGTAGTATTCTCTTATACTTCTTTTTATTTCTGTAAGGTCTGTAATTATGACTCCATTTTCATTTCTGAATTGAGTCTTCTCTATTTTTTCCTTAGTCTAGCTAAAATTTCTTCAAATTTCTTGATCTTTTCAGTGAATCAACTTTTAGATTATTGATTCTATTATTTTTCTATTCTCTATTTCATTTATATTTATACTATTCATTATTTTCTTCCTTCTGGTAGTGTTGGGTTTAGTTGTTTTTTTTTTTTTCCCTAGTTCCTTAAGGTACAAAGTTAGGTTATTGATTTAAGGTTATATATATATATATATATATATATATTTTTTTTTTTTAGGTATCATGTCCAGGGATTAAGCCTGGGACCTTGTATGTGGGAAGCTGGTGCTCAACCACTGAGCCACATTGGCTCCCGTGAGTTGGTTATTTCATTTGTTTGCTTGTTGTTTGTTTTTGTTTATAGGAGGCACTGGGGGCTAAACCCAGGACCTCCCATGTGGGAAAGCAGGTGTTCAACCGTTTGAGCCACATATGCTCTCTATCCTTATATTTTAATATAAGCATTTACAGCTATAAATTTCCCTTTAAGAACTGCTTTCAGGGAAGCGGCTGTGGCTCAATCAGTAGGGCTCCCGTTTACCATATGGGAGGCCCCGGGAACCGAACCCGGGGCCTCCTGGTGAAGGCAAGCCGGCCCGCACGGCGTGGTTAGCTGACCCAGCGAGCACAAGCAGCAAGGGGGGGATAAATGAATAAATAAATAAATAAAAATCTTTAAAAAAAAAAAAAAAAGAACTGCTTTCACTGCATCCCATAACTTTTTGTATGCTGTGGTTTTGTTTTTTTGTGTCTCAAAATATTTTTCAATTTCCTTTGTGATTTCTTCTTTGATTGGTTAAGGTGTGTTGTTTAATTTCCACATATTTGTGAATTTTCCAGTTTTCCTTATGTTATTTATTTCTAGTTCCATCCCAGAGAAGATACTTTGTATTATTTCAATTTTTTAAAATTTATTGAGACTTACTTTGTGGCCTAGCATACAGTCTCTTCTGGAGAATGTTCCATATGCATTTGAGAAGAATGTGTGTTCTGTTGTTGTTGGGTTAGTGTTTTATATATGTCTGTTTGATCTACTTTGTTTATAGTGTTGTTCAAGTCATCGATTCCCTTATTGATCTCCTACCCCATTGTACCATCCATTGTTGAGAGTGGAGTATTGAAGTCTCCAACTATTATTGTAGAACTGTATATTTCTCCTTTCATTTGTCAGTTTTTTTCTTTATATGTTTTTGGAGTCTGTGGTTAGGTGTGTATATGTTTATAATTGTTATGTCTTCTTGAGGGATTGACCCTTTTATCAATATATTATGTTCTTCTTTGCCTCTTGTAAAAATTTTAATCTTGAAGTCTCTTTTGCCTGATATTACTGTGCCCAACCCAACTCTGTTTGATTACTATTTACATGGAATGTCTTTTCCACCCTTGACTTTCAACCTATTTGTATCTTTGGATCTAAAGTGAGTCTCTTGTAGATAGCATTTAGTTGGATCATGATTTTTTTAAAAATCCATTCTGCCGATCTCTGTCTTTTAATTGGAGAGTTTGTACCATTTATGTTTAAAGTAATTGCTGATAAGGAAAGACTTTGCCATTTTGCTATTTGTTTTCTAGATTATATTA
Source organism: Tolypeutes matacus (assembly GCA_026826555.1). Classification (NCBI taxonomy): domain Eukaryota; kingdom Metazoa; phylum Chordata; class Mammalia; order Cingulata; family Chlamyphoridae; genus Tolypeutes; species Tolypeutes matacus. The sequence goes on from JAKSZT010054489.1 coordinate 7,660,875, forward strand.
ATTCCTCCATTACTGCCTTCTTTTGTGTTTAATTCATCTTTCTACTGTAGCATTTTGATTCCCTTATCATTTCATTTTCTCTATATTTTTTGGTTATATTATTAGTGGTTACCCTGGGGATTACAAGTAACACTTAAATTTATAACAGTCCAGTCTCAATCAAGACCAACTTGGCCTCTATAGTGTATAAATACTGTATAGCATGTAGAAAGTGTATAGTCTGTTTCTATATCTCTCTGTGCCTTCCTTTTTATGTTGTTGTTATCAGAAATTACATTTTTAACATAGTTTTATAATAATTATTTTATGCCTTTGTCTTTTAAACCATATAGGAAAAAGAGGAGTTACAAACCAAAAATTCAATAATACTAGATTTTACATTTATCTATGCAGTTATCTTTACTAGTATTCTTAATTTCTTCTTGTGGTTTTGAGTTACTCTCGAATATTCTTTCATTTCAGCCTGAAGACTTCCTTAGCATTCGTTTAGGGCAGCTCTATAAGCAATGAACTGCTTCAGCTTTTGTTTATCTGGTTGCATGTAGCTTAAGGACAACTGGAATAACCCGAGACAGAATGGTTAACCTTGTCAGTTTCTGCCTTCCCAACCCTTCTCAGTAGAGTTTTGAAGCATTTCACTTTCATTCAAACCTAGTTTTTGTCCAGAATATGGTTATTCAATAATTTTTGACTAAAAGGGAAAAAAAAGCCAAATATTGGGAAAATGTTTGAGATCATCGAGAAAGATCAAGAGTGATTTAGAAAGTATTTACAAAAGTGTAATATTTATCTGGAAACCACTTACCCGTCTTACTATTAATATAGTAAATGACTCCCAATATTGATTTTAGAAAGTTAATGCAGATTTACATATTTAACAATGTAAGTTTTTACCCTAGTGTTTGCAGCTGATTTACTTAACTATTTTTTTTTTTTTTTTTTTTTTTTACCGGAAGGTACCGGGGATCGAACCCTGGTCTCTCCATATGGTAGACGGACGCCGAACCTCTTGAGCCACATCCGTTTCCCTACTTAACTATTGATCATTCTTTTTAAAAACAGCTTTATTGAGATATAATTCACATACCTTACAATACACTAATTTAAATTGTGCAATTCACTGTTTTTAGTATATTTACAGAATTGAGCAACCATCACCACAATCACTTTTTGAACATTTTCATCACTCCCAGAAGAAACCCCATACCCATTAGTAGTCACTCCCCATTTCTGCTCCCAAGCTCCCTGCTCCAACCCTAAGCACCAGTTTCCTTTTGTCACCATAGATTTTCCCATTCTGAAATTTTATATAAATGGAATAATACAAAATTTGGTCTTTTTTTACTTTCTTCTTTCACTTGGCATAGTATTTTCAAGGTATATTCATGTTGTAGCATATATCAGTACTTCATTCCATTTTATGGGTGGATAATATTCTGCTGTGTGGGTATGTATACCCTATTTTGTGTATTCATTCATCAGTTGAAAGACATTTGGGTTGTTTCTATTTTTTGGCTATTATGAGTAATGTTGCTGTGAACATTTGTGTAGTAGATTTTGTGTGAGCATATGTTTTAATTTCTCTTGGATTTTATCTTAGGTCATATAGTGGCTCTGTGTCTGAAATTTGAAGTAACTGTCAAACTGTTTTCCAAAGAAGCTGTACCATTTTATATTCCTACCAGTAATGTAAAAAGTTCCAAATTCACCATGTTCTAGCCAATACTTGTTTTCTTTTTTCTTTTAGCCATTCTAATGCATGTGAAGTCATATCTCATTGTGGTTTTGATTTACATTTCCCAAACGACTAATGATGCTATGCATCTTTTCCTGTGTTAAAGGCCATTTGTACATCTTCTTTGGAAAAATGTCTTTTTGACCATTTGCTTATTTTTTGATTGGGTTATTTGTCTTTTTATCATTGAGTTATAAGGATTCTTTACATATTCTGGAGACCAATCCCTTATCAGATATATGATCTGTAAATATTTTCTCCACTATTGGTCACTTCTGAGAAAAGATAGCCCAAAGCTTAAAAATCTGATATTGTGATATACAATTGTATGGGTTGAGAGTGTAGTTAAAAAAAAAAAAAAAAAAAAAAAAGATGTAGTTTTCCTATAGGCTCAATATTAGTTGAAATTAAAAAAAATATTTCAGATTACTGAGTTGTGGGCAAAAGTAGGGTCCAATTATAACACACAAACACTTCCCCAAACATTTAAGTATTTAGATGTTCAATTTACTTCTTAGATTGATATTCAAAATCTTTTCCTGGAACACAGTTAAAATAAATTTTTCAGAATTTAAGGAAGGCCATCTCAACAGAAATTCAATATTCTTGAGTATTTCCTGACTCCCAAATCTTTGCAAAATTATATATATATTGATTAAATTTGACCAATACTGGGTTACCAGACTTAGAAATATGACCTAACTTTTGCCTGACATTACAGTAGAGAGGTTGATTTATTTTGGAAGCTGGACATTTGTGCAAAATAAAGATACTCCATGCAGAATTCCTATGAGCCACCTAGAGGTGATGTGACAGTCAGGGTCTAGTCAGGAGATAAAAGCCACTCAGTAATATGAAAGACAATTATTTATTTATTTATTTATTTATTTATTTATTTATTTATTTATAAGACAATTTTTATATGTAAAGAATTAGTAACGAATAACAGAGGATTTATTACCAAGAAATAAAAAGAATTCTGTAGAATATAATGGCAGATATAGGGAGCAACCACCACTTCTACAGCTGAGGCTGAGTACCCAAGGAAGGACAAAACTTGGAAGGACCCTCTATCTCCCATCCCCCATCCCAATGCTGTGATCCAGCTGCTATTGGAGAAGTTGTGACTGTGGCTTACTGAAGTACAGAGAAGTTTGCTGAGATGCCTGGGCTGGCTGGAAATTGCCTGCTGTGGCACTAATGTAACTAGCTGGGAATCAGCCCTCTGGGAGGGATGCTAGTGAAATTCACTGGGAAGCCACCCTTTCAGGTGCCAGCGAGATTTCACAATGGTGCTGGCAAAACTCCCTGGAGCATGAGTGCCACTGGGTGTGTCACACACTGCCTGCTGTCAAGAGCTGCAGAAGCAAGAAGGAAAATGCTCCGGGGAACCAGGAAGAGAAATCCCTTACTCCTGGATGTCCCTCTGTCGTCCTCTACTGACAACCTTTAATATTGCACTGGGGGACAAATGTCAAATGTTTACATGGTCCACCTCCTGTATCACAAAGCGAAACAAAGGTAGAGATGAAGCAGGCACAGATGGTGATTTGTAACTATTTGAAGGAATAATCTGGGAAAAAAGGAGAGTTCATGAGGAAACATTTCAGAAGTGGTTATGCAATACAGGGTTTGGGAAAAAGCTTAGTAATGGCTGAATCAGAAAACTGGTTAAGAAATAATAATCAAAAAAGATTTTTTGAAGAAATAAAAAGCATTTAGAAAACAGCCTAAGAGAATATCTTTGAAACACTGGAATTGGCAAATATTTCTTGCAAAGGATACGAAATTCACTAACCATAAAACAAATTTAAAAATTGGGTTTCATCAAAATTAAACAGTTCTGTTTATCAAAAGACATCATGAAGAAAATGATCTTGCAAGCCACAGACTGTAAACAATATGAACAGTATGTATATCTGGCAAAGGACTCACACCCAGAATGTAAAAAGAATTCCTACAAATCAACAGTAAAAAGGCAAACAACCCACTTTTCCACAAACAGGAAATTGCTTTTTTGGCATAGACCCAAAGACAAGGCCTAATGCAGGTGCTATACAATTAAGTATGAGCCAATGTCATACATTCTGAATAAAGTGTTCTATTAAATGAAGAACCACAGATATCAACCAGCAGGTGATTTTGTTTGCTTGTTTGTTTTGGCTGGGGGTACTGTGGTGAAGGAGCATTGAAATCAAGACGGCCTATTTATGAGGATCTTGAAAAAATATAAATTCTTGCTTTTAGGTGGTATATCAATTAGGAATGCTTTTTAATGCAAGTAAAAAAATGACAGGACTAACAGCAGTTTCAAAAATAAAGAACAAAGATATTTAATTATCTTATATAACAAAACATCTAGAGGTGGCAGCAACTTGTTAACCTCAAAGACCCAAGCCTCCTGTATCTTTCTGCTCTATCATTAGAATATTAGCTTGTTACCTCATGTTGGAACATGGTGCCTGTAGCTCTAGGCACATTTCACCATTTAAGACAAGAAGAAGAAAAAAGGGAGTTGCGTGTGCATCTGTATTCTTTAGATAATTATTGGTATCAAAGTATTTGACAAGTATTTATTGAACATAGCATGCATGTGGCAACGTGTCAGGCCGTGGAGTTTAATGATGAATCAGGAAATGTATAGTTTGGGCCGTTTAGCAAGTCCTACAGATACAAATGTGAGAGGTCTTACTAGGGTTTTCTTTTCCATCTCACACATGCCTCACTGTGCAGAACGGTTCATTCTCCAGCCTCCTCTCCCCAAACCCCTAACCGAATTCCTCTGCCCTGAGTGTGTGTGGTACATTCTGGATTCTTACTATTTATTTGTACTTACTAGATAATGTATTTAGGATAACATTTTATGTAATGGTGTTTTGTGCCATAATTCTCTAATATAAAATCCTTTTAAAAAGCATAACTGTATAATTATAAGAAGTATAATTTCTGTTGATGCTTGCAAAGGTTTTATTGTCTTTCTTTCTCTCTCTTGTTTAAACCTAACAGACTATTATGTTGAACAACATGAAACTGTCACTTTTAAAGGGCATTCTTTTTGTTGTTAGAATCTGATTTCCATTTGGGGAGTGGGCAATTTATTATTCTTTGACTGCAAGCAGAGAATCTCTCTCTTCTATTAACTTTTAAACAATTTCTCATTATCTAACTTAGAACTTTGGAGGGGCTGTTCATCCCTTCTACACTTTTTGGGGGGCTAATTCTTAAAGTCTCTCTGAATAAGTCTTTAAGTAAATAGAAAAAAACAGTGTAATGAAAGAAAAATATAATTAGCTCACACCTTATTTGATGACCTTGTATTAGTGACTTTCAGATAACCCTGAAAAAATGTCCAGATTTATCCTTTGATCCCTCCTATTTCCATTTGTTTCTATCTTACGGAATCTCCTGTTACAAAGTTTGGCTCTTCAGAGGAGGAGCCTGTCCTCACTTGTTTGTCTAATGTTACATAAATATGGAGAGGATTTCCCCCAAGATGTTTTTCTGAGATGGTTTTCTGTTACAAAAATGTTTTCTGTTTCGAAAGCAAGCCCCACAATGCACATGAAATTAACTAGACATAGAAGGAGTTTATCAAAAAAAAAAAAAAAAAAAAAAAAAAAAAAAAGGAGTTTATTTGCTTCAACACAGTGTACATAAGACAGGAAACAAGAGCCATGCTCTCTCCTAGTGATTGTCCCAAATCACACAAGTCATCAACTGCGTAATCAGAAAAGGAAAACAAGCCATTTTTAGTTGAAAGGAGGTTTGAATCCATAATATGCACTGTAAACCCACAATGAATGTTTTATAACCAAACAGCTGATTTTTATGACATAGAGTTTCTCAGTACAACATATCCTAAAATTGCCATAAAAATATCATAGAGGATACATTATACTAAATGCTCAAGTATTGAGATTCAAGATTTTCTTGCCTTTTAGGAGAAGCCTTAATGGGCATTGGTAGCAGGTGCAAAATATTCCAGGGAGAGGACTGCCCTGGAAATATTTATTCATCAGTTCCAGAAATCCATGTTTCTGAGGGATTAGGAAGGGGGCTTCTGGCACTGAGTAGGTTTTTAACTATTCTGAGCCATTGGAAGAGGAACCTAGGATTGTTCATTGATTCATGTGGGATCAATAAACTTGGTCATGACTTATTGCTGTCATTTAAGTTCCTGGTATTCAATTTTCTTGTAAAATGGAGATATGATACTGTTTTAATCAGAATTCAGTAGTAGGCAACAGAAAACATTTGGATAATTTAAGAAGAATGACGTTGATTGTTCAGTTGGCTTTATGCTAGGCTGCTAGGGTCAATTCCTAGTATATCAACCGAGAACAAGTCCACCAAAGAAAGGGCTACCCCTCCAACTGTCTGGAAACTAAGAAATCAGGAAGGCACTGTTCCAACACTTGGTTCCAGTATCACCACCTTTGCTATAGACTGGAGTAGGAAGCTGCCACCAGCGTTCTAGCTCCCGAACCATACTGTGTCTGCTAAATCTATGCCAGCAAAATGGATATCACCAGCATCACCACCTTTGCTTCCTCTTGTTTACAAATCTATGCAGCACAAATTTATTGAGTGTCTACTACCAAAATAAGTAAAACATATAGCATGTTAGAAGGTGATATGTGCAATGGAGAAAAACAGGGCAGAGAATGGGAGTAGAGAGTATTTGAGGGATCAGGGAAAGAGAGTATTGAGAGGGATGATATTTATGTGAAGACTTGAAGGAGGTGAAAGGATGAACTATGTGATTTTGTAGGGGAGGAATGTCCAGGAAACGGAAGAGAAAGTTTAGTGGCTCTGAGGTAGGAGCTTCCCTGGAGGGCTCCAGGAACAGCAGGGAGAACAACATGGCTGGAGTTGAGTAAGGGAGGGAATAAGCCCCCTTTCAGAGATTCATACTTATTCCAACATTGAAATTGCTAAAGAAATTTGTTGTTTGGTTTGCAATATAGACAACATATATATATATTTAAACTAAAATATTCAAGAATTATGAGAGGCTAATAAAATGTGTTCCTTGAAATGAAAGAACAAATCTACCAGTACAAATGTATTTGAAACTACTGTGCTTTTAAATAATATTCTGTATTCTTAAAGATGTCATTATCCATATTTTAAAAGATTTTATAATAAATATTTTAAAAATACATTTGTCTTTGATGTAACATTTGTGTGTGTGTGTTAATGAGTTACATGATTGAATTCTACCCTTTGGAGGATTCTTACAACAGGCTTCATCTTTATAATAATACAGCTATTACAACTGCTCGGAGTCCTACGTTGTCAGATTCATCACTGAAACATGGCTTAAGGATGGATAATAATAAATTGGCTGGATTTGACACACTATCTCTTTATGGAAAGATGGAACAGAAATACACTCATTTCTGTAGGAGATAGCAACTTAGATTTTTTTCCCTTTGACAAAATGCCCCACCCTCACAAATGATACACAAATTCTAAGAATGCTACTTTTTTGTTTGAGACAAAACTGATCTTATATAAAAACCATTGCTTTGTATTTAAAATCACATATTAGTTTGGGGATTAAAAGGAACACATGGAGGTGGGCTGAGGAGAAAACTCCACCCAAGATGTCAGAGAGAGAAGGTGTTTCTCAGTCTTGAAATTATTAACTAGATAATTTTGGGCTAGATTGTTCTTTTTTTGTGGGGAACTGTCCAGTACATTGCAGGATATTTAGCAGCATCTCTGGCCTCTACTCACTGAATATCAGTAACAGTTCTCTTCCCAGTTGTGACAATAAAAAATGTATCTAGTCATTGACAAATGTCCCCTGGGGACAAAAATCATCCCAGGTTGGAGAACACTTGTTAGAATCAGAAGAGTAAACCAATTTTAAAAATTGATCTGGGCTTGAAATCTGGAAGAGACAACAACTACAGATTTGGGAGCAGAAGGACTCATTGAGCAGAGGCTTAGAGAATTTAGAACTGGATCTTAGAGACAACTGTAGTAATTGTTACTCTAGTTAAATAACTATTGGTAACAATTAGGAGTTCAACGTCTTTTTTCCTCACTAGGTTTTAAGCAGGGACTGTGTCTTTCTTATTGTGATAGATTGTAATCCTGAAGTTAATCAATTAACAGGTCATTATTGCATTGCTTTCATAGGTCTAGCAATGTGTTATATGCTTTGGGAATTAAAGTGTGGATTTAGGCCTGCATCCTTCCGTAAAGTAATTAATTATCTAGTGGCACAGAAAAGAACTATTAAACTAAGCCATGAACTCCATGGTACTAAGGGCCCTTGTTCAAAGAAAGGAGAAAAGAGTACAAGCTAGACTCTCAGGGAATAAATGGAGCTTGAACTGACTCTTGATGGATGTATAGGTTTTCCATGAGTGAAAGAAAGAATCAGGGATTCCATACATGATGAACAGAATAAGAAAAACTATAGAGTTGGGAATTAAAATGGCATTCATGTTGAAAGCAAACAACTATTTATAGATTGAGTACTTACTATGTGTCAGTTACACTAAGCAGTATGTGTATTAATTCATTTATAGGACTCAGCCTGTGAAGTAATATGCAGATCTCAGTAGAAAGAGGCTTCATGTTGGGCTTAATGGTGAATAGTTGTGTAGGCAGAATAAAATAATAATATTGAAATTCTTGAAAGCCAAACATAGTGTGGTGTTGATTCATTAGGGAGTTGGAAATCATTGGAAATTACAGAAAGATTGTTCTGAGTGGAGAGGGAGGAGATAAAAAATGAGAGGGAAGAGCAGAAGTGAGGAGATCAGTTAGGAGACTTATTTTTTTAAAACCAATTCGGGGTCGGATGTGGCTCAACTGGTTGGGCTTCCGTCTCCCACATGGAGGGACCCGGGTTCGATCCCCAGGACCTCCCGGTAAAAAACAACAACAACAAAACAAACAAACAAACAAACAAAAAACAAAAAACCAATTCAGAGCATGAACTATATTACTAATAATGGGAGTGAAAGTGGAGTTAATCAGAAAGATCCTTGGAGAGAATCATTTTATGGACTTGATGACTCAAATAAGAATGGGGAAGTATGAATAAAAGACAAATCCAAGATGTTGCCTGAGAGTTCAGAAGACAGGTGGTTCCACTGATGGAATGTTAGTTGGAAAGGTGGTCATGGTTTATTGCCAATAGGAGTTTGCTTTATTGTAATGGGAGTTTGCTTTGGGCATTTTAGAGCTAAAAGAAGGCCTTCAATACCCCATATTGAGTCTGGCAATAAACCAAACAAAATGTATATCTTCTATGCAGTAGGAAACATGAGACCAGAATCCCTGAGAGAAGATGCAACCTTGGAAATCATCTATCAAGGGGGTGGGTGAGACTACTAAGGATGTAGATCAGGCGAAGAGCTCCTTGCTGAGGCCAGATGTTGGGGGACCAACTGTTAAAGCAAAGGACAATGAAAAGAAAACAGCCCAATGGGTCAGAGAGGAAGAAATCAGAGAGGAAGGAGAAGGAAAGTACAAGGTCAAAACAATTTTCAGAAAGGAATGTGTAATTTTTAGTATTTCCTCCTACTCTGTGAGATAAGGAGACAAAGCCAGTTTGAGGAATCACTGAAGTAACAAGGCCAAGGTGTCTTCATCAGGAGAATGAGGACTCAGTTTAGCCTTTCAATTCTCATCTGTTCCAAAACATCATGGGGGGATGATTAAGTTATTCTGTAGGTTTTATTTCTTTTTGTGGCTACAACCTGGGTGGTTTACACTTTGAATGATTTTAATAAAGGCAATTAAATTAGTAAAGTAATTTTGGTAGAATGACAGGTGTGGAAGGACAAGACTCACATGTTCAATAGACAATGGAATCAAATATGGGTCAGTAACAAAGTCCTCTAAACATGTCCAGCATGGCAGTGAAATAGAGCAACAGAAATCTCTTCTCTTACTTGTTCCATGCATGTTCCCATGGCCTCCTTGCTCCTCTTCCATAGTTTCTAGAACATTCCCCTCATAGTCGTTGCACTTGCTGTTCCATCTGCTTGGGATGCTTTTACTCCTGCTATCTACAAGGCTCACCACTTCACATTCTTAGATATCTTGGCTCAAATATCACTTTATCAGAGAGTTGTTCCTGACCACTCTATTAAAGTCAGTAACTGCAATTTCTCCCCAGTAAAATATTTTATTATTTTATTTTATTTATTTTTACCTTGCTTAAGGAAATTAGAATAGACTTACTATCATATGACACATTATGTGTTACTCATTTATTTGTTTATTGTTTGATCCCTTCTCCCTACCCCACACTCCAGAAAATTATCTCTGTGGTGGAGCCTATTTCTTCCTTGTTTATGGCTATATTCCAGGGGCCTAGAACAGTTACAGGCATTCAATAAATATAGAAAGAAAGGTCATTGTCTTTATAGTACAGTATAGTAGTTAGAAGAATTGGCTTTGAAGCGACAGTGCCTGGGTTTGAACTCTGACTGTATCACTGGCTGTAGCTGTGTGAAGATGGTTACTTTACTTTTGTGTGCTGTGGGTTTCTCTTCTCTAAAAAGACTATAATAATAACATGATAAAAAATTTGTTGAGAAAGTTAAATGAATTCATGCATGTGAAGAGCTTAGGATAGTGCCTGATAGATATGTGGTTGTTACTCTGTTAATATTAGCTGTCGTTATTAATGTGGTTCTGTAACATGGCTGAAAAGTGTAGTACCTGGAAAGCTCAGTGTATAAATACATACTATCCAGAGGTCAGGAGAAAAGAGACTGCCAGGGCCAGAGAAACAGTGAGGAGCTGCAGTGGTTTGTTTCCACGAATGGCCACCATCAATTCCTTCCCCTCCCTTTATATGCAGGCCTTTCCACCATCTAGAGCTGGAGCCCGTTCTTCCCCTTCCCTGGAATCTGGACCAGCTAGTGCGTGGGAGTGACATTCTGGGATTTCTAAGGATGAGCATAAGAAACCTTTCAGCATCCTGGGTCACTTGGAACATTCTGAGGAAAGCCAGTCACGGTCTAAGAAGTTCACCTACTCTGTGACCAACGTGCTATAAGGATCTGAGGTAGCCATGCAGAAAGGCCTTGTAGAGAAATAGTGATGCAGACGAGTCCATTGCTGTCCCAGCCATCCCAGTCAAGGTGCTAAACATGGGAGTGAAGAAGTCATCTGGGACATTCCAGCACAGCCTACGTCATGAGGAGAAGAATCAAGGCCTCTACTATATAGGCACCTTCTGTCGTTTGAGCTACCCCAGCTGAGGTCCCAGATTTTGTGGAGCAGAGGTAAGCCATCCCCACTTTTTCTCTCACTGAATTTCTCACACAAAGAACTGTAAGAATAATAGAATGATATTTTATGTGTCACTGTGTATTAAGGTGATTTGTCACACAGCTATACATAATGGGATACAGTCATTTCGTTTGCAGAAATCAGGAACACTTTCAATGTTCTTTTTATTATGACAACAATAATGACAGAAGTACTGGTAGCTGCATTTTATTAAAGGCCTACTTATAGCTCTGCTTTCTAATTTCACTTCTTTTAATTTAATTAAGTTAATGTAGTTAGAAAAGATGACACATCCACATATGGTGGTGGAATCCATCCAACCTGAACTCATTTGACTTCCCTCCCCATAATTCAAATGCAGAAGGCCTTGAAGGTATATAAAAAATTTTGGACTTTATCTTAAAGGCAAAGAGAAACCACTGAAGGGTTTTAAGCAGGTTGCTGATGTGATCATATTAAAGTATTTATAAGATTATTTTGGCTGCAGTGGGGAGAAAGACTGTTGCCATGGTCTAGTAGTGTTCCAGTGATGGTACTAGGGTGGAGGTAATTGAGATGGAAAAAAGGAAAAAGTTGAGTGATTCGATGGAGATAGGTAAGTATTGAAGAGATTGTGCCCAGGACAGTTTGATGGATCTGGAGTTATTCTTTAGATTTTTATTCACATATTCCCAGAAAAACCTCATGATTTGTTACATCTGAAGATGGCTGATCTGATCAATTACATATAATTTAATTTCCCTTAATTTCATTCTCAGATGATATACTTAACTTCAATTTGTTGGGGGAGAGGAAAGGGTGGTACCTGTCTGCTTTCCCATTTACCCAACAACAGGGCTTTAACAGTCATGGGAGGGAGTTGGTGACAGGTCATTTGTTCATAGATTCATGCTCTTAGGGGGGCGTGGTGACAGGAATGAGAGTAGTGTCTTAACTTGATGTAGAAAAGGAAGTGCTAATAGTTCAGTTCCTAGGTGAAATCAGGATAAGGAAAGGGGAAGCTTCTTGAAGCTTTGGGTTTATTGGAGCGAACAGTCATTATAAAAGTAGGGTCAGTGATGGGCAGCTCTCTTTTTCACACCATTACCCTTGTTCCCAACCTTATGGCTTGCTGTTGATGACCAATATTAATGGTCTTCAAAAGTCACTTTCAAGCTATGAATTCGCCCAGGAAATGGAACATTGTTGGTTGTTCTTGCTTAGTCCAGAACCATGTGGATTAATTTGTATCTGATCTTGTTTTTCTGACTCAATTTTAGTACAAGTAGTAGCAGCTGGCATTTATATAGTGACTTCTATGTGCCAGACACTGTTCTCAGTACTTTATATATGTTGATTATTCCTTATGAAAACTTTATGGGGAAGCAGGTGTGGCTTAAGCAGTTGGATGCCCACCTACCACATGGGAGGTCCTGGGTTCAGTGTCCAGTGCCTCCTAAAAAGTAAGACAGCAAGATGGCGCAACGGACTGACACCCGCAATGAGATGACACAACGAGGAAATACAATGAGAGACACAACAAGAGGGAGTGGAGGTGGCTCAAGCCATTGGGCGCCTCCCACGCACATGGGAGGTCCTGGGTTCGGTTCCCAGTGCCTCCTAAAAAGAAGACGAGCACACAAGGAACAGACACAGAGAACAGACAGCGAGGACAAACAACAAAGTGTGTGTGTGTGTGTGTGTGTGTGTGTGTGAGAGAAGTAAATAAAATAAATCTTTATAAAAAGTCTTCTGTAAAACAAAACAACACACACAAAAAACTTTATGAGTTAACTATCATTATCATCCCCATTTTACCAACAAGAAAGTTGACACTGGAGAGATTTAGTAATTTATACAAGATCACTAGGAAAATGTGAAGCTTGTATTTAAACCTTGGTACTCTAGCTTTATAGACTGTGCTTTTAACCACTGGGATAGTGTTTGTAATTCTTGTCAATAATAATAATAATGATGATGGTGATGATATTGATAATCACTTCTATTTCTTTCTTTTTTTTCTATTTTTAACTTTATTTTGTACATTTAACAATCAAAAATATAAACAATTAAAAAAGAAAATGAAAACAGAGTTGAATAAAAACATATTTCTCAAATGTACTGGATTCATATAATTTTTTTGAATCATACAATATATTACACAATATATTTGATTCATAGTAATGTAATCATACATAATTTGTCCTATTGTGTCTGGCTTGCTTCACTCAACATAGCATCCTCCAGGTTCATCCATGTTGTCATATGCTTTAATACTTCATTTCTTCTTGCAGCTGCATAATATTCCATCGTGTGAATACACCTCAATTTGTTTATCCATTCATCTGTTGATGGACATCTGGGTTGTTTCCAGCTTTTGGCAATGGTAAATAATGTTGCTATGAACATTGGTATGCAGATGTCTGTGTCACTGCTCTCAGTTCTTCTGGGTATATACCCAGTAGTGGTCTTGCAAGGTCACGTGGCAAGCCTATATTCAACTTCTTTGGGAACTGCCAAACAGTCCTCCACAGTGGCTGTACCATTCTGCATTCCCACCAACAGTGAATAAGTGTTCCTATCTCTCCACAGCCTCTCCAACACCTGTAGTTCTCTGACTTTTTAATAGTGGCCATTCTGATAGGTGTGAAATGGTATCTCATTGTAGTTTTGATTTGCATTTCCCTTATCATGAGTGATGTTGAGCATTTCTTCATGTATTTTTTTGCCATTTGTATTTCTTCTTTGGACAAATGTCTATTCAAGTCTTTTGCCTATTTTTTAATTGGGTCGTTTATCTTTTTATTGTTCAGTTGTAACTTCTCTTTAGATATCCTGGATATTAAACACTTATTGGACATGTAATTTCCAAATATTTTCTCCCATTGAGCCAGCTGCCTTTTCATCCTTTTGACAATGTCTGGTGAGGTGCAAAAGTGTTTAATTTTGAGGAGGTCCCATTTATCTATTTTTTCTTTTGTTGAACGTGCTTTGGGTGTAAGGTCCAAGAAACCACTACCTACTACAAGGTCTTGAAGATGTTTCCCTACATTTTCTTCTAGTAGTTTTATGGTCCTGGCTTTTATATATAGGTCTTTGATCCATTTTGAGTTGATTCTTGTATAGGGAGGGAGATAGGGGTCCTCTTTCGTTCTTTTGGTTATAGATATCCAGTTGTCCCAGCACCATTTGTTGAATAGACTGTTTTATCTGGTTAACATGGACTTGGCAGGTTTGTCAAAAACCACTTGACCATATAGATGAGGGTTTATTTCTGGACTCTCAATTCTATTCCACTGATCAATATTTCTATGTTTATGCTAGTACCATGATTTTTTGACCACTGTAGCTTTGTAATGTGTTTCAAGGATGGGCAGTGAAATTCCTCCCATGTCTCTCTTCTTTTTTATGCTTTTGGCTATTCAAGTACACTTTCCCTTCAAACTGAATTTGGTAATTACCTTTCCTAATTCTGTAAAGTAGGTTGTTGGAATTCTGATTGGTATTGCGTTGAATTTATAAATCAGTTTGGGTAAGACTGACTTCTTCACGATATTTATTCTTACAATCCATGAACACGGAATGTCTTTCCATTTGTTTAAGTCTTTTAAAATTTCTTTTAGCATTGTTTTGTAGTTTTCTGCATATAGGTCCTGTACTTCTTTGGTTAAATTAATTCCTAGGTAGTTGAATCATTTTGTTGCTATTGTAAATGGAATTTTCGCCTGATTTCACCCTCAGATTGTTCAGTACTAGTGTACAAAAACATTACTGATTTTTGTGTGTTGGTCTTGTATCCTGCCACTTTGCTGAACTCATTTATTAGCTGAAGGAGCTTTGTTGTGGATATTTCAGAATTTTCTAAATACAGGATCATGTCATCCACTAACAGTGAAAGTTTTACTTGTTCTTTTCCTATTTGAATGCCTTTATTTGTTGTTGTTGTTGTTGTCTAATTGCCCTAGCAAAAACTTCTAGTACAATATTGAATAACAATAGTGACAGTGGGAATCCTTGTCTTGTTCCCCATCTTAGAGGGAAAGCTTTTAACCTTTCTCCATTATGCACAATGTTGGCTGTAGGTTTTTCATATATGCCTTTTTATCATATGGAGGAATTTTCCTTGTATTCCTATCTTTTGAAGAGTTTTTATCAAAAAAGGATGCTGGGTTTTGTCGAATGCCTTTTCTGCGATTATCATGTGGCTTTTTTCTTTCAATTTGTTAATGTGGTGTATTATGTTGATTTTTTTATGTTGAACCAGCCTTGAATACCAGGAATAAATCCCACTTCGTCGTGATGTATAAGTCTTTTGATATGCTGTTGCACTCGATTTGCAAGTATTTTATTGAGAATTTTTGCACCTATGTTCATTAGAGAGATTGGTCTGTAATTTTCTTTTCTTGTGGAATCTTTATCTGGCTTTGGTATTAGGGTGATGTTGGCTTCATAAAATATGTTGGGTAATTTTCCCTACTCTTCAATTTTTTGGAAGAGTTTAAACAGGATTGGTGTTAATTCTTTTTGAAATGCTTGGTAGAATTCACCTGTGATGCCATCTGGTCCTGGACTTTTCTTTGCTGGGAGATTTTTGGTGATGGATTCAATCTCTTTCAGTGTGATTGGTTTGTTAAGTTCTTGTATTTCTTGTAGCATCAGTGTAGGTTGTTTGTGCATTTCTAGGAATTTGTCCATTTCATCTAGGTTGTCTAGTTTGTTGGCATACAGTTTTTCATAATATCCTCTTATGATTCTTTCTGTGGGGTCAATTGTGACTTCCCCCCTTTCATTTCTGATTGTATTTATTTACATTTCTCTTTTTTTCTTTGTTAGTCTAGTTAGGAGTTTGTCAATTTTATTGATCTTTTCAAAGAACCAGGTTTTGGTTTTGTTAATTTTCTCTATTGTTTTTTTCTTCTCAATTTCATTTATTTCTGCTCTAATCTTTTTTATTTCCTTCCTTCTGCTTGCTTTTGGATTGGTTTGCTGTTCTTTTTCTGGTTTCTCTAGTTGTTCAGTTAAATCTTTGAGTTTAGTTCTTCATTCTTTTTTAATATAGGCATTTAGGGCTATAAATTTCCCTCTCAAGACTGCCTTTACTCTATCCCATAAGTTTTGATAAGTTGTGTTCTCATTTTCATTTGTCTCAGTATATTTGCTGATTTCCCTTGCAATTTCTTCTTTGACCCACTGATTCTTTAGGAGTATGTTGCTTGACCTCCACACATTTGCAAATTTACTTTTTTCCTGTCCATTATTGATTTCCAGTTTTATTCCATTACGATCTAAGAAGTGCTTTGTATAATTTCAATCTTTTTATATTTATTGAGAGCTTCATTGTGCCCTAACATGTCACCTATCCTGGAGAAAGATTCTTGGGCACTTGAGAAGAATGAATAACCTGCTGAGTTTGAATGCAGCATTCTATATATATCTGTCAGGTCTAACTTGTTTATCATATTGTTCAAGTTCTCTGTTTCCTTATTGATCTTCTGTCTAGTTGTTCTATCTAATGATGTGAGTGGGGTGTTGAAGTCTCCAACAATTGTTGTAGAGATGTCTATTTCTCCCTTCAGTTTTGCCAGAGTTTATCTCATGAAATTTGGGGCACCCTGGTTAGGTGCATAGATATTTATGAGTATTATATCTTCCTGCTAGATTGTCCCTTTTATTAATATATAATAGTCTTCTGTATCTCTTATATCTTTTTTTTGCATTTAAAATCTGTTTTGTCCAATATTAGTATTGCTACTCCTGCTCTTTTTTGGTTACTATTTGCATGGAGTATCTTTTTCCAACCTTTCACTTTCAGCCAGCTTGTATCCCTGGGTCTAAGGTGATTTTCTTATAAGCAGCATATGGATGGCTAATGTTTTTTAATCTATTCTGTTAGCCTGTATCTTTTGATTGGGAATTTTAATTCATTCACATTCAATGATATTACTGTAAATGTATTATTTACTACCACCATTTTATTCTTTGGTTTTCATATGTGATATCTTATTTTTGTCTGTCTTTGTATTCTTTTGATTATCCTTTCTGCTATTCTTTCTTCTGTACTCTCCTCCTGGCCTCTTTGTCCTTTCTTTTCATTTTGGGTTCTAAGACTTCCTTTAATATTTCCTACAAAGGTGGATTCATTTTTGCAAACTCTCTTAGTTTTTGTTTGTTCTTGAATATTTTACACTCATCTTCATATTTGAAGGATAATTTTGTTTTATAAGGAATTCTCGGCTGGCGGTTTTTCTCTTTCTGTATCCTAATTTTATCATACCACTGTCTTCTTGCCTCCATGGTTTCTGATTAGAAATCCACACTAAATCTTACTGGGCGTCCCTTGTATGTGATGGTTTGCTTCTCCCTTGCTGCTCTCAGAATTTTCTCTTTATTTTTGACATTTGACATTCCGAGTAGCATGTGTCTTAGAGTAGATCTATTCGGATTTATTCTGATTGGGGTACAGTGTGCTTCTTGGACATGTAAGTTCATTTCTTTTGTGAGAGTTGGGAAATTTTCAGCTACTATTTCCTCAAATACTCTTTCTTCCCCTTTTCCCTTCTCTTCTCCTTCTGGAACTCCCACGACACATATATTGTTATATTTCGTATTGTCATTCAACACTCTGAGCCCCTGCTCAAAATTTTCCATTGTTTTCTCTTTTCAATTTCAGCTGTTCTGTCTTCAGTATCACTTATTCTTTCTTCTGTCGTTTTGAGTCTGCTGTTGTATGCCTCCAATGTGTTTTATTAAACTTTATTTTGTACACTTAATAATTGAAAATATAAAGAATTAAGAACTAAAAAGTAAGCATATGAATAAATATATGCATGTCTTAATTAAATGTACTGGATACATATAATTTTTCTTAAACTTTATTTTGTGCATTTAATAATTGAAAACATAAACAATTAGAAACTAAAAAGTAAATACAGATGAATAAAATATATACATTTCTCAATTAAATGTAATGGATACATGTAAATTTTTTTTTTTTGAATCAAACAATATGTTACACAATATTCTAATTTGGGTTTGTTTTTTTTTAAAGATTTATTTATTTATTTATTTATTTATCCCCTCCTTGCTGCTTGTGCTCATTGTGTCCATTTACTGTGCATTTTTCTGTGTCTGCTTGTCTCCCTTTGTTGTGTCATCTTGTTGCGCCAGCTCGCTCACTGTGCTGTGCGGGCTGGCTTGCCTTCACCAGGAGGCCCCGGGAATTGAACCTGGGGCTTCCCATATGGTAAATGGGAGCCCAACCAAATGAGCCACAGCTGCTTCCCTCTAATTTGTTTTTGATCTCACCTACTGTGTCTTTCATTTCCATGAACTCTGTTGCTTTTCTGTTTAGGATTCCAAATTCTTTTTTGCGCTCACTCAATGTCTTCTTAATGTCATTTATCTCTTTAACCATATTGTCTTTTAATCACAAATTTTACTTTGGAAATTCATGCACATCTTGCTAATTAGTTCTCTCAAATCCTGTGTCTCTTCTGGGGGTCTGATATATTCCTTTTCTTGGGTCATGTCTTCTATTTCCTTAGTATGGCTTGTAATTTTTTACTGCTGTCTAGGCATCTGATTAGGATGTAGTTTACTCAGATGCTCAATTTCTTTCTCTTTTGTAGAGATTTAGTGGCAGAAGTCTGTGTGCTACCACTGGTCCTTGATTCTTGCCTTGACCTGGATTGTTAGCATAGTCTCTGCTATGTGCTCAAAACTGGGTCTGGACCCAGTAATTGGTTATAGACCTGCTTCCTAGGGTCTTCAGGAGGGAGGATATAGAGTCTGGAAAAAGCCTTTCTTACTTACTTTTAATTTTCTCACATGCACTTCCTTGGTCTGGCAGCAAATGGCACTCTTTGGCAGCTCTCAGTTCAATGCCTGGTTGGAGTATATTTGTTGCAAAACAGATGGGATCAATGTGATAGAGCCTCCTGCTTGGAGGCTAAGAGCCTTGTAATTCAAACTTCCTCAGAAACAGTTCTCCAGCCTTCTTCGGCAGCCCCCTCCCCTTTCCTGGGTAGGAAACCCCTCCACTCTACTCTGAGTCCTCAATAATCAGTCCTGGTTAGTAGAGAAGGAGATTGGGAGAGTCGTATATCTTTAGCCCCTAGCTGGCTCCCAAGGCAAACAATGGTACAACCCCACCCTGCCTGGAAGTGCTCCTGGGACACAGCAGACCAAATTTATGAGTCAAAAGCTGAGTCAGTGTTAGGCTGTGTCCCTCTCTCTCCTCTTTCCTGGGGAGGTGGATCACTGGAGTCCCCTTTTTCTGTAACTGCAGGCTGAGAGACCCACAATTCTAAAGTGTCTTTAGTGTAGGGGAGGGTGCTGGCAGCAGCAGCCACTGGTTTCAACTCACATTTCTGTCATTCCTCTTCTTTGTCCCTCTCTCCTCTCGGTGGTGTCCAACCTTTGCCTGGTGTCCTAAACCCTAGAAGATCTTTTTTCAGGCTGTTTCAGCCTGTCGTCTAGCTATTTTTCTGGAGGAGAAAAGAATCCCGTGTCTTTCTAGTCTGCCACCTTCCTGGAAGTCCATCACTTCTATTTCTTGGCATTTACTATTAAAGGTGCTGATAGGTAGTAAATGAAATTAGAGATGGACACTTTTAGTTTCTAGAAATAAATAAAATATATATGCATGTGAAAGTAATATTTGTTCTTCAATCAATCCCATGATAGGTACTATTATTATCCCATTTTACAGATGGGAAACTGAGACTTACAGAAGTTTAAGTATCTGCTAATAAATGGCACACCCACACTTTGAATTGTGATATGTCCGACTCTATAACCACTCAACCGATAAACCACTGTTATCTACTAACTACCAGGCTTTTAGAATTGTGGTCTGTGCTGCATTCTGTAGGTCTATACTAAAATGAGCAAGATTTCAAGGGAATAAAATAACTTTTGTCTGAAGCCCAAAAATGGGGTAAAAAAAAGTCAACATCTCCTTTAAATTGTTCTATTCTAGCTCATCTAGTTTGTTTTTACAACTCATCCCAGTTTGTATTTATTACCCTGATGGCTTGTTCCAAAACAGGCCATAGAGAATAAATAGTTTGCTTCATGAAATATAGGATAGCAGGAGGAGCCTTTTGATTTCCTATTGTGGAGATAGAGGCTGCCAGGAGTAACTTTCCATATTTCCATTAAGATATATTATTGGTACTTGCATTCATATAGATGAATCCACAAATTTATAGAAAATAGTAGTAATTTTCTTCATCCCAGAAGTTGAAAGTTTCCATGTAGGAAGGCAAATTAACTTTCAAGTAATTTTCTTAGTTCATTTATGGTGAGGAGCATTTTACTACCTGAAGTTTTCTGAGTGTAGCTCAGAGGCAAATGAATCTTTCACTTTAAATAGCATGAAACATCTGGGAGTTAGTTCTTATCTGTTAAATTAATAGTTTGTGGAACTTAAGTTTTGTAGAATTTGTCTTAAATTCAGGGTAGAATGAAAGTCCTTTTCCCTGGTGGAAAAACCCTTGCCACTATACTGAGATTGGTTTTCACAGATTGCGGTTTGCTTATTGATTTAATTAAGAGATTCTCATTTTATTTTGCTTTAAGATGGCCCTATGGGATGCAGAGAAATGTTTTTTAACAGACACATGATGCTGACAAGAATTAATTATCTGCTAATATCTGAGATTGTTGATTCAGTTATTAGATTGTTAGGTTGAAGTGACCTGAGATTATGAGATACTTTTCAAGAGCACTCTTCAGATGCTAAAAACTGGACAACATTCCATGCAAGCTCTTCCCTCTTTTATAACAATAGGATCTTTTGGAATTCAAAACAAATGTAAAACATGAAATTCTCTATTAAACACTTCTGTAGTAAATACCCTGTGAAACATTTTCTGTGAAGCATTTATTTCAGTAAACACTAGCAAGCCCAAACATGCAAGGTCAACATATGAAACTGTTCCCTTTTGTTTTAAACTGAACACTGTATTCTGGATGGGGTCTGATCACAGAATAAAACTGATTGATCCTCTCTCTTATTATAAACTCTTAATATTATGAAAGAGCCACACTTAAGGCAAAAAAACCCAGTTACTGAATATTAATTGCATTTGAAGAAAATCCGAGTTCATATTAGCTTTTTTCTGCTGTGTCCCCTATTTTTGACACATATTATGCTTACTGTCAAGCAAAACCCCTCTAATTAAAAAAAAAATAACTGGTGCTTTATATATTTGTGCAATTGTTTTTTACTTTAATCCTTTCTTAATTTCTTACTGGTGGATTTTGGTTCATTTGGCTTATGTAGGCCTTTTTCAGTTTTTATTTTCTCAACAGTGTCATCTGAAAATATTTTGGCTATATTTCATCCAAGGCATTAACAATAACCACTCAGCAAATAAGTAATAGTAGCTGGACCGTAACAAGGACAGAGTGAATATATAGTTCATGCAATTGGAATGATGCTGCTACCATATGTGTATATACAGACTCAACTCTACCATTAATGTGCACTTTTCCAACTTACAGTAGACTAATTTGTGCAGCAGCATGCCAATGGATCGATTAGCAATGGAGGATAACTGCAGTGACTAATGTTATCATCATGTCCACCAGCTAGAATTCTCCTTCCTATCATGAAGACACCTGGGACTCCAACTCAGTAATCAGAAAGGTGCTTGCTGAGAATGACACTGTGGAGCAAAATTAAGTTGAATTCACCTAAGGAATATTTTCATCCTTTTGTATTCTCCCATACAGACAGGTAGGAAGTCATAATTTACCAATTGGTGTCTTTCAAATGTACACTTATGATTGTTTGTTTAGAATTTGTAGCATATTTTCACATAAAAATTATGTTACTATGGTGGTTAAGTACCCCAGGCTGTTCCATAAAAACTTATTTGAGCTATAATATGGATAAAACAATTTACTTTTAAACAAAGCAGGTAGGAAACGGTAACTGTGTCAAAACTAATAGTTAAGCCTAACAATCAAAAACATTGAATTAAAAGTGGTTCATAAAATATTTTTTAAAAATCTCCTACTGTCAATTTCTCATATGTCGAGCTGGCCCCAGTCTGCTTTCACCACTCTTCGTCCGCTCTCACAGCACACTGAGCATATCTCTAGAGTGGTGTTTATCACACTCCACTGTAAGTATTGAATTACTTCACTGTCTTTTCCACTAGATGAATCCTTTGTAAACTATGACTCTGCTATCCGAAATTTTGAAATGATAAAACATTTATTTTTCAGAGAATTTAATTATGAACATGCTGCAAGGGAAAAGGCCTCTAGCAGGCCAATTCAAAGATTCACTCTTAGTGAGAACATTTTAAAGGAAAATAATGCTTGGAATCTTTGTTGCAATATAGAAAATAATGTTTCTTAGTTACTGAATGACAGCTTAGAGGGTTGGTGACTGGTTTTTCATAACAACTCTTAAACCCATTAAAGTTCATCAGAAATTGCTTATACATTTTATAAGGAGAGCTAATTTCTTCCCAGAGGGAGGTTTTAAATAATATTGCGAAATGGGCTTCTGTCCCATACCAGGTTTGGGACAATTTTTCTTCTACAGAGATAATGGTGTCTTATATCTATAAACAACCTCCATTAAAAAAAATATGTAGCTCAGTTCAGTCTTGTTAAGGACCGCCCAATTAGCTTCTCCCTCTTGGAGATCACAAGAGTGTATTTATGGGGATATACAGAGTGAGAATTTTTGTGAGGGTGTGTTCCACCCTCTTAATCTATGGATACAGAATCAGGAAAACTGTGCCCTCAAGCACTATTATCATTTATGACAAGGCAGGTGTTGCAGAAGCATGTTGAAACAAAACAAGGAAGAATACAAGTGTTAACAACATTAAATTTCAAGCCAGTAAGGGCTAGTTCAAAAGCATGAAAACCTGGTACAGTCTGCAATACATAAAAATTGTGGGGGAGTTGATTTTGCCTTATCAAAGTGTGTCCTTAGCATTTTATGCTGGGCAATAGAAGAAGATGATTAGAGAGAAGGGTTATCTAATAAAACTGAATTTTAATGCCATGGATCTAATTTGCTTTAGAAGCAGATCTACTCTGGATTTTTATTTAGACTTTTCCAAATATATTTAATGTCATTTAAATAATTTTTACTCCTTATTTTCTATGAGACCTCAATTTTTGCTGCCCTAGACTTTGACAAAAATAAGACTTTTCAGGAATATGAACCTTAGAAGTTGACAAGAGATTATGGTACAAACTCACTGACGACAAGGATCATGCTTAATTAGTCTTTATTCCGTTAACGATCAGAAATATTTTATTTGCTGCATGAATCTATTGTAAAAATGAGAAAATGTATTTTGCAACTCTTTTTAATCTATCAGGGACTAGTCAATATATGATTCTTAGAATATAGTAAATGTTGAATCATAGTCCTTTGATGAATGAATGAATGAATGTATCAGATTATCTACTGAACCATTTTAAAAGCTGAGGATTCTGAGGCCACAAAGGTGGTCCCATTACTATAACTACACTTGCCCTGTCTTTAGTAACTACTCAATACTTTAAAAAAGTGGTCATTATACTTTTTGTTGACTTAAATAGAACCTTCCTTAAGCCTGTTTCAGAGAATATATTTGATGCCATATCATTTTCCAATTACACTCTTTCTGTTTTTAATGTCACTTTAAGTAAAATATTGTACTTCTTCAAGAAATTTTATTACTCCCTTTTCCTATTTTTAATGGTTTAAAATAGCTATTAGAAGGACTAGAAGGAAATATATCAATATCATCATATGATGTGTTAAGGGTGTATTTTATGGGTTTTATAGTTACTAGAGCCAATATGCATTAATTTTTCTATAAAAATTTATAAAAACATATTACCCAAATTTTACTTAGTTTTTTCTTGATTGCTGAGTTTTCTCACACAGAAAGATAAATATTCACATAACCTCCAAACCCTTGCCTTCATTTGCATAGCCTGCAATAAATATACTGGAAGAATTGCAGAGTTATAGAAGTAATTTAAACAGCCAGAATAGGATTGGCCTAGAAGACTATACTTTCAGGGATCATTTCTATAGTTTGTTACTAGAGAAGGTTTTCTGAATGTTTAGAGCACTGGAAGCCACGAGGAGGAGGTGCAGCCTCCTCTCCTGAGCGTGAAGCTGGCTCTTGGTGTTGCTTCATTGCAGCTACCATTTGCCATTGATGATTGTTTTTCTCTTCCCTTGGGAAGAGAAAGCGGAAAAGGATGCAATCTGAGTGGAAAAAAAGAAAGAAAAAAAAAGATTGGACTAGATTTTATGATTTTTACAACATTCATTGTGCATCCTACCATTCTTAAAATTAACAAAATTGGTTTGCTAAGTACTAGGGATAGCAAGATAAATAAAAGACAGTCTGTCCCCATGGAGCTTGTATGTAGGCAAGTACCCATCTGGTCTGAAAAATATGTAGTGAGTGCTAGTTGAGTGAAATTCTTGGGGTGCTATGGAGCTGAGAGGATAGCATGAGCCATTCTGCTTCCCAGAAGGATCAGAGAAGCCTTTGTAAAATACAGCAATTGACTTCTCTTAAACTGAATCTTTCGCAGTTGAGTTATCAGGGACATAAAGAAGAAGAGTTCAATCTAGGTAAAGGAACCTGTTCAAAGATGAAACTGGGTCACAAGACAGCTATGGTGGGAATGTGATCACTTGGTGCCCTCATGGTTTATGACTCCACTTGAAATGTTACCACAGAACAGAGGGACTCTCTTACAGTAATTGTCAAAATGGCTGAGGCCTTGTAGTGCAATAGAAGAGCTTATTGCTTTGTACCTCTGATCTCAAACTATTAGTAGCTCCACGACATCAACAAAAGATTAACACAGTGCTTTTAGATGTAGGTTCCAGAGTCAGACTGCTTGACTTTACATTCCAGCCCCACCATCTAGTGTGTCTTTGAACAAGAGCAGATTATCTGACTTCTCTATGCTTCAGTTTTCTCATCTGCAAACTGGTCATCAGAAGAATAACTACCTCACAGCTTACTTGTAAGTATAGAAAAATGTTTAGCAAAGTACCTGGCATATTATAAGTGTCATATAAATGATGCTTACCATTATTATTAGATATTAGATTGTGAAATAGTGTGGAGGACATGACCACATTTTTGTAAAGGTTCAGTATATATTTTATGATTTTATAAGTAGAAGAAAAGTATAAATATATATAATAATATATTATATATAATGCTATATATAATTTTGGTATTACTGAGTGGGGGATTATGGGTAATTTTTATTTTAATTTTTATACTTTTTGGATTTTATATTTTCTATTTTTTAATGTTAATACATTACTTTTTCTTTTTTACTTCAGGAGGAGAAGCTGAATTAACTGTACTCTCAGTTCAAAGCATACTATCATTGCTTTATCCTCCCTATTGACTTTTCTACCTTTACTCTTTAAAAATTTTTTTAAATTTTAATTTGTTAATTTTTAATTTAATTTTTAATTTTTGTTCTATCTTTACTCTTGATCCCTACTTTAGTTTTCAAAAGCTGCTGGAATGCAATATACCAGAAATGGGTTGGCTTTTACAATGGGGATTTATTAATTTAAAAGCTTACAGGTCTGAGGCAATGAAAATATCCAAATCAAGGCTGCATAAGGCAAAGCTTTTCTCCCCAAAGATCAGCTGCTGGTGATCCCGGACTCTTCTCTCACATGGTAAGTCACATGGAGGCATCTGCTGCGGCTCTCTCTCCTCCACTGGGCTTCCTTGTCTTCAGCTTCCTGCTTTGTGGCTTTCTCTCTGCTTCTGTGTTGTGTTGATTTCATCCTTTGTTCCAGGGCTTTCTCTGGATTTTTCTGTGGATTTTTCTCTGTGTCTCTGTCCATATTCATCTTAAAGACACCTGTAAGAGGATTAAGACCCACTCTGGGTCACACCTTACTGAAGGAATCTAATAAAAAGTTCTCACCTACAATTAGTTTACACTCACAGGAATGGATTAGCTCTAAGGACATGATTTTCTGGGGTTCATCAGCATTAAACCATCACAATTCTCATGCCCATTCCTATTCTCTGACACCACCCATAGGCACCCACAGCAAGACATGCCTATCCTCACATAAAATATGTAGCATTGTTTTATATGTTGTGATGGTTATTTTCATGTGTCAACTTGGCTAAGTTATGATATCAGTTGTTTGGTCAAGCAAGCATTGACCTGCTTATTACCGTGAGGAGATTATGTGAATTTAAATCATTAGTCCTTTGATTATATCTATGGCTAATTGAATGTACAATCAACAAAGGAGAATGCCTTCAACAATGAGAGAAATCTCCTCCAATCAGTTGAAGGCCTTAAAGGGAGAACTGATGATTTCAACAGTCAGAACAAAGAATTTCTATTTTTACTTGAGCTAGGCAGCTTCTCCTGGGGAATTTATTAAAATCTTCATTGGAGTTCCCAATTTTGCAGCCTGCCCTGTGCATGGTTGTGGAAGCCAGTTTCTATAATAAACCCCTTAATATTAACATATAAATAGATATAGATATATAGATATATAGATATCCTGTTGGTTCTGTTTCTCTGGAGAAACCTGACTAATGCATATGTGTACACAGGTTTTTAATTTTTAAAAATGGTATTATGCTATAAATCTTGCATTGTTTCACCAATGCACATTAAAGTTTTAGCCATGTTTGTTATATATTCCTTTTTTTTTCTGGCTTTATTAGTTTGCATTGTATTTCATAGTATATCTACTGCCACATTTTACTTATCTATTTCCCTGTGATGAAAACCTCATTTGCCTCCAATTCCCAATTTCATAAAAAATGCCATGATTGACATCCACATATATGCTTCATATGTACCTGGGTGAGAATTGGGACCACTGGGTCAAAAGATATGTGCATTAAGTTCACTAAGTCCTTCCAGATTGCTTTGCAGAATGGCTGTTCTAGTTTACTTTCTTACAACAATGCATAAGAGTACTGTGGCAGTTTGATATTATTGATGAATTCCAAAAAGAAATACTGATTGTTTGTGAACACCTCTGGGCATATTAGATTGGATTGGATACAGAGGTTTCACTTTTATTTGATTAAATAATGATTAAGGCTTTGATTGGGCCACGTCAGTAGGACATGACAGAGAACACGACATTGCAGAGGAAATGTTAAGTTTTGATTCTGGAGCCCAGGAAGTAAGCACATGGAGAGGCTCCATTAGACACGATATAGGTTCCGGGAAGAGAGACGAGCCATTCTCCTGATAGTTTACAGCTGGCCTTGGGAGAGAGACAGGACTTATCCCAGCCTACAGCTGATATTGGAAGAAGCTAGAACCATGGAGACTTAGGAGGAAGAGGAAGCTTGAACCCTTGAAGATGTCCAATACATGACAACAGACTTTGGTGAGGGAGGTAGCTTATGCTTTATGGCCTGGTAACTGTAAGCTTCTACCCCAAATAAATACCCCTTATAAAAGCCAATGGATTTCTGGTATTATCAGCACCCCTTTTTGCTGACTAATACAAGTGCCTATTTCCCTATCTACTCTCACCCTTTCCAATTTTTTCTATTTTAGGACTAGTTATTGTAAGATGGCCAGTGAGTGCCATCTCTTCACATACTTGTTAGAAATTCTCTGAATTTCTTATCTTTTTTTTGCCCATTTTCCCCTTGTGTCCTATCTTTTCTAATCAATTAGTAGGTGTTTTCTTATATATTCTCTCTCTATATGTATACAAGAGATTTGTATATTTTGTCAGTATTAGTTATTAGAAATATCTTCTCTCAATTTATGTGTTTAACTTAGATTATATTGTTGTTTATTGAGTAGACATCTTAATTCTGAGGTGGCCAAAGCCATCAATTTTTTTGACTTATGATTTGTGCATTTGGTGTCTTATTTAAAAAATTTTCTCCCATCTCTATATAATAAATACATACTCCTACCTTTTCTTCTATTAGCTTTATAATTTCCATTTTCACATTTAGTTCTATAACCCATATGGTGTACGCCTTTTAAATAGGATTCCAATGTTTTTATTGTTGTTATTGTTGTCCTCATTGTTTGTAGTGCCATTTTTTGTAATATATAAAGTTTACATATTTTAAAATTCTCTTATACATAGGTTTGTCTGTTCTTTACCAGGAACATATTGTTTATATTATTGTAGTTTTATAGTTAGTCTTATCATTTGGCTGGGGGTGTCCTCAAAATCTAATTGGAGATTTGATTAGGATTGAATTGAATTCATAGCTTGAATTGAGTGAAATTGACATTATTTATAGGTTGAGTTGCCCCATTGATTAATATGGTGTATCCTTCCATTTTTCAGATGATATTTTATATATTAATATTTGAAAAAATATAAAATGTTCTATATGAAGTTCTTGGGCATTCTGCTAATTTCCTAGGTATCTATGGTCTTTGTTGCTGCTGCTGGCATCATTTTTCTATTATAATTTTTGTTGGTAAATTTGTATATTTCGTAAACAGAAAAACATGTAAATCTAAAATTTGTTTTAAAAAATCTATAGAAAAATCTCATTTAAAATTAAAAAAACACTTTTTATTACCTTTAACACCATCAGATTCTCTGCTGGAATTGATACACTGGAAATGTTCATTGGTGCTCAGGAAGGGACAGATTTTTACTCTAATTATTTTTCATTTTCCTGTAATAAGCTTTGGGGAGCCAGAGCAAAGAGTAAATTATAGATTTTCTGTTCATCTTACTTTCTACTGACTTCAGTATATTTTTAGGAGACAGTGAGTTAGATCAATCTTAAGTCAGTAAATATTTACTTTTCAAACTAAGTCCAATTGTAGTGGACACTTGGTTGCTTCCATGTCTCATCCATTCCTCCCTTTATCCTTCTTTACAGAATCTCATTTGTGTTCCTCACACAGCCATGTGCTTTAGGGGATCTACTCCCAGATTTGGGGGTGTTCCTTGTTTGTTTAAGCATAACCCATTCTTTTGCTAGTGATTGGTTCCAGTATGAGGCATATGATTCAGCTCTGGCCATTAAAATGACATATGCTGGGTAGATTCTGGGAAAAGTTTCTTCTTTCTCAATGAAGAGATACACCCAAAAAACATGTTTTATCTGTGTCTCAGATTGTGATTTAAATGTGGGATTCAATATACAGTCTTTATATAAAGGAACTAACAAAGTTGTATATTTTTAAAAAATCAAAATGCACAGGAAATTTTGGCAATAAAAAGTAAAAAAAACAAGCAAGGTTGGGCTGTTTATGGTTTAATAAAGTAAGAAAATATCAGGTTAATCCATTTTAAAAATTGGGGTATAATTTAAATATAATACAAGAAAGTTCCCTCCTGCTAATTTCTAGTCAGTACTCATTCTTTCAGAGGAAACCCCTTTCTGACATATCATCATAGATTAGCTTTACCTCTTCTTGGATGTCATATAAATGGACTCATACAATATATATATTTCTATGTCTAGCTTTTTCATCTCAACATATTGTTCCTGAAATTCATACACGTTTTGTATACATCAGTTGTTTGTTCTTTTTATCGCTGAGTAGTATCCCATAGTAGGAATATACCACAATTTGTTTACCTAATTCTCCTATTAATGGAAAATTGAGATGCTTTCAGTTTTGGGCTGTGATGAATAGGACTTGTGAACATTCTTGAATACATCTTTTTATAAGCATATGTTTTCATTTTTGTGGGGATGGGTTAAATACCTAGGAGTAGATTCACTGGGTTCTATGCCATGTTATACTTAGTGTGTAATTTTGTAATAGTTCTCCAAAGTGGTGGTATCATTTTACACTCCCACCAGAAATCTCCAGCTGCTCCACATCCTCATCAGCAATTAGTGTTGTGAGTCTTTTTTATTTTAGCCATTCTGGTGGGTGTAAAATATCTTACTGTGGTTTTAAATGGTATTTCTCTAATTACTAATGATGTCAAGCAACTATTCATGTACTTAGTGAGCATTTGTATATCTTCTATTGTATAATGTTCATTCAAGTTTTGCCCATTTTAAAAAGTGGGTTGTTTGTCTTTTTATTGTTGATTTGTAGGAGTTCTTTTTACATTCTGGGTGCAAGTCCTTTGCCAGATATATGTACTGTAATATTGTTTTCAGTCTGTGGCTTGCAAAATCATTTTCTTAATTATGTCTTTTGGTGAACAAAACTTCAATTTTGATGAAACACAATTTTTAAATTTGTTTTATGGTTGGTGAATTTTGTGTACTTTGCAAGAAATATTTGCCTTATTGCAGTGTATCAAGGATATTCTCTTATGCTGTTTTCTAGATGTTTTTTATTTCTATTATTTTTAGGTTCATGCCCCATCACAAATTAAAAATTTTGGCAACCTGCAATGCAAAGCCTTTTATTTTAAAACTTATAAATTTGAAAACAAGATGCTCTAGGTTAAAGAATATAGTTTTCCAAAGCCGAATGTGCTCATCTGGATCTCAGCTTTTCTGCTTGAAATACAAAAACAACTTCCTAAAGCTCATAGGTGGGAACCCAACTCTTTGATGACCTATGATTAGATGACCAGTCAACCTCAGTTGTAACATCCCATCTTGGTTCTTTTTTTTTTTTGCCTGCGTGTAAGGCTTTAACAATTCTAGAGTAGATAACGTCTGCCAGCCTTACACCAGCAACTTCATTCCAAATGTCTCCTGAGAGGCATACACCATCTACAGGAACCCATCTTCATCCTTCTTGCTTTCATACACTTCAGAAATGGATGTGGAAACACTCACCATGCTGTGTCTGTTCACCAACAGGAAGGCTTGATGAGCATTCAGCTGCAAGCATCTTCTAATTATTTTGGTTAGTTCACTCATGTTGACATGATCTGGTACAAGGAACTTGGTTTTGTCCGGTACAGGAAGCGGCTTCTTACTCTTGTATCTTTCTGTTATCACCAGGATTTTGGTAGGATGCTGCTCTCGGATGAGTCAGACATCTTCTGCTCTATGTTGGAAGGTGTAGTGCAGCTTGAAGGTCTTTTGCGATGGCATGGTGGTGAGTGGCGAGGGGCGCTGGGCACTCGGTGATGCTGTGGGGTCTGGCTCTGGAGGAGGCAGTGGTGAAAGACCTGGCTCTATCCTCAAATTAAATTTTGTGAATGGAGTTAGATAAGGGTTGAAGTTTGATTTTTCTCCACATGAATACCCAGTTACAGTACCATTTAAAAAAAAAAGACTTTCTTTTGCCTGTTGAATGGATCTAATACCTTGGTCAAAAATCATTTTACTATACTTTAGTGAATCCATTTCTGGATTCTTTATTCTGACCCAATAAGGATGTTTTCTTATTAGGTGCTTACACGTTAAAAGTTCTTATGTCTTCTTGATTTTTAAAATCCTATGTGGAGGGGGTCGGATGTGGCTCAACTGGTTGGGCGTCCATCTCCCATATGGAGGGACCCGGGTTCATTCCCCGGGACCTCCCGGTAAAAAAAAAAAAAAAAAAAAAATCCTATGTGGAGCCGATGTGGCTCAGTGGTTAAGCACTGGTTTCCCACATAGGAGGTCCCAGGTTCAATCCCAGGCCTCAGTTCCTCCGAAACAAAACAAAAAACCATATTACTCTCCTATTTGACTGGAAAAAAAAATAGATAACTTTTCTGGGGGTGTGAAGTGGTGTCTCTTTTGTGTGTTGATTTGCATATCTCTGAAGATTAAGATGTTGTGCAATAAATTTAAAAAAATCCTATGGACTGGGAAGGGATGTGGTTCAAGCGCCTGCCTCCACATGGGAGGTCCTGAGTTCTGTTCCCAGAACTTGAGCTTGGCACCCTCCTGAAAAAACAAAAACAAACAACAAGCAAAAACAAACGATAAAACCAGCTCAGGGCAGCTCTTGTAGCTCTGTGGTTGAGCACTGGCTTCCCACATGTGGGGTCCTGGTTTCAATCCCTAGCCCTGGGCACCTAAAAAAAAAAAAAAAAAAAAAAAAATCCTATGGACCAATATATTTTCTAGCAAACAAATTTGAATAAAATTCTGTTTGCTCTATTTAGATTTTGATGGACTTGTCTGATACTATTCTACCTTACAAAAGGGGTATGAACTCTACCATGCTCTTTGTGCCAAGATCTACCTATTAACTTCTCCCTTTAAACTATTTTCCATTTAAAAAATGCATTGATTAGAAGAGTTCTGCTTTCAGGTGGGAGGTGGAAAGTTGGAAAAGACTGTCCTTTCAACTAAAAACCAAGAGAAGCTAGATAAGCTTGCTATCATGGAGTTTTTTTGTTTGCTTGTTTGTTTTGTTTTTTAACCTATCAGAAGCTGAAGATACAAAGAAATCTAAGTAAACTAAAGTCATCAATGTCTCAGGCCTCTAGGGTCGTGCCCTGCCCTTGACATCTCAGTTGTTTAGTTTTTTCTGTGGCAATTTAATGCTGAGATGCCAGCTAAGGAAGATCATTGAGGCTGCACTTCAAGCCCCCTTCTCCTGTCTCTCAGTGGGTGCCAAGCTCAAGACAGGGAGAAAGAGTGTTATTTATTTTCCTCTTCAAAATTCACACTCACTTAAATTACTTGAAGGGCTGCTAGGTGAAATACATCTAATAGCTTGGTTTCCTAATTAGACTTCCTTTTTCTTAGAAAATGACATAGTAACTGATAAGAACATTCTGATTGGCTTGATAGTTCTACTTCTTATTGCAAAAAAGTGGCTCTTTTGGTTTATCTAAAAAGAAAGAAAGAATGTGGTTCATTATACCATGGTATCAGTCTGTGGGTCAAATCAACTTTCTCTACTACAGTGTCTCTTCTCTAAACATTATTCATAAAGCTTATTAATTAAGTGTAAGCCTTCACACAATGCCAGCATTACAAATAGGTTCTATCTTATATTTTTAAAATTTTCACCAGAATAGGAACATTTCTACATGAATAGAAAAGCTAAAAGCAGAAGATATTTTGCTGGGAGTTATTTTAATTATTAAGCACCTCTCAGTAAAAATTATGATTCTTGGACTTTGGAATCAAATTTTTTCTTGCTAATAACTGCTTGAGATTGATTATGAAATCCAGTAGAAATAATTTATTATATTAATTAAGGGTCACTGTAGACACATGTGTAATAGCAAAAGGAATCAGGCAGTGTTATTCAGGATAGCCTGGATATATAAAATAATGCTTTTCATGATTGAAAATTCTCCTGATTCACTTTCTAAAAATAACTCTTGATATATTTCATTTCTCTGGTACTTTTATTATAATTCTTTATGAATATCATTTAGCCCAGGTAGGATAGTTCATTAACTAAGTATAAATTGTACTAAGTCAAGGCAGGAAATAATAAAGTTATGTGTAAGTGTTAAAGTATCTGGGGGTAAATGATGAAAATTAATCTAACCAAACTGTCAATCAAAAAAATAAATTACATGGGTTGAAGAAAAATGTGAACCTCAATGAAAAGGAGAAACTGCATTCTAAATCCAATACAAGGTAGATGAGTAGAGGTGTATTCCATGTAAAGAAAGATTTTAGTTCATAACTATAACTAGGCTGCACTTTAACAAAGTTCAATTTAGATTTTCTTGCCCTAAGCTGCAGCCAATGCGTCTCCATTTCATGAAGAATATTGTTGAGAATGATGAGGGAAGATGAGCCGAACCAGCAAGAAGCTCGTCCTAAAATGAAAGGCCATCCGTGTGAGGGGAAAAAAGGCAAATTAGGACTAAAATTAATGTCTATCACCAGCATCTCCAAAACGCTAGCTCATATTCAGGCCAAAGAAAACCCTTTTTAAAAATATGTTGCTTCAATTTTCAATATAAGTGTGGGCTTTTCTGAGAGAAGCAAATGCCTTTCTAAAAAGGCCATGGTTGTAATGGTAAATTGTCAACAAGAGTGACATTCGACAAAGGCAAAAACCATACTGGGTTATTTCCATTTAAGATTTTTCCATTCAATTGTAAAATTCTAATTTATTTCTAATATTTTTTGCAAGACCTCCTCTTAATAAAGTGATACATTCTCATTACAGAAAACCTTTAAAAAATAAAGAGACATAAAGTAGAATAATAGCCTATAAAATATTTACTACTCAAAAAAAAGTGCTGTTAATGGTGGCACAAATCATCCTAAATTTTTAATATATTTTTTAAAAAGATAATTGTGTTTATATTGTTATAAATGTTTGTTTTCTGTATTTTATTCACTTATCAATATAATACAAACATGTTTGCATATTATAACATACTCTTCATAAAGATAATGCTCAATTATTTTGCAGTGTTCTGACAAATGTATATATTCCTAGAAGTTGAATTTGTGAGTATGAATATTTTACTCACTCGATACATCTTGACAAATAGCTTTACCTAAAATTCTCTCAGAGAGGGCCATGCTCTGTTTAATGTATGGACATCAGCATCTTGCTTGAAAGTCCAGCACAACAATGACTTGAAGACAGGGCTCCAGAGCAAAGCGTCAAATCAGGCTTCAGGGTCTGTTGTGGAGGGGAGGAATGGGGACCAGCCCATCTCTTGACCTCAAATACTTTACATTTGGCAGACAGATTCCTGTGTCTCCAGTATCCAAGACTGTGTTTTGTAACTAGCTCCTTATCAGTCACCTATAACAAACATCACTCATTACACCACTGAAAAAATTTTTAATGCCACTTATGCTAATTAACACACACTCTGGTGTAGATATCAAGAGGGATATTTCAAGGACAAAGCAACAGACTCTTAAATCATCTGTAGCAAACCCCATTACAGAAATGAGTGTTTAAAAAAACTTTTATTGCCTCCCCCCCTCCCCACCCCCGTTGTTTGCACTGGCTGTCTGCTCTCTGTGTCTGTTTGTTGTGTGCTTGTCTTCTTTTTCAGGAGGCACCTTTGTGTCAGCTCCCCGGGTCTGCGGATCTTGTCAGCTTGCTGTCTTGCTTGTCTTCTTTAGGAGGCACTGGGAACTGAACCTGGGACCTCCCACGTGGTAGGCGGCACCCAACTGCTTGAGCCACATCCATTTCCCAAAAATTTATTTTTAATACTGCTTATGCTAATTAATATACCCTCCAGTGATGATATCAAAAAAGGATACTTCAAGTACCAAGTAGCCTACTCTTAAAATATTGATCCTGGTTAGGATACATCAAGCGCTAATTAATTGCACCTAGGATGTGGATTAGGGCTAATTTGCATTATGCTCCCAAAGGCAAGCAAACACATACACACCCCCCACACTAAACTATTTATGCTGAAGCAATCTGAAGTAAATTACCATATAGAACACAGAACAGCCTCAGCAGATAGGAACTACCAGGATTTTCATGTCATGTTATTTATAATAATAATAAATAATAAATGAATTTATCTAAGTGTCTAAAAAGTATGACTTGGTTTAAAAAAGAATTCTAATACGTACTCATGTTTCTCTACTCTGGTGCTATTGATCTATTGATATTTTGGTATTTGGGGCTGGAGAATTCTTTATTGTGGGAGACTGTCCTGTATATTGTAGGATATTTAGAAACACCCATGGCCTCTACCCACTAGATGCCAGTTGTACCCCATTCCCCCCAGTTGTGCTGATTGAAAATGTCTCTAGACATTGCAAAATGTCTACTGGGAGCAAAATCATATCTGGTTGTTGAGAACCACTGATCTACAGGATGGAA
Organism: Tolypeutes matacus; assembly: GCA_026826555.1. Classification (NCBI taxonomy): domain Eukaryota; kingdom Metazoa; phylum Chordata; class Mammalia; order Cingulata; family Chlamyphoridae; genus Tolypeutes; species Tolypeutes matacus. Next base: position 7,696,492 of record JAKSZT010054489.1, read on the forward strand.
TCCTATACTATGTAGCTATTAAAAATATGTTATAAAGAACATTTCATGACCTAGGAAAATATTCATAATATTTCTAATGGAAAAGTCAGGATATAAAACAATAGGTACAGTATGGCTTTGATTTATAAAATAAAAAATCAAGATATGCATTGAATATAATGACAGCTAACATTGTGTAGTAAACGCTAATTCACAGGTGCTATCTATTTAATTCTCTCAATAACCTTAGGAGGCTGGTACTGTTATTAACCCTGTCTGACAAATAGGGAAACTGAAGTTCAGAGAGTTGAAGAGGCTTTAAAGGATAATACCAAAATACTAACAAGTTCATGTCTGGGTAGTGAAATTTGGTTGGCACTTATTTACTTCTTTGTATTATTCAAATTTTCCACAATAAGCATTTATTACTTTTTATAAGAAAACTTTTAAAAAAGACATTATAGAACCATATATGTTATTCTTTTAAAGAATAACAATGTATTTAGTGCAGGGGTTCTTAACAAGGGGTCAATGAGCTTGAATTTAAATTAAAAAAAAAAAAACATTATTCTTGTGGGGATGTGTTGGTGCCGGTGTGATATATTTATTAAATAATACACAGTATCGTGTGGACTTAGTAGGGGGTCCATGGTTTTCACTGGACTGGCAAAGGGGTCTGTGGAACAAAAAAGTTTAAGAACTCCTGGTTTAGTGAGTGCTCTCTGATTGTTTTGATCAAATATATGTGTTTTTAGCTTCTTTTCTATTTCCTGGCTTCCTTTTTAATAACATTTTCTTCCCAATTATTTGATTACTGATACTTGTAATGGAGAATCTTTTCCATTATTCTAGCCCAGAGCTAGCTAGCTAGCTAGCTCTATCTATCTATCTATCTATCTATCTATCTATCTATCTATCTATCTATCTATCTATCTATCTATCT
>JAKSZT010054489.1:7697423-7777492 GCA_026826555.1 Tolypeutes matacus
TCTATCTATCTATCTATCTATCTATCTATCTATCTATCTATCTATCTTTTTAGGGCTTCAACTTAAAGCCCTAAAGTACTGAAATAAAACTTTCTCACTCCTTCTAGAGAAGTAAGGTACTCAGATTTCTTGAAACTTTTTTTGTTAACTTAGAATTAACGAGTTAACACTCAAAAATCCTTACTGAAAATCTTTTGAAAATACATCAGCCAATTTCCCCCTTCCTGGTGAAGTACTTTAGTGAGCAGAGCAACGTAAACTAGCATTACTATTCTTTGAGGATGGAGTTTCCTTGAGGCTCCAGAAGCTCAGGTTTCTGAATGTCTGTAAGCTGGACACAATACTGACATTTAGGAAAGAAAGTCATTCCAGAGCACTAGGAATTATTTTTTTTTATGTTGCTTCTTGCCTGTTTGAGGATTATTCAAAATGGTAAACATAGTTGGTTTCTGGTTCATTAATTAAGACATTTTCTTTCTTTATTCTTTTTTTTTTTTTTTTCTGTCTTTCTCCTAGTCTTTCATCTTCTTTCAGAAACTCAAAACCCCTCCCATTTACTATACTGTCTTCTGCTTATTTATGTTATTCACCTGGGTATGATAGAGGTGACTTCGTGATTGGCTTCTGTTTACTTTTATGGCCTTGACTTTTCTTGGCTATACCCCAAGTCCTCAAACCTCATTCAGTCTGCATTAGTTGCCCTCTCCCTTTGAATGTCCTCAGAACCCAGCAAACTACCATCAGATTTATCAGTGTCATGTGTAGAAACTGGTCAAACCTTGTAAGCTGCCTTTCTCTGGAAGTAGGTGGTGGTATATTGATGAATAGGCACTACTACTGCATAGTCAACCTCCCCAAAACTCACATTGTTTTTGTATATTTGACTCTAAGCTTCAAAGTCAAGTTCTGAAATATGGAGCATTCAGCTCTACCTTCTGGTCCCCATTATACAACATGCTTGACAAGAAGATACTTCTTAAAATAAACATCAAAGAAGCTCACAGCGTTTTCAAATGTATTTTGAGTTCTTGCCCAATAGTTTCTTCAGTCAATACCTCTTTCTCTAGAGTCTTATAAAAGTCTATAAGAAAACAAATGTTAGGTGAATAGTTTTAACCAAAGGTACTTTAAAATGGACCATCAGAAGCAGAGGAGCTAGAGTCAGAAGCAGCCCATTTCATATAATAACTCTGAGCAATTTTAGAATCTTTGAAGTCTTCTCAGGTTGGTTTCTACCTCAAAAACAAACCTTTATCAGCAGCTAGAAAACCTATGCAGGGTCTACAGTTTGGAAGGCTCAGACCATCTTTGCCCATCCTTGTTCCTTCTCTTCTGCCCTCCCTCCTCCCCTCCACCTTTTCCTGGCTAAATGTGGGAGCCATCTTGGTTTATGTAGGGGATGGGGATAAATTGGGAGGTGGTGAAAGAGAGAATTAGCTCAGAATACTCAAGTGCATTGAAAGGTATCTTCTGTAGAAGTAAGATATATAAATAAAATAAATAAGATAAAAATAAAATAATTACATAAATAAAATAAAAAAGCAATAAAATACTTCCTAAGTGTGTGTGCTATTCATTTTTTAAAAATATCTGCTAAAAGATGTTAGGTTAAATATGAGCAAAGTGAGCAATTTTTCAATTTATATTCAACCAACATACATTTACTGCTGCATTTTGGTAGTAAAATACCTCAATAATTCAAAAACAAATTAATATCATTTGTATTTGCTCTTACAAAGTTATTTTATCTGAAGGTTATTCTGTACACTCATATCTCACCCTTCAGAAAATACCTAGTGAGTGCTATTATTGGTGCAAGGTAAGTGGTAAATAAATGAAAGGTATTATTTCAGAATTTGGGGGGAAGAGGGTATTGAGAGTATGGTACTATGGAATCCTTAAAAGCAGATATTCATTATCTGTATAATGACTTGGATTTGGATGGATAAGAAAATCTTCCAAATATTCAGTTAAATTAGGCTGGATGATAAGTTTTGTTCAAGATCAGCCAACTAGCAAGTAGCTTAGCAGAGACTAAAATCTGTCTGTGTCCAGAACTAACTCTTCTACCCATTAGGCCAATGCTAACCCAGTTTTGGGGCAAGAAGAACATAAGGGTTGGAGTTGTGTTGTCTGCGCTGGAAGAAATAGCAGAGTAGGCTAAGACCCCAGGACTCACTGAGAAACAAAGAGAAGAGGGATCAGGGAGCTATGGTGGGCTTGAAACTTGCCCCTAAGGCTTTAAATGTCAAAAGTCTAAGAATTCAGAAAGCTTAGGTAGCTCCTTAATGTTAGGGAACCATTAACCAACTTAATAAAACCCTAATGGTGAAATATCAGAGGACAGTGAAATGAGAGGGGCAGGAGGTGAGGAACACAGACAGCTCTGACTTTAATTATAGTCTAGGTGTGATGTAATGAGGAATTGAATTATAGTAGCAGGGGGCTTGAAAAGAACGACCCAGACTGGATGCTGAAGCAGTGGCTTGGAAGGAAGCAGATGGCTAAGCGCTCTGGAACCAGAATACCTGGTTAAAATCCCAGCTTTGGTCTGTTCCATAAATATAAACCTAGGCAAAATATTTAACCATCCTAAGCCTCAGTTATTCTCTTCTTAAAATGAATGTAATAGCATGCTTTGTAGGGTTATTGAAAGGATTAGTTGATATGTAATGCATGTGAAGAGTTTAGCGCAGTGCCTGGCATATAGCAAAAATTCAGTAAATGATATTGTTGCTTTTGCTGAAGATGAGGAGGAGGAGGAGGAGAAGAAGGAGAAGTGGAGGGAAGGAGAGGGAGGAGGAGAAATGGAGGAGGATTTTTTTATCTGGGGTGATTTGGATTATAGAGTACCATCAAGAAAATTTGAAAAGCCTTAATGAAGACTGGGCCTATTCTGAAGGAGGATGATAAGAGCTGATGATGATCTGGGTATGAAATGGTAAAAGTTAAATTTTTAAGGTTATGTCAAATGGCTAACTGCCGTCTTAGCCTGGGGAGAGGTTACGGTTCCTTTTATTTTTCTGGACAGCAGGGGGCTCCTAGGTACTGGAAAGCAGCAAGCAAGGGTCTACTTAGGTTTCCCGTGCTTTGCTCTGATAACTGTCTTATTGCTTGCAAAAGTGGAGGTAGTCTCATCTGATGTGGCGGTTAAAAAGAAGTTGTGCAACAATAAAAAGACAAACTACCCAATTAGAAAATGGGCAAATGACTTGAAAAGACAAGAAGAAATACAAATGGCAAAAATACACATGAAGAAATGCTCAACATCACTCATGACTAGGGAAATGCAAATCAAAACTACAATGAGATACCATTTCACACCTATCAGAATGGCCACTATTAAAAAGACAGAGAACTACAAGTGTTGGAGAGGATGTGGAGAGATAGGAACACTTATTCACTGTTGGTGGGAATGCAGAATGGTACAGCCACTCTGGAGGACTGTTTGGCAGTTCCTAAAGAAGTTGAATTTAGACTTGCCACATGACCCTGCAGTACCACTACTGGGTATATACCCAGAAGAACTGAGAGCAGTGACACGAACAGACATCTGCACACCGATGTTCATAGCAGCATTATTCATGATTGCCAAAAGTAGAAAACAACAGATGAATGGATAAACAAAACTGCGGTGTATTCACACAATGGAATATTATACAACTGTAAGAAGAAATGAAGTTGTAAAGCATATACAACATGGATGAAACTGGAGGACATTATGTTGAGTGAAGCAAACCAGACACAAAAGGACAAATACTGTATGATTACATTACTATGAACCAAATATATTATGTAACATATTGTATGATTTAAATTTTTTTTTATATGTATCCAGTACATTTAATTGAGAAATATATGTTTCTATTCAACTGTGTTTTCTTTTTAGTTTTTTTCTTTTTTACTGGGAGGTCCCGGGGTTCAAACCCAGGTCCCTCCATATGGGAGATGGATGCCCAACCATTTGAACCACATCTGCCCCCCTTCTTTTTAGTTTTTAATTGTTTATATTTTCAATTATTAAATGTACAAAGTAAAGTTAAAAAAAATAAAGAAGTTGTGTAACTATTCCTAGAATCACAAGTGTACAATTTTTTCTATTAGGTACTTGAAATCAAATCCACTGAACATAGACAGAGCTAGAGTGTATTTCATTCTTCAGCTTAACATCCATCCATCTTTCTCAAAGCATTTTTAGAACACCTTTAGTAGGCTATGAATAAGAATAGGTACCTGCATCAGGAACTCACAAATTGAAGGGGAAACAAAGGAATAGAGTCTAGTATAAAAAGGAGAAAGAATTGGAGTTATGAATACAGGAGTAGGACTCTCTTTTTAGACTCCCTCTCTCTCTCTTTTTGTCTTTGAGCCTGTTGGTGAAAGCAGAATAGGTTAAGATATAGTGTTTGGAAATGAAAGAATGGCAAATTGAGGATGCCCCCAGTTCGTTGCCTTTATTGCCTTAAAAAAACAATTTTTTTTAAATTAGAGAAAGTGTGGGTTTACAGAACAATCATACATAAAATACGAGATTCCCATTCAATGCCCCATCATCATACAAGATTTCCCGTTTTGTGTCTAGCTTATTTGACTCAGTATAATGTCCTCAAGTTTCATCCTTGTTGTTGCATGCATCAGAATTTCTTTCCTTTTATGTCTGAATAATATTCCATTGTATGTATATACCACATTTTGTTTATCCGTTCATCGACTGATGGACACTTGGGTTCCTTCTATCTTTTGGCAACTGTGAATAATGCCATTATGAACATGGGGTGCAAATATCTGTTTGAGTCCCTACTTTCAATTCTTCTGGGTATATACCTAGTAGTGGGATTGCTGGGTCATATGGTAATTCTATCCTTAGATTTCCGAGGAACTGTCAAAATGCCTTCCACAGTGACTGTACCATTTTACATTCCGCCAGCAATGAATGAGTGTTCCTATTTCTCCACATCTCCAACATTTGTAGTTTTCTGGTTCTTTTAATAGTAAACAGTCTAGTCTATGTGAAATGATATATCAATGTGGTTTTGACTTGCATTTCCCTAATAGCTAGTGATGCTGAGCATCTTTTCATGTGCATTTTAGCCATTTGTATATTCTCTTTAGAGAAATGTCTATTCAAGTCTTTTGCCCATTTTTAAATTGGGTTGTTTATCTTTTTATTGTCGAGTTTTAGGATTTCTTTATACATTCTGGATATTAAACCCTTATCAGATATGTGGTTTTCAAATATTTTCTCCCATTGAGTAGGTTGATTTTTCACTTTTGTGCCAAAGTCCTTTGAGGCACAAAAGTTTTTAACTTTGAAAAGGTTCCATTTACCCATTTTTCTTTCATTGCTTGTGCTTTGAGTGTAAAGTATAAGAAACCATTGCCTAACACAAGATCCTGAAGATGCTTCCCTACATTTTCTTCTAGGAGTTTTAAAGCTCTGGTTCTTATATTTAGGTCTTTGATCCATTTTGAGTTAGTTTTTGTATAGGATGTGAGATAAAGGTCCTCTTTCATTCTTTTACATATTGATATCCACTTCTCCCAGCACTATTTGTTGAAGAGACTATTCTTTCCCAATTGAGTGGACTTGGCTGTCTTGTCAAAAATCAGTTGACCATAGAGGTAAGGGTCTATTTCTGAACTCTCAATTTGATATTCCATTGGTCAGTTTGTCTCTCCTTGTGCCAGTACCATGCATTTTTGACCACTGTAGCTTTGTAATGTGTTTTAAAGTCAGGAAGTGTGAGTCCTTCAACTTTGTTCTTCTTTTTCCAGCTGTTTTTGGCTATTTCAGAGCCCCTTTCCCTTCCAAATTAATTTGATAATAGGCTTTTCCATTTCTGCAAAGTAGGTTGTTAGAAATTTGATTGGGATTGCATGAATCTGTAAATCATTTTGGGTAGAATTGACATCGTAACTGTAACTGTTGGGGAATTTGATGTAATTATGAATTCCAAAAATATAATTGAATCATGCTCATAAACTGATCTGTTAATCTGGGCATGATTACGTTAGGATTAGGGCATTGAGCCCCACCCCTTGGTGGGTGGGGAATTGAATATAAAAGGCAAGGCAAAGGACAGTTGAAGCCGTCTTTTGAGAAGCCGTTTTGATGTTGGAAAGAAGGCCCCAGGAGAAGAGAAGCAAGCCGTTCGTCTGATTGTCTACAGCTGAACTTGTGGAGGAAACAGGAGCTAAGCCCGGAGAGAAATGCAGCCCCGGGAAGAGAGGAACCCCAGAAGCCTGAACCCTGGCAAACGCCAGCAGCTGTCTTGCTCTAACACGTGGCAATGGACTGTGGTGAGAGAAGAAACTTAACGCTTTATGGCCTGGTATCTGTGGACTTCTACCCCAAATAAATACCCTTATAAAGACCAACCCATTTTTGGTATTTTACACTAGCACCCCTTTGGCTGACTAATACAGAAACCATATTTAGTCTTCCAATCCATGAACATGGGATGTCCTTCCATTTGTTTAGGTCTTCTTTGATTTCTTTTAGCAATGTTTTGTAGTTTTCTGTGTACAAGTCCTTTAATTCCTTGGCTAAGTTTATTCCTAGATACTTGATTGCTTTTTTAATGGCTAATATTTCAATGCTTACATTTATTCAAAAGTGCATGGTATTTCTGATTTCTTTTTTAATGACTAAGAGTTCAATGTTTACGTTAATTCACAAGCTCATGGTACTTCTGTGGTGTGGCAAATATTTAAGCAATCAAATCAATGCAATTTCAGTCACGGTAATTTAAGAAGCCTGTATTAACTCCATTTGGTGCCAGATTCAGACTATATCTAGCACAATTAATGAGAAATAGAAATAGAGGAAACCTAAGATTCCACTCAATTTAATTAAATATGCAATTAATGACCACCTACTATGTGCTAGTGAATGTGCATCATGTTGTTTGTGAGCAGAAGGAATACATTCCTTAACTTCAAGTTGCTGACAATTCAGCAGGATAGGATAGACTGTTGAATAAATTATGAAGTAGAATTTGTAATCACTCAAGAGGACACTGGAGACAGATACAGAGGAGACCAATGGGCTAGGTGTCAAAATCCACAATGAAATTGGAGGAATGGCCTGGAATCTGATACATGACAGTGAAAAAGAATTTGGTATAACAGGACATTTTCAAATAGGGCTCTTGAACAAAGGTTGTAGAATACTGGATGTGATATTGTCAGTTTTCTACATGTATACCTCTCTCTCTAGACTATCAAATCCTTGAGGACAGAGATTATGTCCATACATTTGTTATATCCCCCCTCCCATAGCCTTGGTGCATATTAAGCCCTAAGTAAATATTCATAAACTTATTATGGAAAAATATTTCTGATACTTAAATATAATGCTATATTAGTTATCTATTGCTGTGTATCAAATTAACCCAAAGCTTAGAAGCTTAAAATAACAAATATTTATTATCTCAGAATTTTTGTAAAAAAAAAGAATTTCTGTGAGTCAGGAATCTGGGTGTAACTTGGCTAGGTCCTCTGCCCAAGGTCACTTATGAGACAGTAATCAAAGTGTTGGTGGGGCTGAGGTGTCATCTGAAGACTTGTCTGGGGGATGATCTGCTTCTAAGCTCAATCATGCGGCTGTGGCCAGGATTCAGTTCCTTGTGGATTGTTGGACTGAGGGCTTTATTGCCATTCTTTGCCAAGTGAGCAAGAGATCGAGAGAAAGTAAGAAAGATGAAAGTCACAGTCTTTGTATAACCTAATCTCAGAAGTGACATTTCATCAATTTTGCTGCTTTCTGTCTGTTAGAAGTGACTCACCAGGTCCAGGCAGGGATAATTGGAGGTCCTATTAGAGGCCGCCTACCACAAATACAGAAAAGACTTTTGGCAGTTACCACTTTTTGCAGTTGAAATCTGTGTAATCAGTCACAAAAGAAATGCATGTCTTGACATACTTCTCTGCTTCTGCTTGGGTGTATGTTGAACAGTGCATTGCACAGAGTACAGTTCAAACTGATTATGGATACTATTTCAATTTTACTGAAAGGAAAGATATCACTTTCTGAGCATTTGGAACTTTTCTTAGATTGAAAGTGCCAAAGAAAAGTTATGTTAAATTATAAATATTTTTATTAGAGTGAGTATCAGAGTTACTGTTTAGACAAATATGCCATTTATTTTATTTCTCAAACTCTTGAAATCCACAGTACACAAAAGACCCTGTGGAAAAGTGTCATATTTTCTTGTTTCTATCTTTTTCTGATGTCATGTTTTGTTGAATCTCAGAAGAAGGCTGTAATTGAAATATATTCAAGATACAGAGTATGGAGACAAGATAAACAACCAAATTTCTATAAACAATTCAGAGATCTTTTAAATTTTTTGTGTAGAAACAAAGCTGTGGTGGTTTTTTCAGACTATAAACTGACAATCTAAAGTTATATGAGCTTTTATATATTCTCTGTCAATTAAAATGTACTGTTATCTATATTTCATATCTGCATTCATAATGCATTTAATAAAAGAGCAAATGTTTGGACAGTTACTAGAATTTTTTTGTATCTTCCAACAATTTAAATTTTCTCATCAGAGGCAAATAAGGTTCTATACATTTCTTTACAGAAGTGATTCAGTAAAACTTTAATTTACCAGAGTTCTCAGTCTGCTGGATGCTTACCTCTGAACTCTACATTTAGGAAAAGGAGACAAATCAAAAGGAGAATCAATTATTAGGGCTTTCAAAAAAAAAAAAAAAAAAAAGCACAGTAATCTTTGTGGATTGCTACATACATTTATTTTTCACTCAAACTACATGTCCACGGCAGATCATCTTCCCCTCTTCTCCATGATATTCCAGGAATCAGCCAATGGAGTAGCCCACCTTGGGACACTCCTGGGCTCATGAGAGAAAGAAAAAAGAGGATGGACTATGTGTTGGCTCCTTAAGCTTTTCCTGGGAAGTAGTACATGCCTCATCTTTTTTTTTTTTTTTTAAAGATTTTATTTATTTATTCATTTATCCCCCCCTTGCTGCTCGTGCTCGCTGGGTCAGCTAACCACGCCGTGCAGGCGGGCTTGCCTTCACCAGGAGGTCCCGGGAACCGAACCCGGGGCCTCCCATATGGTAAACGGGAGCCCTACTGATGGAGCCACAGCCGCTTCTCGGTACATGCCTCATCTGCTAATAGTTCATTGACCTAAGCAAGTCCCATGGCCAAGCCAGAGGTCAGTGGGAGTGGAGAAATATAATCCTCCCACAGGAAGGGGCAGAGAATACTTTGAACAATAACACAACTCAACATATACACTTAGAGGAGGTAACAAATGATTATACTGGTGCCACATGGTCACTGACTATTTAAAATGGTCACCCAACCCACTGGAATGGGTGCTGGTCACCCTGGTAACACTGTTGTAGTTCAGCCCTGATACATTTTCCCTTGTAATTCTAGTAACAATTCTTTTGCATTTTAGAGATACACAGCACTGTAATCTTCACTTAATAAATGTTCAGAAACATGCTTCTGTGGTGTATTAGTCAGCTAAAGGGGTGCTGATGCAAAACACCAGAAATTGGTTGGTTTTTATTTTTATTTTTATTTTTTTTTAATTTTACCAGGAGGTCCCGGGGATCGAACCCGGGTCCCTCCATATGGTAGACGGACGCTCAACCAGTTGAGCCACCTCCGCCCCCAAATGTTTGTTTGTAATTGGGGTATGAATTAGCCCCTTAATTATTTTATTTATTTATTTATCTTTACCGGGAGGTCCCGGGTATCAAACCCGGGTCCCTCCATATGGGAGACGGACGCCCAACCAGTTGAGCCACATCCGTCCCCCGGTTGGTTTTTATAAAGGGTATAAGCTTATAGTTACCAGGCCATAAAGCATAAGTTACTTCCCTCACCAAAGTTTGTTACTGTAGCAGTGTGGCATTATTTATGAATTCCAAAAATACACATTGGATAATGTTTGTCAACTGGTCTTTTCTTCTGGGCATATTAGATTATATTGGGTTCAGAGGTTTACTTCATTAAATTATGATTAGGGCTTTGATTGGGCCATGTTAGTAGGATGTTGAGTCCCCGCCATCCCTGCCCACTAGGGCGGGGACTCACAGAGAAAACTACATGGCAGAGAAGAGAGTTGAAGTTTTGATGTTGGAGTTTTGGTTGGAATTTTTAGCTGGAGCCCCGGGAAGTAAGCACACAGAGGAGCTTGGTCGTGAGGAGAGAGAGAAGGCCCTGGGAAGAGAAACAAGCCATTTGCCTAATAGTCTACAGCTGGCCTTGTGGAGCTACCAGAGCAGCTGAGCCCGGAGAGAGGCAAGCCCTGGGAAGAGAGGAGCCCAAGAAGCCTGAACCCTGTCAGATGTCGATAGTCATCTTGCTCCAACATGTGGCCATAGATTTTGGTGAGGGAAGTAACTTACGCTTTATGGCCTGGTGAATGTAAGCTTCTATCCCAAATAAATACCTTTTTTAAAAACCAACTGAAAAAAACAAAAAAAAAAACAAAAAAAACCAACTGATTTCTGGTATTTTGCATCAGCACCCCCCCCATTGGCTGCCTAATACAGTTACCATGTTTTGGAGCAAGATGACTGCCAAAGTCTGCAAGGGTTCAGGCTTCCTCTTCCTCTTAAGGCCTGTGGTCCCAGCTTCTTCCAATATCAGCTGTAGGCTGGGATGAGTCTTGTCTCTCCTGGGGCTTGTTCCTCTCCAGGCTCAGATGCTCTGGTCTCTCCACAAGGTCAGCTGTAGACTATCAGGCTCTCTCTTTTCTCGGGGCCTCTGCTGTGTCTAATGGAGCCTTCTCTGTTTCCTCACGTATCTGCTTCTCTGTGTGTTTACTTCCTGGGGTTCCAGCATCAAAAACTCCCACTCTCTCCTCTGTTGTGTGGTTTTCTCTGTGAGTCCCCATCCACCAAGGGAGCAGGGTTTCAACTTCCTACTGACATGGCCCAATCAAAGCCTTAATCATAATTTAATCAAGTAAAAGTGAAACCTCTGAATCCAATGCAATCTAATATGCCCAGAGGAACAGGCTAGTTCACAACCATAATCCAATATCTATTTTTGGAATTTATAAACAATATCAAACTGCTACATATGGCAAGAAACTCAACCACATAATGTGTGTGAGAAGCAGAAATAACATTTATGAACAGCTTACTTGGCAGCAGTGCAATCTTAGGTGCTTTAATTAATCTATCCAGCAACCATGTGAAAGGTGGTGGTTATTCTCATTTTACATGTGAACCAATAGACCCAGTGCGCAGTCCCATGGCCAGCAAGAGTGGAAGCTGGGGTTTGAAACCAACTTTTGATCCCAGAGCCCTAGCAAGTTAAGCTAGGAAGACATTGATTACATTTTGGACATTTCATAACCAAAAAGTAATTTTCACCAACTATTAGTTAACCCAAAACAAAAATGGCCACATTCCCTACAGGTTCTCGAATGATGGCTGTATTAGTCAGCCAAAGGGGTGCTAATGTGAAATACCAAAAATGGGTTGGTCTTTATAAAGGGTATTTATTTGGGGTAGAAGTCCACAGATATCAGGCCATAAAGCGTAAGTTTCTTCTCACCAAAGTTCATTGCCACGTGTTGGAGCAAGACAGCTGCCGACGTTTGTCAGCGTTCAGGCTTCTTGTGTTCCTCTCCTCCCAAATTATGTATTAGTCAGCCAAAGGGGTGCACAGTCCATTGCCACGTGTTAGAGCAAGACAGCTGCCAGCGTTTGCCAGGGTTCAGACTTCTTGTGTTCCTCTCTTCCTGGGGCTGCGTTTCTCTCTGGGCTTAGCTCTTCTGGTTCCTCCACAAGGTCAGCTGTAGCCTATCAGGCAAATGGCTCACTTCTCTTCTTCTGGGGCCTTTTCTCCAACATCAAAACTGCTTCTCAAAAACTGCTTCTACTCTGTTCTTTGCCTTACCTTTTATATTCGAATCCCCACCCACCACGGGGTGGGGCTCAACGCCCAACTGACGTGGCCCAGTCAACGCCCTAATCATAACTTAATCATGCCCAGATTAACAGATCAGTTTACAAGCATGATCCAATTATATTTTGGAATTCATAATTACAGCAAACTGCCCAACTGCAACAATGGCCAAGCCTCTAAGCTGTTTACTGCAAAGATTGCAAATATTTATTTTAAGGCATATAAGCAAAATCTCTTCTCTCTGAAGCTGAGAGAAGTATTTGTTTTTATTACTACGGAACACTTAGGGACATTCTGTTTGCAGTGGGAACAGAAAGAACCATTGCTTAAAAGAGTAATCATTTGGAGTGAATGGCTGAAGAAGAAGCGAAGAAGTAGAACTAGATCTAAGGTCCCTAGGAACCAGCTAAAGAACACATAAAAGGCTTGGGATCTAGGTTTTCCAGGGAAAGGCAAACTGGTGGAGAAAAAGTTGAAATGAGTTGTAACAAAGTTAGTTATTAATTTACGTAGGTGGATTTAAGAGATGAGATTAGGCTTTTGTTAGAAAAATTTCAGACCTTTGTTTGGCTGCTGTTCTGTATGAATTAAGATATGATCTGTGCAGCCAGTCTCCTTCTGGTATGAAAAGGATTGAGAAAAGGTTGCCTTATTAAATGTAAGGGCAGGCCCAGGCTGGCATTTTATGCCCTTCTATATCTGCATCTGTGTCTTGGGCTAGGGAAGGATTGGCCAGGAAACTGGAGTAAAGGAAATTCCAAGATTTAACCTCCTTTAGCAGCTTAAAAATTAAAAAAAAAAAACAATGTTACAAATTACTCAGTTGACACAAGATAATAACCACAATAACAATAAATCTGTTTTAATCGGCAATTAGACTCCCCCTTATTTTTGTCCATTCCTTAATCTTGAGGGATTTGGGACAGTGTCCACTGTCACTGCTTCAGGTTGAGAAGGGACACAGGTATTATGCGGCAGAGGAATGGAATTGTTTTGCTTGTAGTTAAAGATATTTGTTGTTTTTGCGATGGGGCTGGACCATCGTCATTTTGTTAGTTGTCCAGGGCTGGCCGGAAGAACTGAAGAGTGAGAATTGACCACATCCCTGCTGGATTTCAGGGCTCAACTGTCATAGAAACAATCGGAAGACTTTAAATCTCTGAGAAATAAACTTAACAAGTAAATTGAAAATTATAAGTTCAAATAAAAGAAGTAGAAGAATCATGATTAGGGGATTTATTTATAAGTACAGCCATGTTATACTGGGGAAATAGCTTTTTATATCTTCCCAGATCGAGCCTGCCAAGGGAGTGTTGATTTCATGTGGCCTTGTGGCTTGCCTCTGGTGTCAGGACGTCCCCAGGGCCCTCAGGAGCACTTTTGTTTGCGTGTTTGTTTATTGTGGTGGTTTGTGAAGTCTGGCTAAGACTTGCATAAGCATAACTTCCAGAATGACCTCCCAACTCTCTTTGAAATCTCTTAGCCATAAAAACTCTATTCCAGAGCTCTTGACCATCTTACTTGAAAAAGTAGCAGGACTTCCCCAGGTGGTGAAGTTCAATATATTTTTTAGTTACTGTGGGCCCTAAAATGTCAATGTTAATTGACAAGTAGAACATAATTTATATACCTAGTATGGTGTCAAGGAAATAGCATGACCATCGGAACCAGAAAGACCTGAAATCCAGTCCAATCTCTGCCATTTCTTTGTCTTCTATATGATCTTAGTCAAATCTCTCATCTTCATTGAATTGTAGGTTCCCTATCTGGAAAAAAAACAAAACAAAACCTTTCTCGCCAGATTTTTGTGATAATTAAATAAATTTTATGCCCATCTATATCTGTGTCTTTATCTATGTGTATATATTTACATCTACATTTATCTAGATATCATCTCTATGTATATGTATAACTACATCTGCATCTATCTCTATCTCTCTCTCCATCTCTATATATCTACATCTATAACCATATTATCATTTACATCTACATCTAATTTATATCTATAATAATTTTTATCACCATCTGTGTCTATTTGGTGCCTAAGTACTCTATGAAAGTTAGTTTGCCTTCTCTCTTCCTTGTATTATTTATTTATTTATTATTTTTAAAGAAGTTTTAGAATATATAAATGTTACATTGAAAATATACAGGATTCCCATATACCCCACTTCTTCCCCCTCCCACACTTTCCCCCATTAACAACATCTTTCATTAGTGTGGTACATTTGTTACAACTGATGAACACATATTGAAGCATTGCTACTAAGCATGCTCTATAGTTTACATTACAGTTTATACTTTGCACCACACAACTTTATGGGTTTTGACAAAATGTATAATGGCTTGTATCTGTCATTACAATGTCATGCAGAACAATTGCAATGTCCCCAAAATGCCCCATGTTACATCTATTCTTCCCTCTCTTTCCCTTCAGAACCTCTGGTGACCACTGTCTTTATATCAATGTTACAAGTTTTCCATTACTAGAATAACAATAAGTCTACTTTAGTACACAGTTGCAATCCCCCCTTGTGTTTGTTCATTCCTCAATCTTGAGGATTTGGGGATGATGATGTCCACTTTGCTTCTGATTGAGAGGGAGGTTTAGATCCCATGGGGCAGATGGGTGGAACGGTCTTGCTTGCAGTTATAGATACTTTCTGTTTTTGGGGTTGGCATTTCCATCATCATTCTTTTGTTAGTTGTCCTGGGATAGTCCAATGAACTGGAGGGTAGGTGTTGGCTGCAACTCTGCTGAGATTCAGGGCTCAGTCAACATATAAACAGCCAGAAGATTTAAGTCTCTGGCACACATATTTACCGGGTATAGTGCTAATATTCTATTTATTTTTAAATTTAGTCAATATGTATTAAATGTTTGCTTCATGCCATCAATATGCGAGTTTCTGAAGACGATGAAAAGGTGATTAAGACCCAGACACTAGTAGGTATTTTATTGGATTCATTTTTGAAGAAGTTTTAAATCTTCTAACAGAAGGGTGACAACTGTGGCAGGGGAAGGTCATTGGTGTGGGGTGTTAGTGAAGGGGGATACATGGGAGAGAGTTCACCCGGGTATACATATAAGGCATATAAATGTGTTCAAATGTTCATGGGGCATAGTCACGGTATAGGGAGATTCACACAATAAATAAAAAATGTCAAATTCCCATCCAGTAGAGCTCTGCCACATTCTCTGATGGAACAACAAGAATGCCCCAAGTACAGGGACATTGACTTGTGAAGGAGGATGGTCCATTGAAGGACCCTTGATATTGATGACTATGCTTACGAGCCTTTGCTCTTGAAATGGAAACTTAGCCTAGTAACATAGAAGAGTTAGCTATGGGGAGCCTCCGTGCTGCTCAAATGTGGCCTCTCTCTAAGCCGAACTTAGCATATAAAAGCAATAACTTCCCCCCAGCGTGGGACATGACTCCATGTGCCAGCTGAGCCCTGAATCTCAACGGAGTTGCAACACCTACTCTCCAGTTCAATGGACTCACTTAGGACAACTAACAGGGAGGAGATGATGGACAAAAAACATACCAAGGAACCGAGAGTGCCTACAACTACAAGCAAGAGTGTCCCATCCATTGGATGTATGGGTTCGAAGCCCCCCTCAATTAATGGTGGAGTGGGCATCAACAGCCCAGAGTCCTTAGGATTGGGAAATGAACTATGGACTAAAATAAAGTTATTAGTTTTCTACTATAGACTTATTGTGATTCAGGCAATGGAAGAAATACCATTGTGCAGGCAGTGACCCATGAATGTTCTGGGATTAGGGAGAGGAAAAAACAGGTATAATAGGGAAGCATTTTCGGGACTTGGGAATCATCCTGAGTTACATTACAATGACAGATACAGGCCATTATATATCTGGCCAAAACCTACAGAGTCGAATGGGAGAGAGTGTAAACTACAGTGTAAACTATAATCCATGCTTAGTGGCAATATTCCAAAATGTGCTTATCAATTGTAATGAATGTATCATACTGATGAAAAGATGTTGCTAATGTAGGAAAATGTGGGAGGTATGGGGAGCAGAGCATATGGGAATCCCTTATATATTCTCTGTAACATTTATGTAATTGGAGTATCTTTTAAAAAATAAAAAAAGAGCTGGGGGGAAGACCCAGACATTGGGGAGCAGTTGTAGTTCTAATGGTTGAGTGCCTGCTTCCCATGTACAAGGTCTGGGTTTGTTCCCCAGTACTTACTAAAAACAAAACAAAACAGAACAAAACAAAACACCCAGACACTGTCCTTAAGAAGTTAAAGAGAGAAACAGACATTTAGACTGCATGGTGCTAAATATTACATAGTTTCAGAAAATTAGTTGCGATTGTTAGATTCAGTCATCATCAGCTTGTTGTACTGGGGGTTATGGCATGACCTGTCATTGAACCATGCAACCTACCTTGTACAGGATATTGAAGAAATATGCTACAAAAAAAAAAAAAAAAAAAAAAAAAAAAAATACAGAAAACACAGGATCTATTTTTCTTTTCATTAGAAGACACTGTGTTCTTTTCAATCAGAACTAAGTTACAATTTTGCCTGTTTTGCAGGAGTCACTCTGGAGAACTGTGTTTATTTACATGACATTCCAAATTTGTTTCTGCTATCTGGACAGTCTACTCAGCTCTTTCCTCTGTATCTGTCTACTCTTCTTCCTTCCTCTTACACTTCCTCCTTCTCTCTCCTCTCTCATGTTCATTCACTGAACAAAATTTTATGTTTCCTACTACATGCCATACTAGGCATTGAGGATACAACAGTATTAAGGGAGCATAGACAATAGAAAAGCCAGCAAATAAATATATAATATGACAGCTGGGCATAAGTTAAGGAATAAAAAACAGGGTAAAGGAACAGAAAGTGACATGGGTGGAGGAAAATGTGCACTAGTTTAGGTCAAGGAAGTTCTTTCAGATGAGGTGACATTTAAGCAGAGATCTGAATGCAGTAAGGGACCTAGACATCCACATGTCTGGGAGAAAAGAATTTTAGGCAAAAGGAACAATAAAGGCAAAGGCCCTGGGATGAGATCAGCAAAGATACTAGGGTGCCTGCGGTGGAATGAGCAATGGGGAAAGATGAAGAAGATGAGATCAGAGAAATGGTGTGCATGCCCTATTGGGCAAATCAGGAAGGGCTTTGTAGGCTTCAGGAGAATTTTGGATTTTATTCTGAGTAAGATGCGAGCACACTATGATTGTGTGATTGAAGTGATATCTCTGCTGCAAGGAAAATAAGTTAGGGCAGAAAAGAAGGACAATTGTGGAAGTTGGAAGACCTGTTAGGAGGAAGTTGGAAGACCTGTTAGGCGGTGAGGGCAATTGTCTAGGTGAGAGGTGATGGGGGAGGGGACTGCACTAGCATGGTAGCATTAGATGTTCTGTAATTCTGGATAAGGCGCAAGAAGAAAAATAAGTAGTAAGTAACCCCACGATTTTTGGCCTGAGTAAGTGACAGAATGGAATTTCCATTTACTGAATTGGGGGGGGAAACTGAAAAAGGAATAGGTTAGAAATGGTGGGAAATCAAGATTTAGAACTGAGCTATATTACGATGATATCCAAGTAGAGATCCAATTAGAAGAGAGGTCTAACCTGAAGATAAAATTTTGAATATGTCAGCATATAGATGGTTATAAAAGCCACGGAACAAGATGAAATCACCCTTGTTGAGAAATCAGTTGACCATAGATGTATGGGTTAATTTCTGGACTTTCAACTATATTCCTTGGGTTGATATGTCTATCCTTAGGCCAGTACCACAATGTCTTGGTTACCATTGCTTTGAGAAGTATGAGTTCTCCTACTTTTTTCTTCTTTTTCAGAATTATTTTGGTTATTCTGGACCCCTTGCAATTCCATATGAATTTTAGAATTAGCTTGTCAATTTCTGCAAAGAAGTCAATAGGAATTCTGGTAGGGATTGTGTTGAATCCGTAGATCAATTTGGGAAGTATTGCCATCTTAAAATTGGGGTGGTTTGAATCTGTATGTACCCCAGAAAATCATGTTCTTAAACTTAATCCACTCCTATGGGTGTGAACCCATTGTAAGTAGGATATTTTGATGATATTACTTTGGTTAAAATGGGGCCCACCTCAATCAGGATGGGTCTTAATCCTATGACTGGAGTGTTTTATAAGCAGAATGAAATTCAGACAGATAGAAAGCCTGAGGGAGCAGTCAGAAGCAGAACATCAACAGAACCTGGAAGGCAGGAGAGACCAGGAGAGGCTGCCACATTCCTTGCCATGAGACAAGCTAAGCACCAAGGATCGCTGGCAGCCAGCTTCAAACACCACAGTCTTTGGGGAGAAACCATTGCCTTGATGATGCCATGATTTGGACTTTCTCTTAGCCTCAAAACTGTGAACAAATAAATTCCCATTGGGAAGCGGCTGTGGCTCAATCAGTAGGGCTCCCGTTTACCATATGGGAGGCCTCAGGTTTGGTTCCCGGGGCCTCCTGGTGAAGGCAAGCCCGCCCGCACGGCGTGGTTGGCTGACCCAGCGAGCACAAGCAGCAAGGGGGGGATAAATGAATAAATAAATAAAATCTTAAAAAAAAAAAAAAAAAAAAGAAAAAAAAAATTCCCATTGATTAGGTGGACCTATTGCGTGATATTTGCTTGAGCAGTCGAGGAAACTAGAACAATGTTAAGCCTTTGATCCATGAACATGTGATGTTTTATTTTTACTTGGATCTTCTTTAATTTCTTTCAACAATGTTTTATAATTTCAGCATATAAGTTTTGCACCTCTTTGGTTAAATTTATTTCTAAATATTTTATTATTTTTGAATGAAATTGTTTTCTTAATTTTGTTTTTGGGTTGTTCATCACAAGTGTATAGGAATAAAATTGATTTATGTGTATTGATCTTGTTTCCTGAAACTGTACTAAACTCATTTATTATATCTAATAGTTTTTCAATGGAGTTCTTAGGATTTTCTATACACAAGATCATGTCTTCTGTAGATAGAGATAATTTTGTTTCTTCCTTTCCAGTCTGGATATTTGTGATTTCTTTTACTTGCCTAATTTCCATTGCTAGAGTCTCTAGTACAATGTTGAATAGAAGTGTTGAGAGTGGGTATTCCTTTTCTTCTTTCTGATCTGAGAGGGAAAGTATCCAGTCATTCACAATTAATTATATTAGCTGTGGGTTTTTTGCAGATGCCGTTTATCAAGTTGAGGCAGTTCCTTTCTATTAGAAGTGTTTGTTTGTGTTTTGTTTTTGTTTTTTATCATGAAAGGGTTTTGGATTTTGTCAAATGCTTTTTTTCTGTGCACATTGAGATGATCATGTGCATTTTGATTTTTATTCTGTTGATATGATTTATTATATTAATTGATTTTAGTTGTTAATCTTGCATTCCTGGGATAAACCCCATTTTGTCATGGAGTATAATTCTTTTTAAATGTTGCTGGTTTTGGTGTGCTAGTATTTTGTTGAAGATTTTTGCATCTGTAGTTTTCTTGTGATGTTTTTGTCTGGTTTTGGCATCAGAGTATATAATGAGTTGGCAATAGTTCTTCTATTTTTTGGAAGAATTTGTGAAGAATTGGGATTAGTTCTTATTTAAATACCTGGTAGCATTCAGCAGTGAAACCATCTGGGCCTGGGCTTTTCTTTTTGGGTAGTTTTCTGATTACTAATTAAATATCTTCACTTTTTATAGGTGGAGAGATACCTATTCCTTCTTAAGTTTCAGTGGTAGCCTTTCTAAGAATTTTTGATTTCATCTAGGTTATCTAATTTGCTGGTGTACCATTTGTTAATAGTATTCCTTTACAGTCCTTATTATTTCTGTAAAGTCAGTACTAATGTCCTCTATTTCTTTTCTGATTCTAGAAATTTGAGTCTTTTCTGCCCCCCCCCCCCCCCAGTTTATCTAGCTAAAGGCTTGCCAATTTTGTTGATCTTTCCAAAGAACCAGCTTTTGGTTTCACTATTTTCTCTATTGCTTTTCTGTTCTCCATTTCATTATTTTCTGCTTTGGTTTAGTTTAGTTTGCTCTTTTCCCCCCCGTGTCTTAAGGTGGAAGGTTATTGATTTGACATCTTTCTTCTTTCTCAATACAGGCATTTACAACTATAAATTTCCCTCCAAGCCCAATTTTAGCTGTATCCCATATATTTTAGAATGTTGTATCTTCAGTTTCATTCATCTCTAAATATTTTCTGATTTCCTTTTGATTTCTTCTTTGAGCCATTGGTTGTTTAAGAGTATGTTTTTATTTTTTATTTTTTTATTTTTTTATTGTTTGTTTGTTTGTTTTTTTTACCGGGAGGTTCCGGGGATCGAACCCGGGTCCCTCCATATGGGAGACGGATGCCCAACCAGTTGAGTATGTTTTTAATTTCCACATATTTATGAATTTCCCCCAAATTTCCCTGTTATTTATTTATTTGTTTTTTTTTTTTGAGGTACCAGGGACTGGGTATTGAACCTGGGTTCTTGTATGTGGGAAGCCGGTGCTCAACCACTGAGCCACATTCACTTCCTTGAGTTGGTTTTTTTTGTTTGTTTGTTTTGCTTGTTGTTTGTTTTTGTTTTTTTTTTCAGGAGGCACCAGGAACTGAACCCAGAACCTCCCATGTGGGAGGCAGGCACCCAGCTGTTTGAGCCACATCTGCTCCTTGTTATTAATTTTTAATTTCATTCCATTGTGGCCAGAGAACATATTTTGTATTAATTCTTTCCTTTTAAATTTTTAGTTTTTTATGTCCTGGCATATGGTCTATCCTGAAGAGTGTTCCATGTGCACTTGAGAAGAATGTTGTTGGGACAAGTGTTTTAGGTCTGCTTGGTTTACGGTGTTGTTCAAATTCTTTATTTTCCTCCTTGATCTTAAGTCTAGTTGTTCTATTCATTGCTAAAAAGTGGGGTATGAAATCTGCAACCATTGCTCTTGAATTATCTATTTCTCCCTTCATTTCTGTCTGGTTTTGCTCCATGTAATTTGGTATTCTGTTATTAGGTTCATATATGTTTATAATCATATCTTCCTGATAAAAGGGTCACTTTTATCATTATAAAATGTCCCACTTTATCTCTAGTACCATTTTGTTTGTTTGTTTGTTTTAAAGTCTATTTTGCCTGATATGTGTATAGTCACTCTAGCTTTCCTGGGGTTGCTGCTTACATGATGTATCTTCTTCATCCTTTTACTCCCCATGTATTTGTGTCTGAATCTAACCTGTGTCTTTCATAGACCATCTTATAGAGACACTCATATTTGGGTCATGTTTCTTTATTCAGTCTGACAATCTCTGCTTTTTGATTGGATTGTTTAACCATTTACATTTAATGTTATTATTTCTATAATTGGATTTATATCTATCTTACTTTTTCCCCATGTCTCATGTATTTTTTTTCCTCTTTTCCTCCTTGCCTGCTTTTCTGTTTGGCATTGAGTGAATATTTTCTAATGTAGTTTTTGCATTTTATTAAATGTGCTGTCATATGGCATTCTTCTCTCTGCCTGTGTGTCCAAATTTCCCTCTTCTTACAAGGACCAATCAAATAGAGTTGAGGCCCACCCTAATCCAGATTGGCCTCATCTTAACTAATCACATCTTCTAAGATCCTATTTTCAAATAAGTCACATTCACGGGACTTGGACGTTATGACTTGAACTTATCTGAATGCGGGGACACAATTCAACCCATAATAGTCATATAGCCTCCACTATGGACTACAGCTTAATAAATGCTCAATTCACACCAGGACACAAGTCTTCCCCTTAGAAAGATCCTCCCTTTCACTCCAAGCCAGAAGAAAAAAGTTATCTAATTGAAACTGGTTGAAACTTCCGGGATCCACCTCCTTCCTTTGATGCAGACAGGGGTAGAAAAAATGAAGATAGGACTTGGAGAAATAGAGCATCTCTGAGTGTTGGAGGAGTAATAGCGTCCCACTGAGCTACGGTCTGGCTGATTCCCTTATTTACCCTCTCTCTGATCCTCCCTGAACCACCCTAATTCCCAAACTTGGAAACAACACCTGAGGAACTTGCTGGAGGAGGTAACAGACTTCTCCGCGAGGCCGGGAGACTCTAGGCGCCTCAGAGAGGACTTGCCAGGCTTCTCACCCAGCTTAGCAGGGCCTTGGCCCCCAGCCTCGTGTCCCGCGGACGGCTGCTCCGGGGGTGGCATGAGCACCAAAGCACACGAGGAGGGACCCCCCACCAGCCGGCTGCTGGAAGACATCAGGCGGCGGCTGATGCGCGCCTTCCGTTGGGCGGTTCACCGCGGGGGCTCCAGGAGGGCTCGGGAGGCGGCGGTGACAACTGCAGCGGCGGCGGTGACAACTGCAGCGAAGGCGGCGCAGGCGGCGGCGGCGGCGGGGCAGGAGGAGCAGGGCCAGGCGCGCGTGGAGGGCGCCCTGGCCGGGCTGCGCGCGGAACTGGTAAGCCGCTCTCGGTCGCCCGCTCTGTGGTCTCCTTCAGCTCAGAGCCGCGGGCGGCGCAGTCCAGCCCCAAGCACTCAGGGAAGACGCGGGGAGGCTATTCCCAGGGAGGGAGGGAAAGAGCGCAGTGAGGCAGATTGGGCACTGGCGGGCCACCTTCCCGGGATCGCCAGCTCACAACCCGACGCGGTGTTGGTCTCTCTACCTCCCCAGCAGCATCTGGGACGGAAGGGGCCCCGCAGGACCCAGGTTGACCGAGCCCGTCGGGGCGGACACAACCAAGACTCCAAGCTGTTCTATACTTTGCTGCACTATAGCGAACTTTGAGTCTGGGCAAGTATGGGGTGAGAGGAGGAAATATGAATGAAATAAATGATAGGGTTTTTTTTTTGTAAAATTGTAGCTTTAAAAAATTATGCAGTTATTAAACAGGTGGAAGCATAGGTAAAATTTTTAGATTTTTTTTCTAATTAAAAAATTTCCAAGTTAAAATTTGAAAATGACAAAATGAATACAGCAATTCAAAGGCTAAAATGGTGCTATGTGGGAGTTGATGTGGCACAGGCCGTTGAGCGCCTGCTTCCCACATGGGAGGTCCTGGGTTCTCTTACCATGCCTCCTAAAAACAAACAAACAAACAAACAAACAAACACAAACAACAAGCAAACAAATGAAAAAACCAACTCAGGGGAACTGATGTGGCTCAATGATTGAAAGCCTCCTCCCACCTAGGAGGTCCCAGGTTCCATCTCCCATCCCAGTACATTGGAAAAAAAAAGTGCTGTGTATAAATGGGTGTAGTGGAGACTCGATTTGGAAAATTCTGCTCCTTTGCATTAAATACTAATACAATATTATCCACTATTTTAGAACTGATTCAATCATCAGTAAATTGTCCATCTTGAGAACCAAGAAGAACCAGATTATTTTTTTCTTCTTTCTGAGTTTAAGAAGGGCAATAGGGTAGTAAATCTAAGTTTACTCTTGCTAACAATCTAAGCCTGACTAGAGTTGTATTATCTTTGGTTCAGCCACGTGGAAGAAACACCTGGTTCTCATTAGGTGCTTGAACAGTGGGGTAGAGGACAGTAGAGACAGATTCAGGCCTGAAGGGAGTGTGCTGTAGACTAGGACACCAAACTGGAAGGCTGAGACCTGGCTCAACCCGCATCTCTCTGTGCCTCTGGCCAGGGATATGTCACACCTCCTCCCTCTGCCTCAGTTGATTCATATTTAAATTCAGTGAAGAGATTATATTGAATAAGCTCTGAATAACCTTCCAATTTTAACATTCTAACAAGTTGCCCCAGCAGGAGTTTTAGGCAAGTAATATATTGGTGTTGGGGTGGGTAGGAGGTGGGGAATCAAATTCTACACAGATGAAGATTCAAATCCCAATGATAACTGGCCTTTTGGCTTTGAGAATGTTAATGAGCAAGTTTGAATTTTAGTTTACTCATCTGTAAAATGGAGGTCGTCTCAGGATTGCTATAAGGGTATGAGTTAAAGTTATATGAAGTGCCTCGGACACACACTTTAATAGTGGCTCTTATTGTTGAGATAATTATTATTAAAGATTCTGGAGACTGTCAAAAAAAAAAAAAAAAGGACAAATGCATATGCATCAAAAATTGTTTATGTCATTTGCACCTAAGGTCAAAGGTTTATCCCCGAAGGAAACAGAGAATTTTACACGTAGGTAGATATAGATACTGTGTTGCTGGGCCACAGACCCTGGTCAACATCTTGGCTAACCATTTCACCAATGTGTATGACGAGTCACGAAGAAGAGGCAAATGAGTGTGATGGTTCAGCTTAACATCATCACTTGAAGTAGTTTCTTTCTTTTTTTTTTTTTTAAAGATTTTATTTATTTATTCATTTATCCCCCCCTTGCTGCTCGTGCTCGCTGGGTCAGCTAACCACGCCATGCGGGTGGGCTTGCCTTCACCAGGAGGCCCCGGGAACCGAACCCAGGGCATCCCATATGGTAAACGGGAGCCCTACTGATTGAGCCACAGCCACTTCCCAGTAGTTTCTAATAATAGGCCATTAACTGGATTTCTAAAAGAACCAGTGTAAATCCATACCCATACGTACATGTATCATATATTAGGATGATATTTGTACAAGGAACAATGGTGAACAAGATCAAATTAATTTAGAATTGTGTGTGGTTGCTGTTTGTTAGGTTTAATTATTTTGTTTGAGTTGGTCTTAGTGGGACATATTGATTTCTAAGGTCTGTGCGTGGATTTCAGGGGTTCTAGCTACCTAAACTTGTATGCAAAATTTTGTATATGCATAAAGTGCATTTTTTTTTCCTCAGAGAGGGTTCATAGCTTTCATGAGATTCTCAAAGGGATCCATGATTATAGAAAAGTTAAAGAAGCATCAGTGTTGTGTATATTAGAAAAATTTATATTTATATACAAATAAATATATAAATATTTATTTAGAGAAGGTGTAGGTTTACAGAAAAATCGTGCATTAATGTGGTACAATTCATTAATGAACATTTTCATAATTATAATGGTAGTATTAATTATAGTCCATTGTTTACAATAGGGTTCACTGTGTTGTTCACTCCTTTTTTTAAAAAAAAAGATTTATTTATTGCTTTACTTTTATCTTGCTTGTTTGTTGGATATTCATTTACTTCATCCTTTGCTCGTTCTTGCTATCAGAGAAGTGGTACCAGGTGCTGAAGAATAATAGGAAATGTCTGAAAGGAAAACATAAGGGTACTTTGATCTAATGATTTTATTTTGCAAGTTAGGACAAGGCCACTGATATTTTATTTTTACCAGCAGAATACCCTTGTTTATCCTGTAGTGGTTTCATGGGTTAGTTGATGAAGGGATTTAAACAATGAGAGCAAGATCCTCACGAATTACATTGAAACAAAATCTTAATTTAAGAAATTTGCAAATGGTTGATTATAAGTTTTCAGCTGTAATAGAATGTATGTTGGATTAAGCTTTCTTGAACTACTTCTTGGATAAATTGGCCTAATGATCTATTTTTTTTAATACACGAAGACCTTGATAAACCCCCATTGGAGGAGGGTATAAATCAGCTTTGCTGTGTAACAGATTTTGTTCTAGAGTGAAAAGTGTTAGGTACATGTGCCTCTGAGGTGTTGTTGAAGGTTTTTGTGCAGCAGGGAGACCATTTAAAATCCTGAAAACTGGAAATGACAAGTAATCAAGTAAATGGGTCTAGGTCCCGAATGCTCAGGTGGCCTCGGGCAGTTACTCTATAGCCCAGAAAGCTCATAAAAATAAATGATTTCATCGCGGATCACATGCCATTGCTTGAAAACAGCCTTCCATGCATAGGTATTTTTCATATGGACAGCTTTGTGCATCAGCTATTTTTGTTTTCATTTCAAGGCCATTTCCAAAGCTATTTGTATATCCGGACTTTACCTTGTTGTATAGAAAGTCAGTTTTATAGCCAGGTCAAACAGAACTAGAGAATAAGATGAGAAATACAATTTTCCTGATATCTTATTTTCCTTACCTACAAACTCCTTATTTTTCCTGTGCAGTCAAAGAGCGGTTTCCTTTGATCTCTATCTCAGGCTAATAAAAAATCCTTAATCTTTCTCCAACTTTTAGCTGGAAATGCGTTTCCAAAACCGCCAGCTGACCAGAACGTTACTGGATTTAAACACGAAAATGCAGCAATTGAAAAAGGAATGCGAACTGGAAATTGCATCAGAATCGCAAAGCCTGGAAGATAATGCTGTGAACCTGGAATAAGGAAATGCGTATTTGAAGATCTGAACTCTAAAAATAATATAGACAATTCTGACAGTAACATTATGGATGCTTTGCATGCTGAAAATTTAGATGCCCTGGGGAAGTGACAGAAAACATCTAAGAAGGGGAAGAGAGAAAATAGTGTGTAATCAAGTTTTAAATTTATTCATTGCTTTGCCTGGGAAATAAATGTAAAAAAAATATACCGAGTTGTGCTTAATGCCAATTTCCAGCATTCTGTGATGCCAGCTTAACTTTCTGGCATTACTCAAACTTCAGAATCTCTGGTTGATTTACTTGATTATTCTTGGTGTGTCTGTCCAGTGCCTGTCCGGTATTCCCATTTTTTGGAGAATTACTTCTACCTGGATTCCAATCATGCCCTTTAAGTAGAGTCTGACATCCAGGGTACCCCACCTCCCTGATAAAATCATGCAAATCAAGGTAGGCAGATCAGGTTTGTTCTCAGGATTTTTTGAACTGGAACTAAAGGAAGAGAGAATTCCCTGATGGTAGAAGCTGTGGGATGGGAGGTTTGGAAGCTGCCAGTGGCCACCATGTGAGAAAGCACAAGCTTTAATGAAGGGTGTTGAAACTGAATCACCAAAAGCACAGAATGAAAGGAAGAGCAGTCTACCTTTTTCCTGGGATTGAGCTGTATAAAAGCCCAGGCCTTGCTGCCCTTTAGCTACATGAAATACTATGGTAGCCTCCTGATAAAGGCTCCTTGTGCCTAAGTCAGTTTGAGTTGGTGTTTTATGACTTATCTCCAAAAGATGACTTTTGCTGTTTTTAGGAGTTGAAATGGCTTATTGTTGAATTAGCATGTCTAACTATATCATAAAAGTGCTGTCTTTTTAATGCAAAAAATAAAGATAATAAAAATAGTTGATTGGAGTGATATCAAAGTTCTTTGTAAAAATAAAGATTAATTTATAAAAATGTTTGTAGTTTTACCATTTCATTAGCAATAAATCATTTCTGAAGACAAAGGAGAACAGAATGGACATGTTTTTTCTCTTTTTAAAATAAATACAAATAGTTTTTTTGTGTGTGAAGATTTGAGAATGAACTGAACCAAATTTAGCTTTGTCCTTAACCTTTTAAAAATTTTTTTCTGGAATGAATAAATTATTCTAGCCCATTGGTCCTGATTTTTTTCCCTCTGTAAAACTGAGGTCTTAGCATGTTCTACTTTTAGGACATTGTCAGATGAGCAGTAGGCAATATTCTGAAAGCCATTCAATGGATTTTTTTAGATATTCTGCATATGAACTCTTGACCTATAGATAGATATGGGCTGATATCTTAAATTTTATTCATAAAACAGATTTCCTATATATCTCTTCTTAAAATCATAGAACTTCTGAGGGAAAAGTTGAAGGAATTCCTTGTGATATCTTCTTTGAAAAAGATTCTGCTTAAATAAATATTGGGGCAGTCATTCTCAAGTACATTTTTAAGGTTACTATTTATAAATCATTGTAATTTTGTGTTCAGAATATACTCAAGTTGATTCATTTATAAGCTCAATTCCTTACAGAATAAAGATCCACTGACATTGGCTAGTATTCATGTGAATAATTTGATTATACTGATTTGCTTGTACTATATGGGGGAATTGGAAGAAAGAAAATTTAAAAGAGAACTTCCGAAAATGGATGCATTGTTTTTCACTTTTTTAGATTAAAAAATAAGTCCACCATTTTATGGCAAAGTTATTGGTCACCACTTCTTTTACTCCCCTACAGTTCAGTGATAAACTTTGGATCCCTCTATCTTTTAGGGGTGACAGCTGGAGAAATAAAATGAGAAAATCTTTGTTTCAAAAGTATCTTAGTTCTGGAAGTCCTTATCAGTATAGTTGGCCTATGATATTAGGGGTGCAATATGGAAAAAGCATGGGAGCTTGATATGCTGAACACTATCATTAATAAATGTTGTATTTTGTCTCTCTTCATAAAATAAATTCTGATGAAATAGGATATCCTTTGTCATTTTGTTAAGGTAGCAGAAATGAGATGACTGTTTTCATAAATATTTTTCCTTTGGCATGGTGCTCAGCTGTTGTTAGCTTGCTGGACTGTGATCTCATCAGCTGTGGAACATGGGAATTCAGGGGGCAAACTTTTTAAAGGGGTGTGAGAATGGCCTATAATTGTTACATTTTCCCTCTTTCCAGGGTTTTACAATAAGCTTGAACAACAGTGTGACATTTTAAAGAAATATTAGATGGAAGGGACCAAACTACTACCAGCTGGAGGGGAAAATGAGAAAATAATTATAACCTAAATTATGCATCAGGGAAGTATTAACTGGAAAAGCTGAAGAAAGTAAGGGTTTCATAACTATAGTGGATAGGAAGGGCCAAAAGATGAGAAACAAAAAAAGAAAGGAAGGAAGGGAGGGAGGGAGGGAAGGAGGGAGGGAGGGAAGGAAACAAAAACAGTTTACTGAGGAAAAAAAAATGGTGCAGCTATTTCAAATGCACAATTTCTCAAAGCTTTAATTATGGGAGAAAATAAAAACTTGTTAGCAGGAAATGGGCCTTTACTAGATGATTCTTAATTTGGCACCTGCTCTTGTTTAGCACCTACAAGTGAGCAGGTGCCAAATTAATTATGAAAATTAGGAGCATTGCACAGGTTGCTAGGCATTAAATTCCTTTACGGGTGGCCCGGATGAATCCGTGTTTTATATGGCATGCCAGACTGCTTCAGTAACAAGTGCTTCCGGAGCTTCCTGCCTGGGGACAACTGAGTCTGCCGGTTGTGAGTAACTCCATGACGGTTGTGCTTGCACCAGTGTAATTACACGAATCCTACCTGCCCTGATCTCTTCCCTGGCAGGGTACTGGCCACAGCTCAGTCATCAGCGCTGTTTGCTTATTGCTGCAGTCACTGCTGGGGACCCTGCATGCCTTGGGCCTGGCATGAAGTTCCTCCAGGTCCAACTGCTTTCTCTCTTGGTCACTTTTGTTGCTGCTGCCGCTGTCTCTCCTTCCTCTTTGGCCACAATATTACCAAGGGTTATGATTGGGTTATGGTAGGGTTAGAAATGTGGTTAGGGTAATGGTTGAACCTATGCCACTCTGCCTGTCCCAGGTCCGGCAGCCTCTTGTTCCACCACTTTAGTCTGAGATGGGTAGATACCTCTTATAGCAGCTTGTAAGGTGCTGCTTCTCGGAGGCTGTGGCTCTCACTGCTTCCTGGTCCTGGCACTGAAGGATGTTGGGGATTAGGAGGTTCTACTTCTTCCAAGGAGCAATGGAAGAAAAGGAATGCCACCACTTTTCTATTCTGAGGTCAGTGCAGGAAGGATCATTGGAATGTAATGATAATAATGGAACAATCAAAGATACCAGCTACCATTCCTGGGTCAGGTGTTGTACTAAGGGCTCTTCCTGTATCAGCTCACTTAATCCTCACAAAGATTTGTAGAAGTCTAGGACACGCTTTTGGAGTCATTGGGCATTGGAATTTCATCCTGGCTCTGCCACTTACCAGCTATATGACCTAAGGCAAATTATTTTAAGTTTTTTGGGTCTGTTTAAAGAAGCTAATGAGAATGGTACCCATCTTATTTAAACCTTGAGGAGCCATTGAAGAGCCCAAACCAGGCTTGGGAGATTGAGTCAGTGACTCTTCTTCTCATATCTTCAGTTTCTTCTTCCCATTTATTCAGTTCTCACATGATCTCACCATTCATTGGAACTTAGACCTTTCATGTGCCTCTTTCTTCATAACATCTTTGTTTTTCTTTAATGCTCTGCTGCCTACTTTCTCTTGTGATGTTGACTCTCAATCTCATTTGTTGATTGATTAATTTATTTACCAAACATGGAAATAGGCAGTGGGGAGATATGAAATGAATATTAACTACTAAAAAAAATATTAACTACTACTTAAACAGGATTGTGTGCTTTTATGACTTAATTCTCCCAACAACACTGTGAGTTGGAACTATTATTTTTCCTTCCTTCCTTCCTTCCTTCCTCCCTCCCTCCCTCCCTCCTTCCTTCCTCTCTTTCTTTTTTGTGAGAGTCAGTATTAGAAGTTATGCAACTTGCCATGGCTCACTCAACTATAAAATGGGGTTGTCAAAATTTGCATCCAGAGTTGGATGTTGTTCTTGCTCTTGAGACCCTCCCAATCTAATGGGAGAGACCCAAGAACAAGTGAATAAATTCAATATATAACAGAAGCATATAGGAAGTGCTAGGGATGCTTTTTGTAAGAGTCAAAGAAGGCTTCATTGAGAACATGCTTCCAAATTATTTCTTGTGCAAGCCTTGGAAGAAAAGCACTCATTTCATGGCTTGCATTCTACATAAACTAGTTGGATGATCCTAGACAAATTTCTTCATCCTATTTGAGTCTTGTTTTTCTTATTTGAAAATAAGAGCCTCTAACACATTCCTCTAATTTGAAAATCTCAATTCTATTGTAATCCTGCCTGCTTGTTAACTGCCTCTTCAATCACCCCTGCTTTGTCCAGACTTTCTGATACAGGCGATAAGGCTGGGTGAGCTGCTGAGAGTTTATCACTGGCTCCTGGCCAGGAAGTAGACTCTCCCGGTCCTAGCCGTTCCCTTGATAGTCCTAGTGGTTGCTGCTTTGATGATGACAGGAAGCAATTTTTGTCACTCTTGGATACTCTTTGCTCTTCTCACCCACATTTTTACTTCAGAGGGAGAAGAGCATCACTCAACCCTTTTGGGTGTTGTGAGTTTAGAAGCAGCCCCAGGGTTACCTGCTTGCAGACACCCATTGATTGAGAAGCAGGGCAGTGTGAGGTCAAGGGTGCAACCTCTGGAGCCAGACGATTGAGGTTGAATTGTGTCTCCTTCACTTCCTCAGTATGTTACATGACATTTCTGTGATTCAGCTTGCTTATCTGTAAAATGATAACAACCATACCTACCTCATGGGTTTGTCATGAGGAGCTAATGGTTATACATGTGAGGTGTTTAGAGCAATACAAGGTAAGAATTCAAATAGAGTTCCTTATTATAACAGCCTACCCAACAGGCATTTTCCTCATGTTTCTTGCCTATTGGAAGTGCCCGATTCCAAGGTAAACACTGAGAATGACAGTTACTCATTTTTCTTAACCCCCCTTGCAGCTCAGGATTGTCATGTGTCCCAGTTCTGTCCAAAAAGACATTAAGGGAAGTCCACTGGGGGATTTCTGGGAAACATTTTCCTTCCTGACAAAAGTAAAGATTGGAGGTAAGCTCTCTTCCTCCCTACATCTTCCTTTCTTGCTTATGAGCATTGTCACATGAGGTTGTAAAGCTGGGACCTACTGCAGCTGCCCTGTGACCAAGATGGGAGACATATGGACACTAAGGATGGGAGGATGGAAAGATGAAAAGAAGCAGTGTCCTTGATGATGTCTTTAAGCTGCTGAAACTAACCCTGAGTCTGCTTACCTATGGCCAATGTTATGCGAGACAATGAAATAATAATAAAACCCAAGTGTTTAAGCCATTTTTATTTGGGTAATCAGTTCCTTGCAGCCAAAAATATCCTGACACACTTGAATCTCAACAACCTCCTGGGATGAAAGGTCACCATGGTAAAATTTCTGATTGTAACTGAATCATCATCAGAAATGATGGGCAAAGGACTCCAGAGAACTCATTTAGTCAGTTAAATATTTCACACATGCCTTTACCAAGGACCCATCCTATGCAAGAGGAGATCAACTAAAGCATATTGAAGGGAGAGGAACCTCCCCTCCCAAACTGTGTGAAGACTCTGCAATCTCTCAGTAAATATTCTTACTGTTGAAAACATTTCCCCATGTTCACACTCCATTAAGAATGTCCAAATGCTCATGAAACCTCCTACCTATCTGATTCCAACAGAGAAGCCATTTTACTTTTCAGCAACTGAAAGAAGTGGAGATGAAATAATTTTCTAAAGTGTCCCAGGAATAGACTGGCAGCAAAACACAGTGCATTGTTTATCAGCTCTTACATTTTTGTATTAGGTAAGTTTACCAAACTGTCAAAAAATAACCTGAAATCAAGCTTCTATAAAAATTGCTTTTAAATTGGTATGGAGGATGCTAGTCTCTCTAAACTTCTATAGGATTCACTTAGGAATTGTCATGTAAATAAATAGATCAAGATTTTAATGTGGGATTGCTGGATTGCTGACACCATTTGTAACAGGCTTTATGGTTTGCAGTTTACAAATGCTTTACAGTTTACAATTTATCAGGTACTGTCATATTCATAGCTCATTAAACTCAAAATAACCTTCTAATATAGGTGTTGCTTAAGGTTGTTGAAATTTGAGGGGAATCAAGGAAGCTTGCCTATTTGACTTTGGAAAAATCACCTTCTTCCTGTTTCCCAAGATGTCAGTCTTCCTAAACAGTTGGTGTTTCCTCCAGGGAGGAGTACATTGTTGGGAGTCAGAAGACATAGTTGCGGGTCTCACCTCTGAGCTGGCCTTGCTGTGTGCTATCTGATGAGTTATTGATGTCTCTGGTTTCACTTTTCTCTTTTGTAGAGCAAGCGGTTGAACTTAAAAAGCTCTTCAAGATTTCTTCAAACCCCAGAAATTGTTTTTCTAGGACCTACAATTATTCTTAGGGTTAAACAGTGTCCTCTCCAGCTAGTGGTTTTATTTTTTTTTATTTTTTATTTTTATTTTTTTTTTGAGTCCCCAGGTTTATTGAAAATATTACAGCATAGCAGAAAGATTCAAACGGCTCCACGTGGTGTTTTGAAATTCATCCCAACTGTGGGCTGGGTGACCTGCAGGTTGGAGAGGCTGCCAAGTCCAAGAGCTTCAGCATTTCCTTAGTGTCAGGATCTACTTCAATGATCTCCTGATCCAGGGCTGAAACCTAAGGAACATAATTATCTCTCCTTTCTCTCTCCTCCTCCTGCAGCTTGATGGAGATACCTCTCACAGGACCTCTCTGAATCCGCTTCATCAGATGTGTGACATAGCCTGCTATCTTGTTGCGGAGCTTTTTGCTGGGGATGATGGCGATCTCCTCGCACACGCGCTTGTTCGTGTGGAAGTCGTTGCCTAGGCGCGTGTAGTACTTTTCGATGAAGACCCGAGCCGCCTTCTTCACAGTTTTGGTGCAAACGCGGCCCATGTCGGCGGGTCTCTGGTAAAAGAGAGCCAGCTAGTGGTTTTAGAATCACCCTTTAGAACAATTTGTCACCAACTTTTTAGTATTTATTAATTTAGAATGTGCTGTAGTGGGCAATTAAAGAAGGGAAAGGAATGGGGGGGGGGGGGGAGGAAAAATACCAAGCTTAAATTCCTTCTATTCCATGATTTTCTTTGGGTTGACTACATCTAACAGCATGAATCTAGTAGTCCAAACATTCATTAATTCATTTTTTCCATTTAACTTTATTTTTGTGCCTATTGTGTGCCAGGCACAATTCTCACTATGTGTTGATCATCAACTTTGAAGTAAGTATATTACAGGGTGCTGGATTTAGACAAGGAACATGAAAGATCTTAGGTTCTAGATGGGGAGACAAATAACTTAATAAGCAATTATAATACAATATGATAAATGCTGTGGTAGGGGTAAGTTAGGAGTGCTAAGGGAATAAATAGGAAACACACTTTCAGATTGTGGTGGGAAAGGGAAGGCTTCCTGAAGCATAGCCAAGGAAAGGTTGAGCAGGGAGGCGGAGGGGGAGCAGAAGGCAGTTACAAGTAACTACTTACGGAAAGCCCCAGAGTTGAGCAAAGGCACCATATATTAGGAGGAGAGGAAAAAAGTTCAATATAGTTGCCACTTAGAAGGGAGAGGTAAGATATCAAGAAGTGTGGCTGAGTTCCTATCATTGCAGGCCTTGCAAGCCATGCTTTGGAGTTCAGACTTTATCCAAGAGCAAGGCTAAGCCATTGAAAACTATTTTTAAATTTAACTTTTATTATAGTAATGCATGCACATAATACACAAAAATTAAACTACTTCTAAAGGTTTTATACAAAAACTCTCAGCCTCCTAAAGGCCTCCATGCTAAAGGAAACCAAATTTAATTCTTTCATCTTCTAGATAATTTGTTTCTATCTTTTGCTGATTTTAGACATTATGCATTCTCACTATGATAATGGAAAATTTCAGCTTTCTTGCACCTCTCCTTCCAATCTCTTCAGTCTTCCTGATATGATTATTTCATATTTTTATTAAACTCATATTTATAATATTATTATTATGGCTATATGAATACTATTCCCTGCTGAGTCAAGTAGTAGACTGTATTAGTTTCCCTGCTACTAAAACACATACCATATAATGGGTTGGCTTAACAACAGGAATTTACTGGCTCATGGTTTCAGAAGTTAGAAAGTTTGCTTCCTCCTGGGGTCCATTTTTTTCTGGCTGGCTGGCAATCTTTGGGGTTCCTTGCCTTTTCTGTCACATGGCTATGCACATGGCAATGTCTTCTCCTTTCTCTTCCAGGTTCTGTTGACTTCCAGCTTCCGGTTGCTCCCTGGGGCTTCTCTCTCTGTGGCCTTCTCTATAAGGCCTCTACTAGTAGGATTAAGCCCATCCTGATTCAGTTGTGCCACATCTTAACTGAAGTAATCTCATATTTTGTCATAACCTACAATATTGTGCAGAACAGACTGTAAACTATAATGTAAACTGTAGTCCATGGTTAGTAGCAATGCTTCAATATGTGTTCATCAATTGTAACAAATGTACCACACTACTGAAGGATGTTGTTAATGTGAGAAAGTATGGGAGGGGGAGGGAGGGGGGCATATGGGAATCCCTTATATTTTTTATGTAACGTAATCTAAAGTGCCTTAAAAAATTATTTTTTTTAAAAAAAGGTCCTATTTATCATTAATTCACACCCACAGGAATGGATTAAAATTAAAAACATGTCTTTCTGGGGTATATAACTCCAGGCCCCACATAGACTGATTATATTTATTTTCTTATTAATATTTTTGTTTTTCCTGGTATTAATAATTACTATGATTGCTTGGCTTTCTTTGAATCTCTGGCCAAGTCTTCTCATATTCTTCTGTAACTCTGTAAAAAAAACCTTTCAATATCATCTCATCATCATCTCTCCAAAGTGAGAGGTACCTGGTACTTGATATTTTCTAGGGTGCAGTGTGGGCAAATTTACTTGCTTCCCACTCATTTCTTCCTCTGCAGGCCCTTATGTTTGACCTCCCTCTTCCCTGCTATATTATTTAACATTCTTCCATCAACTTACTTTCTTCATCTCTTGTTATTTTTTATTCCATTTTTTTTCTAGTTTAATCAAAGATGTAATTTGTGTTCCTATTCCTTCTGGGGTAGAGTTGGAAGGTACCATGGACTACAGTTGAAAGACCTGTACTCCATCTTAAAACTGGAATTCATTAACGAGTTTTAAGTAAGAGATTATCATATTGCTTTTGAGAATTATCTTTCTGGCAGCAGAGTGGAAAGAGTGAATCTGAGGGGAATTGGATTAGGTTCAGGTATTGTAATAGGCTGGGTGATGATATAGATTACAGAAGGTTGGTGACAATGAGGACAGAGAGAGTTGTCCTGACTGGATGTAATTAGGAGAAGATTCAATAGTTCTTGGCAAGTAATTGGATGTGGGAGTGAGGGAGAGGTTAAGGAGAACACGTGGCCTGGTTTTTAGCATGGGAAAATGGACAGATGATAATGCCTTTTATGGCAGTAGAGAATTTCAGAGGGGAATCAGGCTTCGGAATGGAGAGAAAAATGATTATGGGTTCAGTGGATTGCTGAGTTTGAGGTTTCTTTGATACATTTAAGTAGAAACATTGAGTAGGCAATATTTAAATGGTATTTGAAAATGACGATCGTCTAAGATAAAGATGTAAAAGAGACAAGAAGAAAAATTGGATAGAACCAGATGAAGGCTAGGCAGAGAAAGAGGAGCCTACAAAGAAATATGAAAAGCCATTAAAGGGGAAAAATGAGAATATGTTGCCAAAGAAGACAAAGAAACAGGGTTTATCCAGTGGTTAAATATGATAGACTGAAAGTATCCTTTGAATTTAGTGACATAAAGGCTATTGCTGACCTTGGAAAGAACAGCTTTTATGGAATGATAGGAGCAGAATCTGAGTAATAATGAGTTGAGGAGTAAGTGGGAGATGAGTAAATGGAAACAGTGTGTGTAGAGCTTTTTTTTTTCAAATAGTTTGGTTGTTAAAGGGAAAGAGAGAGTGAAGTAGCTAGAAGAAAACATGTTGTTAAGGGAGGTTTCTTTTTTTCCTGATGATATTTATTTCATAAATGTAATTATTCTTCTAAAACATATTAAATTAGAAAACATGTTCTTCTGAAGAATTTATACATAGAAAATACCAATATAGTAATAAAAATACTGAAAATATATGAAAAGCACAAGAAAGTTGGAGAAATTATACTGGTAACTATTCTAGGACTATATTGTCTTTTTTTTTTTTGCAACTGTACAATAAAGTGCTATTCAATCCAGTTAAAATTAATGGTGAGATATAAAAACAGTTATGGTATCATTATGAAATTTGAGGCTAGGTTTACCAGCAATCACATTCTTAGGCTACCTGCAGATCAATCTAATAATATTTCATTAATGTTTTCATGGACAATTTATTAATTTCTATTCCCAAGTTAAAAAATATTCTAAATCTAAATGTTGGTTCAGGGAAGTTTCTTTTTAGCTATTATTTCTAAGATGTGAGATTTTGAGTCTGTTTAAATGTTAATGGAAAGACAAATAAAAGTAGAAATGGGGGTAAATGATAGGGTAGATTCCTTGAGAAAGAATATAATATACACAGTGTAGGTAGAAAGTCTAGATAGAGGAGGAACACTCTATTCCTTGTAATACAGTTCATGGAGGAGGGCCAAGTAAATACATTAGGTGAATAAAAGTTGAGAGAGTTATTGATGGCTTCCATTTTCCCTTGGAAGTAGTAAAATTCAGGGTCATAAATTGAGAGTGAGGGAAGTGGTGATGTCAGAAATATGAGAAATGTGGAAAAGATTTTAAATAGCAGGTAAGAAAAATGGGAAGTGTGCTAAAGAAACTCAGAAAGGTTGCCAAATAGTGTTCAGAAACTGGATGAGGCTGGAGATCATGAATTCATATTGGTAACAACTGTACAGCAGCCCAGGTTTAACTGTGGCGAAGGTAGATAGATTAAAGCAGAATTTAGATTTTGTCATGTAGATACAGAGGATGGGTAAATTGACAATGAGATTGAGATTGTTTCAACAAAGTGAATGCATAGATGATGAACCATGGATTATAAATGTGTTTAGAGTAGGGATAAAAGGGAGAAAGTGGATGACAGA
The DNA here is from genome assembly GCA_026826555.1 of Tolypeutes matacus. Taxonomy (NCBI): domain Eukaryota; kingdom Metazoa; phylum Chordata; class Mammalia; order Cingulata; family Chlamyphoridae; genus Tolypeutes; species Tolypeutes matacus. Next base: position 7,734,862 of record JAKSZT010054489.1, read on the forward strand.
AAGAAGGATAGTAGAGGGTTCTCAGGGAAACTATTGAAAAATAGTTATAGTAAGAAAAATTGAGTAAGAGTCAAAATAACAAGACTTTAAGGTGAGAAAGATGTCTGAATTTGTGATTTCATAGCTGGAGCACTTCTGGATCATGACAAGTTCTAGGACATGACTGAAGTGGAATGGAGATGAAAGTTATTGGAAACAAAAAGTTCAGGGTTAGAAATTTGTATGGGCATCCATATTTAAATAAAATCTTCACTTTTTGCTCATTTTTATTTCATTTAAAAATGGTGCCAAGAACAAAAAAACACAATTACTGTGTTAAAAAAACAACAAAAACAACAATAAAATAGTTTCTCTCTTTTAATCCCATGAATAATTACAGAAAATTGATTTCATGGTTTAAATCAATTAAATATCAACGTAAAGTTGAAATCTATTTTGAAACTTGAAAAAAGTGATCTTGAAAGCTTTCAAAATTAAATTAGTATTTAAAGCACTGAGTGAAAAAATGTCAAACCTAGTCCATTTTTATCTTCCTTCCAAAATTGCAAATGACTGGTACCAACTACAAATGGCCAAGATCCTATGCATGGGCCTTTTTATTTTTATTTTTATTATTATTATTTTTTTAAAGATTTTTATTTATTTATTCATTTATCCCCCCCTTGCTGCTCGCACTCGCTGGGTCAGCTAACCATGCCGTGCGGGCGGGCTTGCCTTTAACTGTTTTCTGGAACTTTGGAAGGTGTTTCTGCCAGTTTTTGCTGCTTGTTCAAAGTTTCTGTAGCTTCCCTAAAGCTTCTCACTCCACCGTCTTGATTGGGGTGTGGCCCTCTTAACAAGGATTTAATGTTAGGATAATCTCCTTGATTTTACTCTTAAAGAATGTGGAAGATATTAATGCTTGTATTCTCTCATAACTTGTTTTATCTTAGACTCTGTGTGGCTCTCCCATCTTAAATAATGGGTATCTTTTGTATCCTTAGTATCTCCTCAAAATAAGGAAATAAAGAAAATTCATTAGAAAGAAAGGAAGGAAAAAACAGAAAGAAAGAAAGAAGAGGAAAAAGTAAGTATGGCTATTTTTTCCCTCATTCATTCATTCATTCATTCATTCAATATATGGTTGATTTCCCTCTATGTATTAATACAATACCTTTATCTAAAAGGATTTGTGGCATATATATAATGTAAGGGGAGAAAAATGACATGAATGAGAAAGTGGGGCAAAGAAAAAAAAAACAAGGCAGAATAAATGACTCCAGAGTAAAGCCAATACTTGAAATGCCAAATCTTGAACATTTGCAAGTAATGGGTTGAATACTGAGCCCTAAGCTTTCTAGCAGCTAACGAAAAAGGCTCACTAAATCTTTTTTGGTGTATCTTTTTTTTGAAGTACTGGGACTATGGATTGAACCTGGGACCTCATATGTGGGAAGCCAGTGCTCCCCTGAGTTGGTTTTTCATTTGTTTTGCTTGTTTTTTTTTTAGGAGGCACTGGGAACTGAACCTGGGACCTCTCATGTGGGAAGCAGGCACTCAGCTGCTAGAGCTACATTCACTCCCCTGGTGTATCTTCTAAGCAATTGTTTGCAAAATATGTACCTAGGAACTGAATAAATTAACTCAATTTATTGGCTCATTAACCATAAGGCAACTAGGCCTAGGAATGGCTGCCAAATAGGATGACTTTTGGCTTTAGAATAGTTGAATTGTAGGCTTTTATAGTATTATAACAAAAACAATAAGGTCTAATTTTCTTTATAGACTAATGCTAGGATACCATGAAAACCATGACACCTTCACATCAAAAAATGATTATCTTAATTCTCTTAAGTAAGCTCCCCCTTTCCCTGATTCTCTTGGAATCTTGTCATTCCATATGGATATCAAGACATTAATGGAGGTGTATTAGTCAGCCAAAGCGGTGCTGATGCAAAATAACAGAAATCTGTTGGCTTTTATAAAGGGTATTTATTTAAGGTAGAAACGTATAGTTACCAGGACATAAAGCATAAGTTACTTACATCACCAAAGTCTGTTGCTACATGTTGGAGCAAGGTGGCTGCCAACATCTGCAAGGGTTCAGTCTTCCTCTTCCCCCTAAAGCTCCGTGGTCCCAGCTTCTTCCAATATCAGCTGTAGGCTGGGATAAGTCTTATCTCTCTCCTGGCATGCATTTCTCTTCAGGCTTACCTGCTCTGCTCTTTCTACAAGGCCAGCTGTAAACTGTCAGGTGAATGGCTTGTCTCTCTTCCCGGGGCCTCTGCCATGTCTAATAGAGGCTTCTCTCTTTCCTCATATATCTGCTTCTCCATGTTTTTACTTCCCAGGGCTCCAATATCAAAACTCCAACTGTCTCCTCTGCCTTGTCATTTTCTCTGTAAATCCCCACCCACCAAGGGGGCGGGGACTCAACATCCTACTGACATGGCCCAATCAAAGCCCTAGTCATAATTTAATCAAGTAAAAGTGAAACCTCTGAATCTAATTCGATCTAATATGCCCAGGGGAACAGACCAGTTCACAAACATAATCCAATATCTATTTTTGAACTTCATCAACAATATCAAACTGCTACAGTAGGCTTTACCCTAGCATAGCTTTTATCACTCTAGTCATGGCATTAAGGTTGTGGCAATTTATGAGCATCAGTAGCCTAGGAGTAGTTTGAGTTTATTCAGTTTAGCCAATACTTGATTCAGTTTCACAGAATTGAAAATCAAAGAAATATCAATACAATTCACAAAAACTCATTGTTCATAACACGTGTATTTACCAGGTAATAAATAGTATCTAGCCATGTGTGAAGGCTACTATTTTTCATGTATGACACTGCACACTGCAAAGGTTTGGCTTGAGTACCTTGAAAGGGAAACTGGTATATCCTTTGTTAGAAGGATTATTTAGTCCATTAATAGGTTAATAATTTGGAAGCAGTATATGGTTGTCATTTTAACATATGAGGTAGAATAATTTCTGGTGTTTCAAGTCAGGATGCAAGGCGACAGAAAACATTTCAGGCCTCAAGGAACTCAAAGTCTCATGGGGAGGGGAGATGAGTGAGCAAATAGTTATACCTTAACATGATGTATTAAATAAGGATATATAGGCACCTATGTTGTACTGGGAGTGTGAGAGAGAAGGAAAGCCTTCATCTAAGAACTTAGGAGATCTTCAGGCCTGGAAGGAGAAAGCTCATTTCATGGAATTGAAGAAATTACTCAAATTGGGCCTCACTCCTCAGGAATTTCAGGTCTGAAGAGAACTGTGGGGTAGTCTAAAGTTTTTCAGGCAGAACTGCAGTTATATCCTTTCAGAGATATGAGAATTGAACCTACTTTTAATAAGAAAGTATTTTTTTTAAATAATAAAGTATAGATGCCTTAGCAATCTATTCAGCTTACCAATTTCAAGAGATTGTTGGGGGAATTAGTAATCTCTGTTGAGACAGAAAACAGCTTTTATATAAATTAAAGGTATTAGGCATTCATTACAGTGTAGTTCAGGGGTTCTTAACCTTTTTTGTTCCACGGACTCCTTTGCCAGTCAGGTGAAAACCATGAAACCCTTACTAAGTCCACACTATACTGTGTATCATTTAATAAATATATCACACCCACACCAACACGTCCTCACAAGAATAATGTTTTTTTGAATTTCAATTCAAGCTCATGGAACCCTTGTTAAGAACCCCTGGTGTAGTTTGATAGTTCAATATATTGAAATGAAATTTTATTTATATGGGTATGGGCTTTTACAGTCTTAGGAGACTTGAAGATGAAAGGAGACAAGTTGAGTTGAATTAGTTTTCCTTAATTTGACTTGCTTTTCCTAATGAGATATTGGAGGCATAAAATAAGAGCTATCCTTTTGAAGTATGTGCATGCTGATTCTGGTTGTTAAATCCATTAATGAATTTATCTATGTTCAGAACATTCTAATGAACTGAAATCAAAGATTGCTGTTAATTCAAAGCAGAAGCAAAAGCATGGTTGAATGGATGACTGAATAAAAGTCTGAGTTTCAGTAGACTTTCATAATGGTTTCTGAGAGATAACCAAATGAAAAAAATTGAACTATTTTTGTGGCTCTAGACAGTATCTTCAAAACTCTTGTCCATAACAAAATAACAAAAGAAATCAATAAAATTCTTGTCGAGGGGGATGAACTTATCTGGCTCATAGGGAAGTTTTAGGGGAACTTATCAGCATAGCAAAGTATTTATATAGCACCTATCTCAGTAGCACCTAGGTTCCTGGATGACAGGTTTTCTGAAAACAAACAAGCAAACAACCCATTTCCAAGGCTGGAATCAATCCATGACTTGTATAATGGATCATGGAGCCAACAGAATCTCACACATCATGTGCAAAAGTCAAAATGAGATATCAAGAGCTCAGTTTATGTTTTTTTTTCTAATCTGCTCTCTCAAAACTTCCTGAGGCTACATGACATTGCTCTACAGCCTACTCAAGTCTCAAATTTGCTAAGAATCAAGTCTTAAGTACCCACTATATGTTATGCATTTTACATTTATTATTTTAAATCATCACAAGATGTGAAGTAGGTGGTGCTTTTATGTTTATTTTAAAAATGAAAAAACTGGGTCTCCAAAGGAGATGCAAATGGAGGGTTAGCTGATTTAAAAATCTGAGATCTTGTTATTTATCCCACAGTTACCTTCTCAAAAAAAAAAAAAAAAAAAAGAGAATAATTTAAAATAATAAAAATATTAAAAATTAAAAATTAAAAAAAATATTCTCCTCCAAGTCAAGATAAATGTAGCTTAGTTAAAAAAAAATGTATTACACAGAATTGCCTGTAACTGAATGTCAGCTAAATCATTCTATTCTTTGAGGTTCAAATGAAATTGACTGTAAGCCCCGATCTCAGATGTGGTAGAATTCCAGGTTTCTCCGGGAATTTGAGAATTTGAGGGGCTTACCTCTCACCTGGCTGCAAGTTCTTCTGAATTAGTACAGTTTATGGAGCATTCCCTTTTCCTTCTCCTAGCAGTCTCTGCTAGTGTAATAAAGTAAAAACTAACTGGCTTAAGTCACTTTTGTCTTAAATAACATTTTTTTTTTTTAAGATTTTTATTTTATTTATTCATTCATTTATCCCCTCCTTGCTGCTTGTGCTCGCTGGGTCAGCTAACCACGCCGTGCGGGCGGGCTTGCCTTCACCAGGAGGCCCCGGGAACTGAACCCAGGGCCTCCCATATGGTAAACGGGAGCCCTACTGATTGAGCCACAGCCGCTTCCCTTAAATAACATTTTATTCTTCCTTTATGTGAAACCCCTGAGAGAAAAATCCCTCAGTAATTCTTGCTACTAATCAGATTTTTACTGTTATGAAATCTCCTTTGTAAAAGTTCTCCTCTAGGAATGTTCTTAATTCTTAATAAGGATAGAGTAAATTAAAGGTGCAGCTGATGGCTTGATATGAATCACTGGGAGTCCATGGAAAGATTGAGTGCAAGAGATGGAAGAGACTAGAGAAGTCTGCTACTTTAACATCTTTATTTTATAGTTGAGAGTATTACGGATCAGAGTAGATTCTGACATGCTCAAGTTTAATGGCTACTGAGATAGCATGTGCGGCTTTCATTCCTGGACTCTCAATCTCTATCTATAGATATCTCTGTAGACCTGTTTTAGTTGTCTCTGACTTCCTCAGGCCTACACTAGGCAAAAATTGGAGCTTCTGGTACTCCTAAGTTCGTCCAGCCCTGTGAGACAGAAACAGGGGATGAGACCACGATTTTGGAATAATATTTTGTCTTAATGGAAATCTAGACATCGGCCACATCTTTGTGTCACTTCACAGGGTGTCTCCCTCTTCTCTGATCTTTACAAATATAAACAGAATCTCATCTCAAACTGTCACATCTCACATATTTCAGGACTGAAGAATTATCAGGAGATTGAAATTCTAATGAAATTGACCATGGGTATCCATAACAATGTTTTAGAAAATAGCGATGAGATCTCAGGAGTTCCAGGATATCAGATTCTTATAAAATATTTGCCCAATTTTAGAAGAAAATTACCAGGGAAATAAGGGAGGAGAGGTGGTTGTTACTCAATTACAAAAAATAAAAACAGTGACAACAATAACAAAAAGCCCCTCAGTACCATGAACAATGTAGCTAGGCCCCAGAAGACACTTTATTGCTGACTTCTCATCCTCTGAACATGCTTCAAAATACAAGGACCAAACATTTGAATGAAAGGAGTCTCTGACACATCCACCCAAGGGAGAGTCAGGACAATTTCTTGTAATCTAGTCTCATTTCCTGAATGTCTCTGACTATTCAGTTGCTTCTTTTAAAACCTGAAAAGTAATAAACAGATATATGTTGTCATTATCACAGAAGAAAATTCAGGGTGTGTATTATATAAAGAGTAAAACAGTATCTTGACTCAAGTAAAAATCCCCCAGGGTTGAGGAATACACTTTTAGAAATGTAGGGACCCAAGAGTTACTTCTTAAAGTCTCTTTTTTGTTCAAATGTGGCCTCTCTCTAAGCCAAACTCAGCATATAAACTCACTATCTTCCCCCTAGTGTGGGACATGACTCCCTGGGATGATCCTCTTTGGCACTGAGGGATTATTACCAAATGCCAACTAGCGATACATTTGGAAAAAGACCTTGATCAAAAGGGAGAAATATTAAATACAAATGAGTTTTTATGGCTAAGAGATTTCAAGGTGAGTTGGGAGGTCATTCCAGAGGTTACCCTTATGCTCACCTTAGGAGGATCTCACTGACTGCTGTGGTAAACAGTGCCTCAAGCATGGGGCTCCTGAGGGCTCTAGAGACATCTGGCACTAGGCAGGGCAGACAACCCCAGGAATTTGGCAGGCTGTCAATGGGCCTTGCCTTGGAATATATGATAACCTATCCCCCAAATATATCAGAGTTAAAGACTCATTTATAATTTACCTACACATGGTTCTTAGGCCTCTTTTATTTGAACCTATAATTAGGACTATACCCATTAAATATGTGTCCCAGAAACTTAAGTTATCTGGCTCACGGGACTCACCCAGTACAACTAGTAAAAGGATGATGATGGACAATGCCTATCCCCCCAAAAGAGAGTATCTATAACTGCAGACAAGACAGTTCCACCCATCTGGCCATGGGATCTAAACCCCATCTCAAGCAAAGTGGGCATCACCATCCCCAAATACTCAAGACTGAGGAATGAACAAACATAAGGGGGGATTGCAACTATGGACTAAAGTAGACTTATTATTGTTCTAGTAATGGAAGAACTTGTAACATTGCTATAAAGACAGTGGTCACCAGAGGTTCTGAGGGGAGAGAGAGGGAAGAATATGTGTAACACGGGGCATTTTGAGGACATTGGAATTGTTCTGAATGACATTGTAATGATGGATACAGGCCATTATACATTTTATCAAAACCTATAAAATTGTGCAGTATAAAGTGTGAACCATAATATAAACTATAGACCATGGTTAGTAACAATACTTCAATAAGTGTTCATCAATTGTAAAAAATGTACCACACTAATGAAAGATGTTGTTAACGGGGAAAAGTGTGAAAGAGGTATATGGGAATCCCCTACATTTTTTACATAACATTTATGTAATCTAAAGCTTCTATAAAAATAAAATAAAATTTTAAAATGCAAAAAAATAAAGTGAGGATGAAGAAATATGAAAAAAGTAAAATAAAATTAAATGTAGGGTTTATTAGTCTGCCAAAGAGGTGCTGATGCAAAGTACCAGAAATCTGTTGGCTTTTATGAAGGATTTTTATTTGAGGTAGAAGCTCATAGTTACAAGGCCCTAAAGAGTCCAACTCAAGATTACCTCTTTACCAAACTATGTTGCCACGTGTTGAAGCAAGATGGTGGGCCTTCCTCTCCCCTCGTAAGGCTCCATAGGTCCAGCTTCTACTGATCACAGCTGTTGACTGGCATAGGGCTTGTCTCTATTCCTGGGGCTTATTTCTTTCTGGGCTCAGCTGCTCTGGTCTCTTCATAAGGTCAGCTGTAAACTATCAGGTGAATGGTTCATCTCTCTCTGGGGCTCCAGCATCAAATTCTCTCCTCTTCCGTGTCTATGGAGCTCTCTCTATTCCTCTGTGTGTCTTCTCCTGTGTATCTATTTCTGTGTGAGAGTCTGTTTTATCAGCCCACCAAGGGGAAGGGACTCATCCTGCATGCTGTAATGACGTGGTCGAATCAAAGCCCCAATCTTGATTTAACCAAGTAAACATAAAGCCTTTGAATTTAAATCAGTCAAAGGGTCTCATGCCCAGAGAAACAGACTAGTTTACAAACATAATCAATATCTCATTTTGGAATTCATAAATTATATCAAACTGCCACATAGGATGAATACAGTTTTGAAATTTTTCTCTCTTAAGTGGTATCATAAATTTAAAAACAAACAAAACCCAGAAAACTCTAGTTGATTCCAATTCAACTAATATGAAAAAGGAGATGGAAGAGAAGAAAAGAGAAAATGAAGTTAGCATGAAAAAATGAAGAATGACCAAATATCTTTCCATGTGATTTAGTAATACTTTCAGCTCTGACTGGTTAAAGGTTTGAGATTCTAAGTTTTCAAGCTCCAGTGTCACCAGCTCTCTGGAGATAGTGTGGCTCTTCTGAGGGTCCTCTGTCTTATGCAAGAAGATGCAATGTACTGCTGAGAGAAAGGTCTGTGCCTTGGAATCACACAGACAGGGGATGGAAATGGCTTTATTCATGGTAGAGATTGAGAATGAGTTCATGAGAGCAGGAGAATTTGAGGAAACACATGATGTTTAAGCTTCTGTAGGAACTAACAGACTGACATTTCATTGGCCAAAATAGGTCATATGACCCAGCCTGCCATCAATGGGGAAGGGAGGAAGACTTCTCCCACCAGAGGTGCTGCAAGTCTTATGGCTATGAAAGAGTGTATTTAATTCTCTCATAGGACCAAGGGGTGAATAAATGAGAACAATAATACAATCTACCACAATAACTATTATTATCAGAGAAGCAGCACTGGATAATGTGTAAGAGCAGGAACTCTGAGCCAGATAGCCTGCATTTGTATCTTGCCTCCTTGGTTACTTGCTTCATGAACTTGGACAAATTACTTCAACTTTCTGTGCCCCAGTTTGTGCATCTGTAGAATTAGGATAATAATGCCTACCTCATCTCATAGACTTATTAAGAGATACACATATTGCTTAGAACAGGGGCTGTCACATAGCCTTAGGGATTGGCTCATGTCCCCCACTAAAGGTATGTTCGTGTCCGAACTCCTCATCCTGTGAGTGTGAACCCATTTGTACACAGGACCTTTAAAGATGTCATTAGTTAAAAGTGTGCCCAAAGTGAATGAGGTTGGACCTTTATCCAATATGGCTGAAGTCCTTACAAGCAAAGGAAATCAGACACAGAAAAGAAGTTGTTAGTCAATGGAATCTGGAAGAGAAAGGAGAAGACACTGTCATTTGCGTTGCCACGTGACAGAAAAGCCAAGCACCAAGGATGGCTGGCAGCCAGCTCCACAATGCCACCTACTTCAGGGAAAAAAGCATCACCTTGCTGACACCTCAATTTTAGACTTCTCCTAGCCTCAAAACCATGAGCCAATAAATTCCCATTGTTTAAGCCAACTCATTGTATGGTATTTGTTTTGGCAGCTGGGAAACCAAAACATATCCCAAGCAACAGTTGTTAGCTATTCTTATTATCATTGGTTATAATGAGGGAATAATAAATTTATGTAGGCATGCCCTGTAGAAAACACAAATCTACTAAATTACAGTGGCTGTGATGGGAAAATGGTATATAAGTCCCCATGTCCCTTATTTTAAGTGACCTACTTGACACAATTTAATTTGTCCATGTCATTGATTCTTTACTACTTTCTTCCCTCATCCTGTAGTTATCAGTCTTTGGAGATGGACTGGCAGAAAGGGTAGGAAAGAATATTTGATGTCTAATATTATGGAATAAACAACTATTTTTATTTTCTTCTTCTTAGATCATTTGATGATAGTCCCATTTTCAACAGTTTTTAGAAGAAACAATTTCTTTTCAGAATCTTACTGTCTATACTTTCAAAGAATCAAATATGGAAAGATGTTGGTTGGGCTCTGGTAGCGAACATAAATTCTTCTCTCCCCCATAGGCTTGTTTCCTTAGACAATAAGTATTGTATCCTTTCATTATTTCAATACTTTATTTTGAGGAATAATCAAATAGGCAATTTCCCAAATACAATGACAATAATGCAAAAGACCTCACTGTCATAATGATGGAGCTTCTATAGTGAAAATTGTGTGTACCTGATTTCCCCCCCCCCCCCATTACAGATTATGCTTGAAATTTAGCCTTGATTTCCTTTGACTAGACCTCTGAAATTCACAATGCAAGCAGAGGTATCTATAAATCAAGATATCCATGCAAATAAAGGTTTAAACTAAAACAGTAGTCATTTTTTCCTGTCATAAAGTGAGTATCCTAGTGAAAAACTAGCTCAAATCCCATACCTGCTCTTTTTAGATACTACAGAAACACTGCTGAGTGAGAAAAGAACCAATTGCACCATGCATTTTTAATTTTTTAAATAAAATTTTATTGAAATATATGATTCATACATGAACATATATAAACAATAAGTGTATAGTAAAAGTTGTGAACTTGCAAAACAAACACATATATCATCATACAGGGCTCCCATACATCACCCCACCACCACCACCTTGCATTGTTGTGCAACATTTGTTACAAACTATGAAAAAGCATCGTCAAAACATTACTACAGCACAACGGGTGTGGCTCAGTGGCTGAGGGCTTGTATGTCTGAGGTCCCGGTTTGATCCCCGGTACCTCCTAAATAAAAAAAAAGAAAACAAAACAAAACAAAAAACATTACTACTAACTATAGCCCAGATCTTATATTTGGTGTATTTATCCCCCAATCCACCTGATTATTAAACATGGTATTAGTATTATATATTGGTTATTTTGTTCGTGAGAGAACCTTCTCTTATTTGTTCTGTTAACCACAGTGTATCTTCCACCACTGGATTCCCTGTGTTATAGAGTCCCATGCTTTTGTACAATCCATTCAAAGTGTACACTCAGTGGCTCCCATTTTCATCACAGAGTTGTGCTGTCATCACGTCAGTCAGTTTTAGAACATTTTCATTACTCCAAAAGGAAAAATCCCAAATCCCTTTATAAATCCCCTATTGTTGTCCCTTAGAACTGATACAATATTTTCTTTGCCATTGCTGCAAAAATATTACAATGTTACTGTTAACTATCATCCATAAGTTATATTAGTTGTAATTTTCCCATATATCACCATATTCTTAAGACTTTGTAAAAGAAGAACATTCTTACATTTATACTATTAACAACAACTTTCATCAACCATGAATTCCCTAAATTATTCTCTTGTTTCCTTTCAATTGACATTTATGTCCACAGACTATCCCTTTCACAATCACTTTTATAAATCAGCAGTGCTGGTTATATTCACTATAATGTGTTACCATTAATGTATTCAACATATCTTTATTCAAAAAGTTTTATACTCTTCTTCCCATGAAACCTGTCTAATTATACCTTTATGCCTCATCTTCTTTTCTTTAGAAATATTGTGCAATGTTTTGCATACTCCTAGTTCAGTGATTCACAAATTTTCTGCAAAGATTGTTCAGGCACCAGGCTTGAGTGATAGGTCTAGTTTTTTATTTCTATAGTCCTCCACATTAAATAAACGAAGTAGAGTCTGTGAACATTTGTTAAATTGCATTAGGAAAGTGAATGAAAGGGTGAGTTCAATTAAGGAGAAATGGCTATGTTTTTAAGCTTTATTAAGAAGGGTAGGAGTACAAAGAAGAGAAATAGAAGAGAAGCCAACACACACTCTTTTCTCACTGTAGCTCTCAGAAGACCTGAACTCACAGAGAGGGGAAGCTTTAACTTAGAATGGCCATGTGACTAAGTTTGGGTAGATGGATGTAAACTGTATGCAACTTCTAGATCACTTTGTGTTGCAGTTGGGCAGTTTGATGTAATTATGAATTCCAAAAATATAATTGGATCATGCTTGTAAACTGATCTGTTAATCTGGGCATGATTAAGTTATGATTAGGGCGTTGACTGGGCCATGTCAGTAGGGCATTGAGCCCCACCCCTTTGGAGGGTGGGGAATTGAGTATAAAAGGCAAGGCAAGAACAGAGTTGGAGCAGTTTTTGAGAAGCAGTTTTAATATTGGAGAGAAGGCCCCAGGAGAAGAGAAGTGAGCCGTTCTCATGATAGTCTACAGCTGACCTTGTGAAGGAACCAAAGGAGCTAAGCCCGGAAAGAGAAACGCAGCCCCGGGAAGAGAGGAACTCAAGAAGCCTGAACCTGGCAAAGGTAGGCAGCTGTCTTGCACCAACACGTGATAATGGACTTTGGTGAGAGAAGAAACTTAACACTTTATGGCCTGGTATCTGTGGACTTCTATCCCAAATAAATACTCTTTATAAAGACCAACCCATTTTTGGTATTTCACATTAGCACCCCTTTGGCTGACTAATACACTTTCTTAAAACACAAGCTGCTTCTTCATCTTTTTCTTATAGATGGGAAATGGCAACCTGTGAAGCAATCTGTGCTATGTATTCAGGATAGCAGAACTACACCATCAGTTCTGGACTGCTCTGTTTATTTAAATCACTGTATATTTTGGTAATTTTTAAAATAGGGCTTAACCTATGCCCTAATTAGTACAGGAATTAGTATCTGAAATTCTGTTGCTGCCTTAACAAAAACCTAAACTATCTGGCCCTGGCTTAGTGGTCAGGAAGCAGGCACCCAACAAATGTTAAGACTGCAAGACTGGAAGGTTGGTGCCCCTTTCTTAATGCCTTGGCAACAAATCTGGTAAAATTGTCACCTGCAATGATTTAAAGAGATGACCACTTAAATGCAGAGAAGTGGTTAGAAAATAGTAGGCTGTGGTGTGTGCTGATGGTTTCTTGCCAGTTTTAACAAGATTTCAGAAAAAAGAAATAAGCTCAGGCAAAAATTGGCCAATTTGTAAGCAGAAATGGAAGGGGGTGGAGCTGCACTAATGAAGGCTTTCTCTGCCTTTAGTCTATAATTTAAATTAAAGGTCCAAAATTGTGGAGCCTGCAGAGTTTGGAAAAGCCAACTCTATCTGTTCTGAAACAGCAAAAGATAAGACTCACTCATAGCCTTTCTGAGAGGCCCCCTATTAAGACGTTTCAGCCAGTGGGAGGCTGCCCTCAGACAATGATCAGATGAAATTGTGGCCTTCTGACCCAAACCTTAAGACAGTTGTTGAAATAGGGGAGAAGGGAATGGGCTGATCTAGAAGCTAATGAAGAAAAAGAGAGCCAGCAGACTTAGGCAGGTTGTCAGGAAGAGATCATGGATGTGGTTACTGTCACATGGAACCAGTAGCATGCTGTTTTTTTAAAGCCTGGATTTGTAGTGTTTACTGTTTCCATGGTATAAATATTCCTATCAGGGCCTATTTCAAGATACCAACATTATGTCAATGATAGTAGGAATTGGGAAGAAATGTGCACAATTGACTCTTGCAAGGTGGTACAAGTCAGATCCAGCATAACACTGCATGGGGCTGACTGGAAGAAAGTAGACAGGCAACCTGCTGTTTGGGGAAGATTTGTATTGCCAAAGAAACTACAAGTCTGGCTCACAAAGGTCTGTAATTTTTCTCATTCCGAAAGAACCAGGCCAGGCTGTCAAAAAAGCATACTCTCCAACATCTTCAGATGGGGTTACAGAGAGTAATGGATAAGGAAGGCTTTCCTAAAGGACAAAGCAAGGGCTACAGAGGACATTGGACAGGGGAACCATTCCCAGAGATCACAATCCAGATTAGCCAAGGGACTTACTCCCCTGCCAGGGCAGGGTATCCTTACAATTCCCACTTAGTAAAATATCATCATTGCTATGGACCAGGGATTGCTGAGTGTTTCCCATTCTTTCCTTTCCACACAGGAATTTTTATTGTGGATATGCTCTTCCTTCTTCACCATTGTCTATTGGATGTGTTTGTGGGCATGGAAAGGGGTGGCGTTTGCAAGTCATCTATTAGTTTATAGGTCATTAGACCACGAGGAGCCATACTCAGATGCAGACTGTTGTGCATCACCTAGAGATCCTCGAGGTTGGGTTTGATGTAGTAACTGGATGCAAGATTTGGGCTTTTCTCCCTAGAGGAGGGAGTGAGGGTATTCTGTGAATGGAAAGAAGAGTGACTGTGGATGCTTTGGTGACCAGTAAGGCAGAATGTACCAGGGAACATAATTTTTCCTCAGCATCCATTCTTCCTGTCTTCCTTTTATTAATAGAAACACTCTCCTCTGAGTTTGAGCTGGACATGTGGACTCTCAGCTCAAAAGCAGCATCTAGTGTGGTCACATGGCTGTATTCAGAGCAGTGGATGTGAGTGGAAGAGATGTGTACAACTTCCAGGTTAATTCCTTGCTGGATAAACATTTTGCCAAGTTCTGATAATGTGCAGGTCCAAGTGCCCACCAAGTCATCTTGGACCTCTTTGAGAACTCTTCCCAAGCTTTTGTGATATAAATCAGAGAAATGAACTGTCCTAAAGGAAACTTATAATCCATTTTTAACCAGTCAAATGATTCCTTCAGAATCTTGCTCTATTTGGGCAAAACTCCCTCTTTGTACCTTACATCTATCCTTTCTGATTTCAACTCACTGAATATGATTTTATCTTATAGCTCCTTTGCCTGGCAAGAAATAAACTCAGCTTTGTGTTTTCAGCTCTGGTGATCTTTGTATTTTTATCTGATATCCTTTAATATAAGCTACTTGTCATTAATTTTCCTGTTCTTCCTTTCTGCTTGCTAGGAAATGGCCATTATTTGAAGAATCTTAGGGGACACAGAGCTATCAAACCAGCTTTGTCCAGGTCCCCTCTGGATTGCTCTGAAAGAAAAAATAACCTCATTGAAGTCACTTTATTTTGGTCATGTTTTATATTAAGTTAGCCTGTACTCTAACTAGTCCTCAATATAAGAGTCCAGGCCCTTCTACTTACTGATTATATATGCAAAGTCTTAGCACCGTACCTTGCATATTTTAAGTTCTCAGTAAATGTTTGCTATTATTATTAACAATAAGATATGCTTGTTGACTGAATGAATGAGGGATATGTAAAATCTAAATTACCATTAAAGTAATTTTTTTGAGGGGGGGTTATTAAAGAAGTTGTGGGTTTACAGAAAAATTATGCATAAAAAACAGAGTTCCCATATACTACCCTAGTATTAACATTTTGCATTAGTGTGGTACATTTCTTAAAATTCATGAAAGGACATTTTTATAATTATGCTATTAACTATAGTCCATGGTTTACTTTAGGGTTCTCTGTGTTGCACAGTCCTATGGATTTTTTAAAGAAATGTTTACTCTAGCAATATGTATACAAATTAAACTTTCCCCTTTTAATTGCATTCAAATATATATTTCAATGCTGTTAATTATGTTCACAATATTGTGCTACCATCACCACTGTCCATTACCAAAACCTTCCCATCATCCCAAATAAAAACTTTGTATAATTTAAACATTAAATCCCCATTCCCTACCCCACTCTTGCTCCTGGTAAACTATGTTCTAGTTTTGACTATGAATTTGGTTTTTCTAATTATTTTATGTCATTGAGATCATACAATATTTGTCCTTTTGTTTGTGGATTATTTCACTGAAAATGATGTCTTCAAGGTTCATCCATATTGTCCTGTATATCAGAACTTCATTCCTTTCTTTTTCTTAAGATTTATTTAATGTATTTATTTCTCCCCCTGCCCCTTGTTGTTTGTGCTCGCTGTCTGCTCTCTGTGTCTGTTTGTTGTGTGCTCATCTTCTTCTTTTTTTTTTTCCAGAAGCATCGGGAACCAAACCTGGGGCCTCCCGTGTGGGAGGGAGGTGCTCAATTGCTTGAACCACCTCTACTCCCTGCTTGTTGTATCTCTCATTGTGCTTCCTCATTGTTCATTCCTTTTTACAGCTGAATAAGATTCCGTTTTGTGTTTACACCACATTTTGTTGTCCATTCATTAGTTGATGGACACTTAGGTTGTGCTCATGTTTTGCCAATTGTGAATAATGCCGCTCTGAACATTGGTGTGCAAATGTCTGTTTGAGTCCCTGCTTTTAATTCTTTTGGTTATATACCTAGAGGTGGGATTGCTGGTTATATGGTTATTCTATATTTAAATTTATGAGAAATTGTCTTCCACACTGGCTGCACCATTTTACATTCCCACTAATAATGAATGAGTATTTTTATTTCTTCGATCCTCTCCTCCAACACTTTTAATTTTCCATTTTTAAAATAGTTGCCATTCTAGTGGTTGTGAAATGGTATCTCATTGAGGTTTTTTTTTTTTTTTTTTTTTTAAGATTTTATTTATTTATTCATTTATCGCCCCCTTGCTGCTTGTGCTCGCTGGGTCAGCTAACCACGCCGTGCGGGTGGGCTTGCCTTCACCAGGAGGCCCCGGGAACCGAACCCGGGGCCTCCCATATGGTAAACGGGAGCCCTACTGATTGAGCCACAGCCGCTTCCCTCATTGAGGTTTTGATTTTCATTTCCTTATTGGCTAATGATGTTGAACATCTTTTCAGGTGCCTTTGGGCCATGTGTATATCTTCTTTGGAGAAATATCTATTCAGGTCTTTTGTTCATTTTTAAAATTAGATTGTTTATATTTTTGTTGTTGAGTTGTAGGATTTCTTCATACATTCTGGATATTAAACCCTTATCAAATACTGGTTTCCAAATATTTTCACCCATTGTGTAGATTGTCATTTTATTTTAAAGGTAAAGTCTTTTGATGCTCAAAAGTTTATAATTTTGATGAGGTCTCTTTATCTATTTTTTTCTTTTGTTGATTGTGCTTTCAGTGCAAAGTCTAAGAAACCATTGCCTAACATGAGGTCCAGAAGATGCTTCCCTATGTTTTCTTCTAGGAATTTTATAGTTCTTGTTCTTATATTTAGGTCTGTGATCTATTTTGAGTTGATTTTTGTATATGATGTGAGGTAGGGGGTGTACCTTCATTCTTTTGCATATGGGCATATAGTTTTCCCAGCAACAATTGTTGAAGTGACTTTTATTTCTCAATTGAGTGGACTTGGCATCCTTGCCAAAAATCAGTTGGCCAAAAATGTGAGGGTTGATTTCTGAAATCTTAATTCAATTCCATTGATCTATATATCTGTACTTGTACCAGTACCATGCTGTTTTGATTATTGTGATTTTGTAATAAGCTTTAAGATCAGGATGTGTAAGCCCCTCAACTTTGTTCTTCTTTTTCAAGATAGATTTTAGCTCTTTGGGACCCCATACCCTTTCATATAAATTTGCTGATTGGCATTTCCATATCTATGTTCACAAGAGATATTGGTCTGTAATTTTCTTTTCTTCTTGTATCTTTAGCTGGCTTTGGATAATGTTGGCTTCATCAAATATGTTAGGGAGTGTTCCTTTCTTATCCATTTTTGGGAAGAGTTTGAGCATGATTAGTGTACATTTTTCTTGAATGTTTGGTAAAATGCCCTGTGAGGCCATCTAGTCCTAGGTATCTCCTTTTTGGAAGATTTTTGATTACTGAATCAATCTATTCAGTAGTTATTGGTTTGTTGAGATTTTCTATTCTTCTTGAGTCAGTGTAGATAGTATTTGTGTATTTAATCCATTGGCTAGTGTCCTTTGCTTTCAGTCTGAAGAATTCCTTTTAGCATTGCTTTAGGGCAGGTCTATTGATAATGGCCTCCCTCAGTTTTTGTTTATCTGATAATGTCTTAATCTCTTCCTCATTTTTGAAAGAAAGTCTCATCAATATAAAAGTATTGGTTGGCAATTGTTTTCTATTAGCACTTTAAGGAAGTCAACCAACTATTTCTTTGCCTTCATGGTTTCTGGTGAGAAATTGGCACTTAATCTAATTGGAACTCCCTTGTATACAACATGTTGCTTAATTCTTGGCAGCTTTCAGAACTCTCTCCTTCTTTGCAGGGCCTCCATGTGTATGGGTGTATTTCTTTTAAAGTCTGTCCTGTTTGGTTTTCAGTGGGTTTCTTGGATGTGCATGTTCTTTGCCAAGTTTGGGAAGTTTTCTTTTATTATTTCTTTGAATATCCTTCTCATTTCTTGCCTTCGATTCCCATAGTGCATATGCTAAGGGAATATATTGGTATGCTTGATAGTATTCTACATGTGTCTTAGGCTACTTTTGCCTTTTCTTATTATTTTTTTCTTTCTGGTACTCAACCTGACTCATTTCAACGGTCTTGCTTCGTGTTCACTGATTCTTTCTTCTGTCATTTGCAATCTGCTGTTGAAACCCTCCTTGGAATTTTTCATTTCAGTTATTGTGGTCTTCACTTCAATTGTTCTGTTTGGTTCCTTTTAAAAAAAATTCTGTCTCTTTATTGAGATTCTAATATTGTTCATTGTTTTTCTTATATCCTTTAATTTTTTCTCTGTGTTTTCCTTCATCACCTTAAGCATATGGAAGATCATTAAAAAAAAAAAAAATTTCGTCTAGTAAGTGCAAAGTCTGGTCTTCTCCATTGATGGTTTCTGAATTATCTTGTTCCTTTGATGGTCCATCATTTCCTGTTTGTTTGTCTTGTAATCTTTTGTTGTACACTGTACATTTTAATATTTTAATGTAATAACTCCGGGATTTTGTCCCTGAGCCATCTGTTCCTTAAGTTTGTGTCCAGCTAGGGATATGACAAAGATTCCCTTGAGTGGCAGGAACTAATGATTGCAAACACACCAATACAAAAAATGCCTTTCACAGTCTTTGCAAACTGGCTTTGCATTGGTTAATGTTCTCCTTTAGAGTTTATTAGGAAGATCAAGCAGAAATGAAGTGCAGGGTCCTCTCAGTCTTTCTGAGCATGAGTCTTGTCCTGAGCTTGTACTGACTTCTGGCCTTAAGAATTATCCTATTTACAGTAATTGGAATGCCCCCCATTATACTCTATGAAATTGACTTTCTCCCCCTCCTGGTACTCTATTGTATATCTTAAACTTGGTAAATCTTTGCCCCAGGCTGCTTTGAATTAATTGTTTCTTACACTGCTTTAGCTATCTGTAAACTGCTTCTGCCTGCAGGGCAAACTCTGGAAGACTTCACCATGGATGAGGTTTCTGGTTCAGTTTTTCAGGCACCTATATGGAGGCACCTCCGTATCTGCTCCTTCTGGAACAGGGCCAGTGACTCACTCTGGGTGGTTCCACACTGCACTGGGGAAGGGGTGGGAGAGGGCCTAGCAAGGACACCATGACCATTTCCTAACTTTTTTGCATTTTCTTTATTTGGTACTTGCCCAGTTAATTTTTCTGGAGTTTTGAGGAAGATGGCTTTGCATGTTTTTGCTACTTTTGCAAAGATTCTGTGGGTGAATAGCACCCTGGAGTATCTTATGCTGCCATCTTGGCTTACTGGAAGTCCATTATGTGGGGATTTTTGAACACTATTTGCATTATTTAATGCAAACATAAGAAATGCGTAGAAAAAGATGGATTATACATAACAATGTTTATGTTGAGCATGCACCATGCTTGATACTTTATAAAATATAAGAACTATGACTTTTTCTTAATTAGCTCCTAATCTAAATGAGAGAGATGATTGAACCAGGATAAAAATGCAGTTAACTATAAGAGATAGAGATTGTTGCTTGCTCTTTTTGTTTTCCTTCATCTCTCTTTCATTTTGTATGCGATAGTGTGAATAAAATATCTTGCAAAAATATTTTAAAAGAAAGTCACATATTGTATATTTAGAACAAACATGTCCAAGTGCCCAGGCCCAATGTGGTATTACCCCTTTGAGACATTCTACATATTGAGTTATCCCCAACTTTCTGGAAGTTTCTGAGTCCAGGTCAGTCACCTATGAATACTTTAGTATATATTTTATTCTGTTTTAGAAACACCCATGTCACATTATCATCTTACCTATGAAAGGCTGCAACTTCTTTTTCTTTTTCTTGTCATCACAGGAGAATAGAGCTGTGTCTTCTTTAAATATTAATTATATTAATTAATTTTAAAAAAGGCTGCAACTTCTTTTTCTTGTCATCATAGGGGAATAGAGCTCTGTCTTCTTTAAATATTAATTATAGTGATTGAGTTACAATTCACTCCAATGTTGTTATTCCTCAAGGAAAATGTAATACAGTGAAGCAGAGAAGTGAGAGAATGAATGTCTTGGGAAATTGGAAAATGAAATAGGAAGCCTTTCACTTTCTTGTCACTGGCTTCCATTCTGATAAAATCAGGTAGGATAGGAAATTATTTACCCTATGATGATTCTTTAATGCATTTTAGGGGATAGTGACCACAATCCCATTCCTGGGAGAAATTTATCAAAGTCTTGAAAGCCTTGTGGTCAAGTTCCCTTACATTGTATTCAAGAGGCTAGCTGAGAAGAAATGGCGGAACCTGTCAAGGAGGCTACTAAAGCACAGAGCAGAAGCACAAGGCTGATCCAGTTCTTCTTCAGGTACTCACTTGTGTTAGGAGTGGTAAACTTCCCATTCTGTGACCATTAAAGTCATCATTTTTTCCTCCAAAATGCTCCTACTGTCCTGGACATTTTTCCCAATGGGTTTGATTGCTTGAGCTGTGCCAACAAAGAGAAGTTCTCTGGTAGCAGATGTAAGACAAGAAAGAAAATTTTAAAACTTTCATGAGGAAAAGAAAGGATCATTTCCAAGGGGCAGAAAGCTTGGAGGAAGGAAGAGAATAAAGTATAGCATCAGACTAGATTTTTCTGAAAATTAGAATGACCAATGCTCAAAATGAGATTATAATGACAAAGAAAACTACAGTGGATGTGATTTGTTGATCACTGCACCTTCTGATGCACAGAAACTTCAAATAACCTCAGTTGGAGACTATTACCTGACTGCTAAAATTTCCAGTAACTACCTATTGCCTTACTTTTTAAAACCCCCTCAATGTAAATTGATTCAACTCATTTTGGTTGCTTTTGCCTTTTTCTTTATTATGTTTTGATTGTAAAAATAACACACATTTGTCTTAGATTGGGTTCTGCAGAAGCTGAACCAGAGATAGGGTTTCATGTTTAGATGATCTGTTGGGGAAAGGGCCTCAAGAGAAGAGGACCAAAGGGAGCAAGGTATGGCAGGGGAGTTTGCTAAGCAAAGATGTGGTCTCAGCTGGAGATCAGCGTCAGTCTGATCCTATAGGAAGTTCTGGATAAAATATTGCAGCACAGAATTGATCCTTTCTTGAGGCAAGGAAACTAGCTTTGGTATCTTTGTGTGGGTCAATCACTGGCTAAGTTCTGGGAATATGTATAGCCTCCCTGGCAAAAAAATTCCCGTTTGGCCCAGTTGTTTATCAGCCAACAGTAACTGGAGGATGAGTTTACAGCTAGTATATGAGATAGAAAACTCTATATCACAACAAGACAATGTCAAGAATAAACTAACACAAAATATCTCCCATCCAAAAGCAACTGTCATCACATTAAGCTGATTTCCTTCCAGACATGTCTCTGTTATTCCACACACTCATATATGAATATCTCCAGTCAACTCCAGTGATGTTCCCATGTTAATCATTATAAAGACACATCATCAATTCTAATGGTGCCATAGGGCTCTGCTGCTATTTATATATCAAATCCTTAGATGATGTGTGTTCCATTTGCTATTGCAAAATGAATCACCCTACTCATAATGGCATAAAACAATAACCATTTCATAAATGTTTACAAATTCTGAGGGTTTCAAATTCAGATATAGCAAGGAGAGACAGCTTTTCTGTTTAATGGTGTCTTGGCCAACAGCTGGGAAGGTCTGAAGAGCTGGAGGTGACTCAAATGGCTGGACTGGAAGATCCACTGCCAAGATGGCTTTACTTCTATGTCTAACACCTTGCAGCGTTGACTGGTGCTAAGCTGGGATTTTTCTCTCCACTATGGTGGCTTCATGGTAGTTTAACTTATTTCTTCATGATCGTGGCTTAGTGCTCCAGGAGAACCAGGTAGAAGCTGCATGGCCATTCTTTACTTAGCTTCAGAACTCCTTTAGTATCATTTCCTCTGCATTTTCTTGGTTGATATAGTTACAAACAGGCTCTGACTCAAAAGAAGGGGAAGTAGTCCCTATCCCATAATGGGAAAAATATCAAAGAATTTGAGGGCATTAAAAAAAAAAAAAAACCCTCCACAATAAACATTTAGGTTGTTTCCAGTTTTGCATTTGGGTTTGTTTGGTTTTTCTCTTGGTTTGTTGCTCACAATGCCACTATGAATATTCTTATACAAAAAGTCTTTTACACTTTAAACATTATCATTATCACTTTAGGGCAAATTCCTTAAGTGGAATTCCTGGGTAAAAGGATATATATATTATTTTTTTTCAAATTAATTCATATTGAAGAGTCTCCCTAGAAAAGTTGCATCAATTTATAATGTCATCACAAGGTGGGAGAGTTTCGCACATTAGTGTCAGTTTTTGAGAACTATATTAAGCCTTGTACTCAACAAACAGAGACCACGTTGTGAGAGTCTCTTTGTGTATATGCATGTGTGTTGCGTCTACAGTGAATTGTCATTAGCAGGATTATACTACATTGATAAAATGAAGTGAGAACTTTTCCATCTTTTTATCTAATTTCTGCCCTCTCTTATACATCATGATTTTCCTGCCTTTCAAACTGTTTTGACTAAGTAATTTTGTGGAGTTATTATTAGTCATGTTGTTCTAAGGTTATTGGTAAGTTAATGTTTTTAACTTCAATTTTGGTAATGTGTACTTTCTTATAAAACTGTTCATAATATTGAGATTTTAAAATTTAATAATTTTGGTTAATAAAAATTGCATGTTCTCTCATTTTAGATACTTCTCCATTATTTGTGGTTATAGCCCATTTCCCATATATAATTTTGCACATTTGTTACCTTTTTATTTTTTAATCATAATTTCTATAGAATCTTTTAAGGCAAAATTATCAGAGGCTTCTGAAATTTATATCCTTTAGAATCTGTGAGATTATTATGTAGCCTATGAGATACATTTTTTGTAAAATTTCCAAGACACTACAAAGAATTATGTAGTCTCCATTTATAGAGAACAAGGCTTAATATAATTCTCAAAAACTAACAGTAGTGTGCTAACATCTCCTACTACTATTGTATTTTTGTTGCATACATCTCAGATATTTTTGATAGATTTTCATGCTTTGTAATTTGGAGCTGCAACTTTTATAAACATGAAATGACCTTGTTTAATATTGTACCTTTAATTCTACTTTTTCCATTCTACTTGCTGTCTTTTGAGTATGTTTCCTAATATATTTTTTGGTCTTTCTTAATTTTTTTTCATTTTTTAAAAAATTTCATTTTAAAATAATTTTAGATTCAAAGAAAGTTTCAAAGAAATGTACAAAGGAGTTCCATGCAACTTTCACCCAGTTTTCCCCAACTGTTAGCTGTTGTAGTTTCCTAGGCTGCTAAAGCAAATATCATGAAATGTATTAAGTAAATAATGGGAATTTATTTGCTTACAGTTTGAGGCTGGGATAAGTACAAATCAAGGCATCATCAAAGTGATGCTTCCTTCCTGAAGACTATGACATTCTGGGGCTGCCTGTTGGTGATCTTTAGTCCTTAGCTTGTCATGTGGCAAGGCACATGGCGGCTTCTCCTGCCTTCTCTGGTTTCTTTCAGGTTCTGTTGAATTTCAGCTATTTGCTTCCACGGCTTTCTCTCTGTATGAATTTTACTCCTCTTATAAAGGCTTAATATCCATCCTGATTGAGGTGGGCCACACCTTCTTAACTGATATAATATCATCAAAAGTTTCTACTTAAAATGGGTTCACATTCACAGGAATGGATTAAATTTAAGACCATGTTTTTCTGGGGTATGTAGAGCTTCAAACCATCTCAATAACATCTTTTGTTTGTTTGTTTGTTTTGTTTTTTTTGTTTTTGTTTTTGTTTTTACCGGGAGGTCCCGGGGATCGTACCCGGGTCCCTCCATATGAGAGACGGACGCCCAACCAGTTGAGCCACATCCAACCCCTCAATAACATCTTGATTAACTATAATACAATATCAAAACAGGGAAATCAACATTGGTACAATCTACATAATTTATTCAGATTTCATCAGTTTTACATGCACACATTTGTGTGTGTGTGTGTAGTTATATGCAATTTTTATTACATGTGTAGATTCATGTAATTACCACCACAGTCAAGATACAGAACTATTCCATCAACAAAAGGCTCTTTCTTACTAAACTTTTACAGCCATACCCACCACTTTACCCCCTATCCCAAACTTCTGGCAACCACTAATCTGTTATCCATCTCTATAATTTTACTTCAAAAATGTTATATAAATAGTATCATATAATGTATAACCTTTTGGGATTGGCTATTTTCATCCAGGTAGGTTTTTTTTTTTAAGATTTATTTATATTTATTTATTTATCCCCCCCTTGCTGCTTGTGCTCACTGTGTCCATTTGCTTTGCATTTTTCTGTGTCTGCTTGTCTCCCTTTGTTGTGTCATCTTTCTGTGCCAGCTTACCGCACCTCGTGGACCTTCAGCTCACCGTGCTGTGTGGGCTGGCTTACCTTCACCCCTGGGTATTGAACCCAGGGCCTCCCATATGGTAAATGGGAGCCCAACCAGTTAAGCCACAGCCGCTTCCCTCCAGGTCGTTTTGTTGCTGTGTAGTTTTCATGGTGTGGATGTGCTAGCATCTGTTTAACCACTCACCTATTGAAGGACATTAGGGTTGTTTCCCGTTTTGGGCTATTATTAATAAAGCTTCTAGGAACACTTGTGTACAGGTTTTTATATGAACATAAGTTTTCATTTCTGTGGGACAAATGCCCAGGAGTGAAAATGTTCAATCACATGGCAATTCCAACTTTAGTTGTTTAAAAAATGGTCGAACTATTTCCAGAGTTGTTTAAGAAATGGTCGAACTATTTCCAGAGTAGAATTTTACATTTCTACCAGCCATGTATGAGTCATCCAGTTTCTCTGTATCCTCACCAGCATTTGGTGTTGTCACTGTTCTTTATTTTAGCCATTCTGATAGGTATGTAGTGGTCTCAGTGTGGTTTTAATTGGCATTTCCCTAAGGGCTAATATGTTGGACAGCTTTGCTTGTGCTTATTTGCCATCTGTAGATTCTCTTTGGTGAAATATCTGTTCATATCCTTTGCCCATTTTCTAATTGGATTGTTTGCTTTTTTTAACTGACGAATTTTGAGAGTTCTTTATATAGTCTATATAATATAAGATACAAAACTTTTGTCTGATATATAGCTTGCAAATATTTCCCTCAAGTCTGTAGATTGTCTTTTCATCCTCCTCACTGGGCATTTCACATAGGAAAAGTTCTAATGTTGATGACATCCAATTTACTTATTTTTTTCCTTTTTGGTGGCAAGTCCAAAAACTTTAGAGAGGACTTTATTTATTTGTTTCTTTATTTATTTATATTTATTTACATTATTTGAGAATACTTTTTAATGAATTTTTCTGGTGTTAAAAAAATTTACATGGTCAAATCTGGTTGATCTTTTCATTTATGGTGTCTGGGACATTTCTCATTATTATTGTTGTTGTTATTTGAGGTACTGGGGACCAGGGATTGAATCTGGGACCTTGTATAAGGGAAGCCAGCACTCAACCACTGAGCCACATTGGTTTTTCCCTGAGTTGGTATTTTTCATTTGTTTTGCTTGTTGCTTTGCTTTTTTGTTTTTTCAGGAGGCACAGGGAACCAAACCTGGGACCTCCCATGTGGGAAGCAGGTGCTCAACTGCTTAAGCCACATTCATTCCCCTCCATTTTTTTTTCAGGCCAGTAAAAAGAATTTATTGGGAAATGGGGGAAAAGAACAGAGCTTGTTGAGAAATGGGAAAGAAAGATGGAAATGCACACCAAGACTTGGTACAGGCTCCTCTAGGCAGAGAAAGCAAGCTCTGCCTTATGTGGTTACCTTTTTTTTTTTTTTTTAAAGATTTTATTTATTTATTCATTTATCCTCCCCCCCCCCTTGCTGCTTGTGCTCGCTGTGTCCATTTGCTGTGTGTTTTTCTGTGTCTGCTTGTCTCCCCTTGTCGGGTCGTCCTGCTGCGCCTCGTGGGCGGGCTTGCCTTCACCAGGAGGCCCCGGGAACGGAACCCGGGGCCTCCCATATGGTAAACGGGAGCCCTATCGATTGAACCACATCCGCTTCCCTGTGTGGTTACCTTTCAAACTATTAATTATTCCTCCCCCTTGCTAATGCTAAGGGGAGGGACCCCA
Organism: Tolypeutes matacus; assembly: GCA_026826555.1. Lineage (NCBI taxonomy): Eukaryota > Metazoa > Chordata > Mammalia > Cingulata > Chlamyphoridae > Tolypeutes > Tolypeutes matacus. The sequence continues at coordinate 7,761,259 of JAKSZT010054489.1, forward strand.
GCTGTTATTTGTTACCCCACCAATGGTGGGTGCCAATGGTGAGGACTGTCTGGAATATCTGGGGCCAAGAGGAGGTCCTGGAAAGAGAAACTGGGACCTCAAGTTTAAACTCAAGGTGCCATGTTGTCTGTCAGCCATGTTGTGGTGCATCTTCTCATTTTCCTGGCTAACTTGCCTCAACTCCCCTTAGAGAGTTCATGTCTTTATTCTTAAGGGCATGTTGAGGGGCAATGGTCTTTCTTCTATAGTTACTTCCTGCTGGTTATGGCAGTAGTCCCTGCCTGGCAGGGTGTAAACCTCTCTGGATATTCTATTGAGGTCGAGGAAAGATGGGTGTGACACTGTGACTGGAACGAGTTGAAATCCCTGCGTGACTAGTATCTTGTTCTGGAAGGCATTGGTTCAGTCTCCGGTGGGGGTCGGGAAGCACTACTCACTTAGCTGCCTCCTGGCTGGCTTGCCAAATGAAGATGGGGAAGTGTTGGATTCCTCTAGGTTCATGGCTATGTTACATAAAAGAATTTAAGAGCACACCAGTTTAGTTAGGCCAGTAAAAAAAAAATGTATTGGGAAATGGGGGGAAAGAACAGAGCTTGCTTAGAAATGGGAGAGCAAGATGGAAATGTGCACCAAGACTTTGTGTGGCAGACCAAGACTTTTCAGGCAGAGAGAGCCCCCTCCATTATTTTTTAACATCTGTGAGGATAAACCAAATTTATATAACCTATCTCCTAATAATGGACCATTAGATTGTTTATTGGAGTTTTATTTGCTATGATAAATAATGTTGCAACCAGTTCTTTTGTATATATCATTGTACAAGTATTTATGAAGAATAAATTCATGGACATGAAACTATTAAATTATATGGTATGTGCTTTTATAATTTTGATAGTATTTGAAAATTATCCTTTAAAAATAGGATGCCAAAATACATTCCTATTAGCAATGTATAAATGTGCCCATATCTCCGTATTTTCAACGACTCTGGGATTCTAATTACCCAATTTTTTTTTTCTGCCTATCTTACAACTAAGAAATGCTTTCTATTTTTATTATCTGAATTCTAAATCAATTTAAGAGGCCTGTCTCTGTGTGTGTGACTATAAGATCATCATGGAACACAGTTTTATATTTCACTCTATAAAATTTGAGTTCTTTGGAATATTGTTAGTGTTTTATAAGATAAAAGAAAGGGGGGAAGCAGATGTGGCTCAAGTGATTGGGCTTCTGTCTACCATATGGGAGGACCTGAGTTCAATCTCTCAGGCCTCCTGGTAAAGGTGTGCCAGGCCCGTGTGGCAAGCCAGGCCCACGTGGCTAGTGACACAGCAAGAGGATGACACAACAAAAGAGAGACACAGGGGAGAGCCAAGATGAGATGAGAGAGAAAAACCAGGAAATAAGGTGGTGCAAGTGACAGGGTACCTCTCTCCCACATCGGAGATCCCCAGGATCAAATCCCAATGAAGCTTAGAGGAGAAAAACGAAAAGAGAAGACAAAAAAAAGAAACAGATAAAGAAGATAACACAGTGAATAGACACAGACAGCAAACAACAGGATGAGGGGGAGGAGGGGAGAAAAAAAAAAAACTTTCTTTAAAAAAAAAAAGAAAGAAAGGATACCTCCTCCCAGGCTTACCAAGAAGAGTCTTACACCAGTGAACCAGCAACTTTACACTTCCCTGTGCTAATGAGGGAATGGGATTCCTGGGGGTTGGGGGTGGGGTGGAGTGAGTCATCAGTAGGAAACATCCTGCCCACTGCATATTTCTAGAAGTCTATACAGAACACCTAGTAGTTGTTGAGCAAGACAATGATTCTCTGGAAAGAGGAATACCTACTCATTTCCTCTTAGTTTTCTTAGTGGTTTAGTCATCCATTCATCCGCACAATCATTTGTTTATTCAATAACTGTTTATTTGGCACCTAATTGGCATTGGCCAAGGCACTGGGGAATAAAGATTTTGTTCATTGACTCACTGTCTGACCTGGTAGTAAGGTGAGAACAGATTAAACAGGTCCTCACAGCAGTGCACTGAGAAATGAATAGACACCTGGACAGGAAGTCAGGCAAAGACAGTAAAGAACATGCTTAAATGCCCTGCTGATGGGGGCCAGGGAGGCAGGCAGTAGACTAGAAAGGCAAATCTACCTACTGGGTACCTCAGAATCTGGATCGAAAACTTAATTAAAATTAAAAGGTGGATCAAAGCGCTTGATTTGCATTGGTTATCTGCAGTAAGACTCAATCACAAAGTCAGAAGATAGACCTAAAAACAAATAAAATTAGGGACCATCTTGAATGGTGTTCAAAGGGAATTAATTAGTAATTCCCCAGTCAAGGAACCTGTATGCAGATAAATGTGTCAGTCTTCTCAATTATCAGCGATCAAAGTGCAAGAGTGGCAGAAAGGCAGATAGACATGATAAGGGTTTTAAAAATAGATGGTTTGAGGTGGATTTTCACTGCATCTTATAAAGATGGTACTTATGTGTCAGTATTTTCTACTTTTTAAAAAACTGTCTATAATGGAAGAAAAAGGTTGACCTAAGAAAAACAAGCTTTTGTATATCATATATATTTATTCCTTTTGCCTCATCACCTCTCATTTTCTAAGGAGAGATGACATATAAAATTATATATCACACATTTTTTTATAGGTATATATCTTTACTGTTTAGTGTTAACTATATATTGACACACATACCTCCAAGTGAAAGGCACGATATGATACCTACCCATTAGAATAGGAGGAAAATCAAGTTTTAGAGTTAGAAATAGGTTAGTATTGCCCAAGTCATAGAATCCAGTTTCTTTTCATGCATGGTATAGAACTTCTTTTATAGGACATCTTTCTGGAAGGCATTTTATAATGGAGGGAAAGCTCTGTTAAAAATAGATGATTAAAGTAAACATCTTCTGGGCTTAATTTAGGGAAGTTGAATTATGCACCTATTAAATCTCTGTACTCCCATTTCAAGTCTTGAATATCAGCGTGAAGTTCCGTCAGCTAATTGATTAGCATCTGATCCAGACATCTCACCATTATCTGTCAAAAACAAAAACAAATTCCATATCCTGTGAGCTAGGTGAAGTTTAACCTTAATGTTTTTATTCAATTTTAACTTGTATTTTTGGTCAGACCTCTCTTTACCCTCACCCCTAATCTGAGATATCCCCTCTTGGTGGCACTTTACCTACTTGGAATCGAGTTTAATGTAGCAGACTCTTCTTACACCCTAGGACTACTCTCCTGACCATTGCAACCCAACTGTCCCATGTCTTACCCCACCAGGTATCTGCTCTGCTCCCCCTGACTCTGATAAATTCATCCATGTAGATGTGATTATGCATGAGGTTGACAGCATATTAAAAGGTCATTCTGGAGGCAATATCTTTTTTTTTTTTTAATACATACTTAAATTTTTTAAAAAAAGATAATTAGATTACATAAATGTTACATAAAAATTATAAGGGATTCCCATATGCCCCGCTTCCTAGCCTTCCCACATTTACCCACATTAACAACATCCTTCATTAGTGTGGTACATTCACTGCAATTGATGAACATATTTTGGAGCATTGCCACTAAGCATGGATTATAGTTTACATTGTAGTTTACACTCTGTCCTAAACAATTTTGTAAGTTATGACAAGATATATAATGGCCTGTATCTGTCATTGCAATGTCATTTGGGACAATTCCCAAGTCCCGAAAATGCCCCCATGTTACACCTATTTTTCCCTCTCCTATTCCTCAGAACTTCTGGTGGCCACTGCCTCCAAATCAATGGTAAAATTCTTCCATTAGGAGGCAATATCTTAATCTAGTGTAAGTTTCACTTTAATGCTGTTAAATTGTACTAAAGAGTCACCTGACTTGGTTAAGTGCCATGAAGCTTGGGCCTTCATTTTACTCTCCAGTTACCGCTTAGCTTCCTAGTTCCACGTCTCATAGACAATGCCCATCCCTTTCACCAGACCAAACCTCTTTCAGTGTGCACCATGATGGCTCTTGCTTTGGGAGTGGTGCTTTGGCCCCATACACGTAGTCACCTTTTGTTCAACCTTTAAAACTTGGCCCAAGAATCACTTTTTCTAGGATGACTGCTAGAATTTTGTTTTTCTGCTCTATAAATTCTTATCTAGATGACTTTCTTCTGTGCTGCCTTAGCATCCTATGCATGTTCCTCTAAGAACGCTCCTCTCAAAGACCATGCTATGCCTATAATTTTGTTCATCCAGCATAAAATGAGTCCCAATTAAAGGTATTTTTTCTTACTGTTGCTGTTATTGTACTATAATTCCCAGTGCCTAATAATGCAAGTGGCATATACTTGGAACTTGAGAAATATTTGTAGAATTACAGGATAAACTCAGATTTGCTTTGGGAACTACACTTGCCTTCTCTGTTGCTTCCTCTGGATTACCTGGGGAAAATTGATTGCCGTCTTCCTAATGCCTGTAATACTCTGTCCCAATCATATGGATTTCTCATCATATTCTCTCTTCAAATGATTCTTCTAGTAGAGTGTAAACTCTGAGGCAGTAATAATGTCCTGTGAAACTCCGTGGCCCCCATAAAGCCCACCACAATTTCTCAAATGAAATATATATCCAAGAAACAATTTTGAACGTGTTAAAAAATAGCTAAACAGGAAGGATCACATTTATTGATTTCCTTAAAAATCATTGCTAATTACAGCATAATTATGCTGGATTAAACATGGAAAAGGAATGAGTAAGATACCAGGTAACTCTGAATGAGACTGCCTCCTTTCTTGTTCCCTAAGCAAAAGAGTTGAAGAAATACTAAAACATTTGCTGAGGCACAATGGGAAAATTTTATAGCAGTGCTGTTCAAAGCTGAAAAGCAAAAGGGGAAATGATACTAGGCTACTGTTTACACAGTTATTGCTAATGCTAATGCTTTCCATTAGATGTTATGATTAGATAAATTTCATAGTAGTTGAAGTCATCTTTAAATTTTGTAAAATATATTTGTATTCTCAGTTTGGCAATGTTATGGTCAACAGCTTCAGATGTGAAAGCAGCTAATAGACTCAACTAAGTTGTTCATTCTTTCCCCCATCTTGCAGGACTGTTATCATCTAACTTTGAAAGTAAAAACGTGTAATCAAAAAGTGGTGATGAGTGGAGATATATTAGAGGGATGTAGTAAGATGTGGTGTTTGGTGAGAGTGACTCAGGAAAAAGGAAAAGTACAATGCAGAAGAGGACATTGCAGTCTGTATTATGAGGTTGGATCAGAAATATAACCCCACTTGGAAGCATATTGTGGGGAACAACTTCTTCTTGGGCCCAGTGAGCATTCTTCTGTTCACATTTGCCGGGAAAGACAAACAATTTTCAACTTGTCAATGATTCTGATCAGTTGATAATGTCTATCTGGAGTGCTTTTGTGGAAAGAATTCTAAAGCCACATCTGATAAAATTCACTGATTAGTGATGTTTGCTAGGGGGATGGGAATGGCATACCCATGTATTTATCTCAGGACTATGCCATCTGTCTAGTCATTCAATTGAATAGCAAGAACTGCAAATTAATTTCCAAATTCCTGCACATGAAATCATTGTATTTCTGCTTTTTTTGTGTGTTGGGTTCTGTAACAAGATATCCTATATACTAGTTTGGTGTCATAAAATACTGAGCAAAAGAGTTATATTTGTCCTTTCATATTTGTTTCTTTAAAAAAAAAATCAAGGCTCTGAAAATGTTTGCTGCCCTTCTTGGAGGCAGAGCTTAATCTCTGCCTTTCATCTTAAGTATGAGCTTCCAAAGAATTGTGTATGGAAAGGGAAAGATCATAACTTTATAGTGGAGAAATATGGCAAGCGCTACCTTGTCCAAGTGATCAAGGTTAACTTAACATTAGCAGAAACTGGGTGAAGTGCATGTATTTGTGTGTGTGTGAACTACGACTTTGTTTGAATAAAATGGACCTGAAGTCTGGGTTTGAGATTTGATGTGGACAGTGTCTTGTGAGTGAGTTCTATTGGTGGAGGCAATGACCTGACTTGTTTAGTACTTATTTATTTTTCTATTTTTGAGTTTCCTTCACCTTACAATAGTTAGAAGAATTTTTCCTCCTTTTTCTCTCTTCATAAATGAAGCTTGAGAAAAATAGTTGGCATTCTCCTCATTTTCCTTGCATGTCCTTCTACTTTCAAATATTCATTCCACTACCTTCAAGAATTGCTCCTTTTTTTGATGCTTATCTGTCTTTTTTTATGATGTTCTACAATATTTTGATTTCCATTTTCTTCCAATTTATTTGCAAACCTCAGAGACACTTTTATCACTCCTGGTATCAGTTGTGAATCTTAATCTTTATACCAAATAAAAGATTTGACTTGATAATAGATATGTAAATTCAGTCCTTTTATCTTTTTTTCCCTGATGATATTAGTTGGTACACATTCATAATATTGGAGTTTAAATTACTTTCTTTCTGATTTGTAACTTGAGGAATCATGCAAGAGATGGCTGCTAATGTGGAAAAAGAAGAACACATTTGATGAGGCTTATCAAGGTCTGTTTTATTTCACACTAAGTAACTTGTGGCCCTGAAGACTGGTAGTGCAGGGTCTACAACCTGGAATAACATCCTGCTCTTCAACAGCCATAAAATTAACTTAAAATTTATGGTTCTGGCAAATACTTCTGGCTTTTTATGTGTTAGTTATTAACTAAGAATATTTCACTGGGGAGATTTATTTGACTAAAATGCATTGAAATTACTTGCATCAGTGAACTATATCATAGGTGGAACTTGGTATAAATTATACAGGAGAGGATTCAAAAATAACAAGGTGACAAAGCTTAGAAAAGCCAGTCACACCATCTCTTCCCTTGATTTGATTTTAGCTTACTTTAACTTTCAGATCAGAACCAGAAAATGGTTCTGCTAGAAAGTTAAAGCAAACATGCTAACAAAGGACTTCTGCTTCTTGATATGACAGAGTAACTTGTATCTGATTGCGGAGAACAACTGTAAAAGTTGAATTAAAAACAAGCAAAAAGCAGACGTTTGAAGGCATTTTTAAGGAACCACCGTGGCCAGGAGTAGAGGAGCCAAGATCCAGTAAAAGGTCATGCATAATTAGCCCTAAATCTGTCAAGGTTTTATGCCTTTACAGCATTTGCTTATACTCAATGGGGGGCTTAGAAACTAAGAAAAAGTGGTGGCCTGGGGCTGATGATAGTCTTATAGGCTGATAAGACAAAAATTACTCAGCTCTACCAAGGCAGTCACTATGAGTTTGAGAGCCTGTATGCAGTTTCCCTATGAGGCATTGCTTTAGTTTGCTAAAGGCTGCCAAAGCAATATACCAGAAGTGGGTTGGCTTTTACAATGGGCATTTATTAACTTATAATCTTACATTTCTAAGGTTGTGAAAAGCGTCCAAATCAAGACAGAACCAGTAAACTTGTGATCTTGGAGTCTTCTCTCACATGGCAAGGCACATGGAGTCGTCTGCTGGGGCTCTGCCTCCTTCTCTGGGTCTTGTTACCTTGAGCTTCTGGCTTTTTCCAGCTTTCTCTCTGCCCTGTGGCTTGATCTCTCTTGGGTTCCATTGATTTCAGCTTCTGGCTTCTGGGACTTTCTCTCTAACCTTTAAGGTTTCTCTCTGCCTCTGTGGCTTTCTCTCTCTTCATATTAATCTCACTTATAAAGGACTCCAGTAAGAAGATTAAGACCTACCCTGGGTCATGCCTTACTGAAGTAATCCAATCAAAGGTCCTTAACTGAAATAATTTAATCAGAAGATCTCACCTACAACAAAGTCACACCCACAAGAATGGATGAGATCTAAGGATATGATCTTTTCTGGGGTAACACAGTCCCAAACTACCACAGGCACCTACCAGGTCAAAAGGACTACATGAGTAGGGCAAGAAGCTCATCAACTAAGTGGTGTACCATCTACAGTGTACCATATAAAATGTCTAAAAAATTATTGACATGCAAAGTAGTGGTAAAAGTGATCAATAATCAAGAGAAAAGACAGAATAAGACCCAGAGATAATCCAAACATTGGAGTTTACAGTTAAGATGTAAAAATAACTATAATTATTATGTTAAAAAATAGAGAAAAAGATGGACACATGCATGAAAAGTTGGGGAATAGAAACATCATAATCTTATAGGAAAAAATCAAATGGGCATTCTGGAATTGCAAAAGATAATATCTGAAGTTGAGGAATCATTGACTGGGTTTAACAGCAGACTAGACTCAGCAGAAGTCACGATTAGTAAACTTAAAGACTTGCCAACAGAAAACATCCAATTTGAAACACAGAGTGAAAAATAACAAAAAGGGAAGCGGATGTGGCTCAACCCTTTGGGTGCCCACCTACCACATGGGAGGTCCCGGGTTTGGGTCCCCGTGCCTCCTAAAAAAAAGACGAGCAGACGTCATCTCCTCTCCTGCCGCAACAAGCTTAGATACTGCCTCCCGCTGCAACAAGCAGATGCCACAAGTCAGCAGATGCCACAGACCATGGGGAGTGGAGGTTGCTCAGGCCGTTGGGCACTCCCCTCTCATGTGGGAGGCCCCAAGTTTGGTTCCCAGTGCCTCCTGGAGAAGGTGAGCAAACAATGAGCAGACAGACAAGAGAACCACATGGGGGGTGGGGGAGATAAATAAAGAAAAATAAAGTAAATAAAATAAATATATATATATATATATATATTTTTTTTTATAGTGAGTCAAGTTAAACTTTATTTATGCTTCAAGACACAGCTTTGTAGGTAATCCACTCGGTCAAAGGTTCTTCCAGGCAGAACATCTGTTCCCCCTTCGACTTTCCCCAGCAGAGAGCAGGCATGTCAATCTCAATTTACAATCACTGGGTCCTGCCTGAGCCGGAGACTGCCCCCAGATCACCTAGTTTGGGATGTTCTTAGTTATACCCTTATAACTGACAAAGATTTTCTGAGAGCTCATTCCTTGGCTATTTCTAAAAATGAAGCACAAAGGAGCTCTTAAATGAGTATTTTTTTAAAAGTGATAAGTTATTAGCCAATTGGCAGCAGAGGCAGAGCTGTGCTGGTCTTGTCTGACATCACAGGGAGACAACCTGAGGAAAGCAGTTCACAGTTCTGTCTGGCACACTGCAGGCACCTAGCAAAGAAAACATATTCGTTGACATCTCCCTGCCGCTCAGCAGAACCCCGAATCCAGGGCAAGGAAAGACAAACCACGGCTCCCCCAAGCCTGCTAGGAAGGTCTCCTCTGCTTACAGACCATGAGAGACATTCTACTTCTGGTCCAGGTCTAGAACAGCTGACCTGGACCTTTTCTGAGGTGAAAGGATACTTTTCTGAGGTTGAGACCATACCTGGTGAGGGGGAGGAATTAAAGAAAATTCATCTGTGAAGATACACAGATAACCCTCAAAGCTCTCTTTAAAACCAGGCCTGAATTTCCTATGAAGCAAACTGGTGAAACTGTTTGCTTTATTATTTAAAAAATAATAAAAATATTAAAAAAAGAATAAAACATATAAATACGTATTCAACATAATCAAAAGGTTTACATAGATGTATTAAAAGTTTCAGGGAAGCGGCTGTGGCTCAATCAGTAGGGCTCCCGTTTACCATATGGGAGGCCCCTGGTTCGGTTCCTGGGGCCTCCTGGTGAAGGCAAGCCCGCCCGCACGGCGTGGTTAGCTGACCCGGCGAGCACAAGCAGCAAGGGGGGGATAAATGAATAAATAAATAAAATCTTAAAAAAAAATAAATAAATAAAATAAAATTTCAAAAAGAAGAGAGAGAAAATGGAATAGAAACAATATTGGAAGAAATTTTAACAAAGAAGTTCTCAAATATCATAAAAGACATAAACTACTAATTAAAAAAGCTGAGTAAACCCCAAGTAGACAAATACAAACAAAACAAAACCACACAAAACCACACATGGTGACATTATAATCCAACTGCTAAAATCTGAACATGGAGAAAATCTCTTAAAAGCAGCCAGAGGGGGGACAATTTATTACATTCAAAGAAGTAATAGCTGAATTCTTAGTGGAAATAACGGAAACCAGAAAACAATAGGAATGACATCTACAAAGTACTAGAAAAAATATTATCAACCTAGAACTACATACCTTGGAAAAATAGCCCTCAAAAAAGTGAAAGCAGAAGAAACACGTTTTCAGAGAAATCAAAACTCGAAAACTTTGTCAGCAGCAGACCACACTGCCAGAAACACTAAGAGAATTCTTCCTGCTGAAGGAAAATGATTCCGGATGAAAGCATGGAACTGAAGCGGCTGTGGCTCAATTGGTTGGGCTCCCGTTTACCATATGGGAGGCCCGGGGTTCAACTCCCAGGGCCTCCTGGTGAAGGTAAGTCGGCCTGCATGGTGTAGTGAGCTGACGACCCGCGCGGTGCAGTGAGCTGGCACAGCAAGATGACCCAACAAAACGGAGACAAACAGACACAGAAAAATGCAAAGCAAATGGACACAGCAAGGGGGGGATAAATAAATAAATAAATCTTTAAAAAAAAAAAAAAGCATGGAATCGCAGAAAGAAATGAAGTATATCATATGGAATAATCACATTTGTTAATATAAATAAAGTTAAGCTGTTTAAAACAAAAACAAAAATGTCTTGTGCAATATACCACATAAATAAAAAAGTAAAGTATGTGACAACAATATCCCAAAGGACAAGAGAAGAGAAAAATGCAGATGAGCTATCAATTTCTTGCGTTGTTTGGGCAGTGATAAAAGTAATAATTTGAAGTGTAGAATAAGAATGCATATTGTAATTTCTAGTGTGACCACTATATGAAACTAAAAGACGTAAGAAAATAGCTAATAGGAACAAACACAAAAACCTACACCCTCACTTGGAAGCCCATGTCTACTCGGAAGAGACATTTTTTTTGTCCACAAGAAAATACTGGATGGGGGTCGGATGTGGCTCAACTGGTTGGGCGTCCGTCTCCCATATGGAGGGACCCAGGTTCGATCCCCGTGACCTCCTGGTAAAAAAAAAAGAAAATACTGGAGAAGCCCTGTTATTATTGCAGATGAGTGAATCAGTGGCCAAACGTGATGCTGTGCTGAGCAGGTACCTGAGCACAAGAGCAACCAACCACCCCATCAGTTTGCAGAGGGAAACCATGGTCTATGATTTGCTAACCATTGCTCTGGGAAGAACGGCCAGTATGAGATGCTTTAAAAGGCCCACAGCCTGTCACCAACAGGTCACCAAGCAGTTTTCTACCTGACTCTGCAGCTTGCTGTCTCCAGACAGATTCCAGAGGCTCTGGGGTACGTTCTCCAAGCTCTTCAGCTTCAAGGTGATGATACCAACTCACTGCACATCCTTGCCCACCCCCACCCCCTTTTATTTTGAGTTACCGGGGCCAGGGATTGAGCCTGGGACCTTACATGTGGAAAGCCGGCGCTCAACTACTGAGCCACATCTGCTCCCCTGAGTTGGTCTCTTTGCTTGTTGGCTTGTTGTTTTTTTGTTTTTTGTTTTTTAGGAGGTACTGGGGAATAAACCTTGGTCCTCCCATATGGGAAGAGGTGCTCAACTGCTTGAACCACATCTGCTCCCTTTGCCCTCTTATTGTCAGCACAAAAGCACTACCATGATGCTCTCAACATCATCGACATGACTTGAATGTATATCCAGAAAATTTTATACTACTGTTTTTCAAAATGAAGTTAGAATCTCTCTGCCTGGGCCTGGATGAGACACTCCTCACTTGTAATCACCTGTTACAAATATGGAAATCCTGCTCAACCTAACCAATTCCAGGTTCTGGCCATGCCACATCTGTAGCAGCCTCAAGACTGGATCAGGCACTGCCAGAAGTGGCCTCATTTCTGCAGAGCAGTGTCCTCAAGCAGGTACCACTACAGCCCTGGACAATGCTGGCACAGATCTGGCTCCATGCAGCTGAAGTCTACATTGGCATTGGGAAGACTGCAGCAGCCACAGCTTGTACCCAGGAAACTGCCAACCTCTTCTCACTGTCCCACAAAGTCTTGTACATGCAAGGCCAGGTTGCCAAGCTGGAGGAAACATTGATGAAGCCCAGCAGTTGTATGGAGAAGCCTTATCCATCAGTCCCACCCATGCAAAGGGCATGTAGTGACTGGCTCTGATCCTTCACCAGCTGGGCCACTATGTCTGGTGGAGAAGATCCTCCAGGATGCCATCCAGGTGAACTCGACAGTGCATGAGGCCTGGAACAGGCTGGGCAAGGTTCTCCAAGTTCAGGGAAATGACACAGTGGCCACTGCGTGCTTCCTGATGGCCTTGGAGCTGGAGACCAGCAGCCTGGCTGTGCCCTTCACCATCATCCCCGTGTGCTGTGAGCAGACACCTGCCAGCCTCCCTGCTCAAGCTGGGCCTAGGCAGGCCCATGGGGACCACTCAGCTGCCCAGAGGGGATGAGTCTGTGGAGCTCCAAGGCCATGGATAAAGGTTCGAATGATGACAATGAACTCACCAAACCAAACCTGAATCATCGCTCTCTCTACATGCATTTTTGTTGCTTTTGCCAGCCCAATGATAGTTTTTGAATGCACTGAAATAGTTCAAAATGGATAATATTGCCATAGTTTGTTAGTTGATATCTGAGTTTTAAGTAAAATGATTATGGAATTAATCAGCAAATGTAGAAGAATATATTTGAAGTTAAAATTTAGTGGCAGAACAGATACTTTTTTATCAGAACTGTGAAAAAAAACTGTTTTCTCCTTCCCATCACCACTCCTACCCCATCATTAGACCAAAAACCAAATGTGAATTTTCTGTTTCCTACCTCAGTACTAGTCAAAGCCAAGACACCAGCTGACTCTTTCTTGGTTTTGTTGTCAATAATTGTACTATGTGATAAATTACTGTCCTCACTTAGAGCAAAGCCTGAGTCTGAGAATATTTATATTTTACCAATATGTGCCTGTTACAAGAGAAGGGAAATATGAGTTATTTAAATTTAAGTTTTTATGTGAATTCAGAGTTTATTTATCAATGGAAATACATACAAAAAAGCTACAAATGGAATATTTACCAACATTCCTTATACATAACAGACACTTGGTTAAATGGGAACATGATGTTAATAATAAGATGATTTTGATATGGAAAAAAAAGAGAAAATAGCTAATAGAAGGGATACAATAAGACATTAAAAAATACTTGATTCATACAACAGAATGCAAAAAGGAGTACTAAAGAAACAAAGAACAGATGGAAAAAAGAAAAAAAAATCAAAATGATAGACTTAAACCCAACTATATCAGTAACCACATTACATGTTTATGGACTAAAATACACCAATTAAAAGACAATGATTTATATATTTATATATCATTTTACAAATAGTGGTATGTATTGTGAAAATTTTGATTTTTACCCACAATAAAAAATAAATAAATTAAAAAAAAGAAAAATCTAGCATACCAGTTAACAAGGCATGGGCTTTGTATAAAGAAAGGGAAGTTAAATCTTAAAATGTAAAAAAAAAAAAAAAGACAATGATTGCCATCCTTCAGTAATAATAAAATAAAATAAAAGACCAAGCTACATGGAGCTTACAAGAACCACGTATTAAATATGAAGATGTATTTGGGCTGAATATAAAAGGATGGAAAAGATACACTACACTAACTTAAAGAAAGCTGGTATGTCTGTATTATATCACTCAAAATAGACTTTAAGGCAGAATTATTATAAAAGTTAATGAGGGATATTTCATAGTGATACAGGATTGACTCAACAGTAAGACATAACAATATTAAATGTGAATGAACCTTGAAACATAGCTTCCACATATATAAAGTAAGTAAAAAAAAATTAACCAAAAAAAAAAAAAAAAAAAGAGAGAGAGAGAGAGACACGTCTATAATCATAGATGGAGATCTTAGCACACCTCTCCCACTAGCTGACAGCACAAGTAGACAGGAAGCCAGTGAAGATATAGAAGACATGGGGAATATAATTAATAGACGTGGCTAAAATGAAATATATAGAATACAATGTCTAATACTGTATATAGAACTGCAATAAACACATTCATTCAAGCACATATAGGATATTTAGAAAAACAGATAATAGTCTGGTACATAAAGCAAATTTCATCAAATTTCAAATAATTTGAATCAGCAGTATTTATTATTCATCGCTTTTAGAATTAAATTAGATTTCAAAACCAGGAAGTATAAAATGTCCGAAGTTAGAAAATTGAGAAACATGCTTATGAACTATTTAGGATTAACAGAACAAAAGTTATAAAATAGTTTGAGCTGAATAACAATGAAAACACAATATATCAAAACTAGTAAGATGCAGCTAAAGTAGTGATAGAGGTGAATAACTTCAAATAGAAAAGAAGAAAGATTTAAAACCAGTGATCCAACTTCCAACTTGGAAAGTTAGAAAACAAAGAAAAAATTAAACCCAAATAAATATAAAATGTAATAAAAATAAGAGCAGAAATAATGAATAGAAAATAGGTATACACAACAGAGAAAAACAATAAACCAAAGTTTCTTTATCTGAAAAAGTTTATTATATTGATAAGGGAGACTGATCAGGAGAAAAGAAAGAACAAATTACAATAGCAGGAATAAAAAAGAACATTACTAAAGTGCCTACAGACAATATCAAGATAGGAGTGTATTTAAAAATCATGATACCAATAAATTTGAAATTTTAGATTTAATGGGAAAATCTCTTAAAATACAACTTTCAAAACCTTATAGAAGAAATAAAAAAATCATAAAATTCCTGTGTCAATTTAAGAAATTTAATCTGTAATTAAAAATCTTCTTGAAAAGAAAACAACAGGCCCAGATATCTTCACTGGTGAATTTTTCCCAACATAAAAAGAAAAAAATAAAACTAGTCTCATATAAATGATCCAAGTGAATATAAGATGAAGGACTACTTCCCATCTCATTTTATGAGGCCTGCATAATTTAACAAGATTATAAAAAAGGAAAACTATAGGCCAATATCTCTCATGAACATAAAGGTAAAAATCCGAAACAAAATTTTAACAAAATAATTCCAACAATATTAATATTGGGTTTATTCTAGAAATAAAAGTTTGGTTTAATATGCAATAATCAATCTATGTATTTTCTTACATTAACAGTATGAAAGAGAAAAGCCAAATGATGATCTCTAATAAATGCAGAAAAATGACTTGAAAAAATTCAGCAGCCATTCATAATAAAATCAGAGAAAGGGTTTTAAGAAACAGCTATAGATAACATCATATTTAACTGTGAAATATTTTTAGTTTTCCCTCTAATATTAGGAACAAGATAAGAATGTTAACTATCACATTTTGCTTTGAGTCCTAGTCAGTGCAATAAGGCAAGGAAAAAAAAATCATTGGAATGCTAATGAGAGATTTTGGCAGATGTGTTGTGCTTGGGAGATAAAAATTGTTGGTTAAGATCTGTCAAGGAAATATAGAGCTGCCATACGATCTGGCAATCCCGCTCCTAGATATTTACTCAGAAGAACTGAAAGCAGGGACGTGAATAGACATTTGCACACTAATGTTCATAGTGGCATTAGTCACAATTGCCAAAAGATGGAAACAACTCAGGTGTCCATCAACAGATGAATGGATAAACAAAATGTGGTATATGCGTACAACGGAATATTATTCAGCTGTAAGAAGAAATGAAGTCATGATGCCTATGACAACATGGTTGAACCTTGAGGACATTATGTTGAGTGAATCCAGCCAGACACAAAAGGACAAATATTGTATAATCTCACTAACATGAACTAAATATAATGAGCAAAGTCATGGGATTAAGAGCCAGAAGACTGGTCGCCAAAAGACAGAACAAGGCTAGAGAATGTGGAGCATAGGGTTAATGTGTGCAGAATCTGTAATAAGGTTGGTTGTAAATGATTGGAATTGGATAGAGGTAGTAATAACCACTGGAATGACTGTAATTAGCAGTGCCAGTATGGGGGTATGACTGTGGTAGAAAGGAAAATTTAAGGTTGGTATGTCACTAGAAGAAAAGAGAAAGGATGAAACATGGGATTGTGTAGCATAGTGAACCCTGTTACAGACGATGAGTGTGGTTAACAGTATAAATATAAGAATGTTCTTTCATGAATCAGAATAAATGTATGTTAATATTGCAAGATTTTAATAATGGTTGGTATTTGAGCTAAACTGTACCTAAAGAAAACTATGG
>JAKSZT010054489.1:7777592-7795175 GCA_026826555.1 Tolypeutes matacus
TAATTTTTTTTTTTTTTTAAAAATTATCAAAAAAAAAAATTTGGGTTTTTTTTTTTTTAAAAAAGAGTTTTTTTTTATGAAATGCAAAAAAAAAAAAAAAAAAAAAAAAAAAAGAGAGAGAGAATTATCCTACATGACAGAAATTAGACACAGAGTACTGCACATTGTTTGGCTCCATTTATATAAATTTTAAATATAAATAAAGTTAGAGATGGAATTAGTTTAGCAGATATATATGGCAGGGGAAGAATAGAAAGATTGATAGGTGACTGCTAAGGGGTGGGTTGTTTTTGTTTTTTTTTTTTTTTCTTTTTGAAGTAATATTGATTGTAGTGATGAATGCAAGCTCTGTGATAATACCAAAAGCCACTGAATGTAAAGTTTGGATGGATTGTATTGTATGTAAATATATCTCAATAAAATTTCTTTTTAAAAAAAGATCCATCAAGGAAGAAGGACCTGGTAAATACCTCAGATGAGATCCTTGAAAGGCTATACCCTAGGAGTAGGTACAAACTGGAAATAGATCAGTTTTCACAAATGTAGACTCTGACCTTAAATCATCTCAATTCCTGTTTGGACTCAGATGATTTTCCCATACTCAAATTGCCTACAATGAGAAAATCAAATCCTCTCCAGAGGAAGATAACATCACTCAGAGTCTCTTAAATGGTGGTTGAAATTTTTTTTTCTGTAAAGGGCTAAATTTTAAGTATTTTGGGTTTTACAGGCTATATGTTTTTGTCATGACTATTTAGTCATGCCTTTGTAGCAAAAAAGCAACCATATAAAGATCGCAACTATTACTATACACTTATTATTTATGTATGTTCATATATGAGTGATATACTTCATTAAATTTTTAAAAATTGAAAAAAATAATAATAGGGTGGTTTTGGGGAAAAGTACTCCAAATGTAAGATATGTACTATTGTTAATAGTAATATTTTGATGATGCTCTTTCATAATATGTAAGGTATTTGTGGTGGGGTGATGTATGGGAGCCCTGCATAATCTTATACATGTTTGTATTATAAGTTTACAACTTTTACTATACACTTATTGTTTACGTATATTAATGTATGAATGATATATTTCAATAAATTGTTTTTAAAATAAATTTTAAAAAGCAGCCATACATAGTATGTAAATAAATGAGTATGGCTATGTTCCAGTAAAACTTTGTTTGTGGAGTCTGCAATTTGAATTTCACATAATTTTCATATCTCAAAATATTATTATGCTTTGATTTTTTCCCTCCAACCATTAAAAAATACATAAAAATCAGTTTTAGCTTGCAGCCATACAAAAACAGGTCATGAACTGGATTTGGCCCTTGGGCCATAGTATGCCAATTCCTTTTGTAAAATATTTTTATATACAATGTCTTGTATTGAATAAAAATTTATCTGAATTGTTAGGAGACAAAATCAAATGCTTTAAAGTCAAGATAAAAAATAAGACAATATAAGCAGACCCACACTTAAGCCATATATTTGAGGAATCAAATATGAACCTTAAAATGACTATTTAAAATTATTAAAAGTTTGTATCCCCAAGAGAAAAGAAGAAAAGATGGTGAATTTGAAAGAGAACAAAATGTATTAAAAAGCATAAAATGGAAATTATAGAATTAAAAATTCTAGAAACTGAAATTAAGAATTCATTGGATATGTTTATTGGCAGAAGAAGAAAGGCTAAATCAACTAGATGATAAGCCAATAGAAAATACCTAAAATTAAGCAAAAGAGAGAAACATAAACTACATGGCAAAACTTCTCACATTTATGTATTTGCATTCCCAAAAGAAAAGGCAAATGAGAAAATACGTCAGATGAAATATTTGAAAAGATACTGGCTGAGAATTTTTAAAAAGTTATCAAGCCATATGTTCCAGAAGCTCAAAAAACCCCAAGAAGAATAAATATACAGAATACTCTAGTTTGACACATCATAATAAATCTGTTGAAAACCAAAGATAAAACAAAATCTTAAGAGTAGCCAGAGAAAAAAAGGCATATTACTTAAAAAGGGAAAACAATAAGACTGACCGTCAACTACCATATTGAAATATGAGGACTGTATTAATAAAAGAGGGCATCATATATACTAAGCCATTATAGTGATCATTAAAGGATATATATATATTTTTTTAAAGATTTTTATTTATTTATTCATTTATCCCCCTCTTGCTGCTTGTGCTCGCTGGGTCAGCTAACCACGCCGTGCGGGCGGGCTTGCCTTCACCAGGAGGCCCGGGGAACCGAACCCGGGGCCTCCCATATGGTAAACGGGAGCCCTACTGATTGAGCCACAGCCGCTTCCTGATTAAAGGATATTTTGAGCAACTTTATGCTGATACATTTATTTGTGAGACAGATGAAATGGATAAATTTCTTTTTTAAAAAAATGTACTAAAACTGACATTAGACCAAAAAAGATCTAAATAAAATTATATTTTAAAAATCAAATCTGGGGGAGTGGATGTGGCTCAAGTGGTTGAGTTCCTGTCTTCCCACATGGGAGGTCCTGGGTTTAGTTCCCAGTGCCTCCTAAAAAAAAAAAAAAGCAAACAACAAGCAAAACAAATGAAAAAAAACCAACTCAGGGGAGCCGATGTGGCTTAGTGGTTGAGTGTTGGCTTCCCACATTGGAGGTCCTGGGTTCAATCCCCAGCCCCCAGTACCTCAAAAAAAAAAAAAAAAAAAGAATTGTATCAATCTGTAATAAAAACATTCTTCTCATAAAGAAAACCCAAGGCTCAGATGCTTCTTGGTTGAATTTTCTCATACATTTAAGACAGACATAATACCAGTGTTGCATAAATTCTTCCAGAAAATAGAATATGAGAGAAATCTTCCCAACTCATTACTTGTTTGTAAAGTACTTGGAGATGTTTGGGTATGGGGAGCTCTTGAAATATGAAGAATCCACTTGAAAGGGCCATGGATTTTAGAACTGAGGGTTCTCAAGCCAGATAAGCCATCCAAAAAGGCCACTTTGGGCCAAATTTTGAGCAGTATTTGTTCAGTACACAGCCACAAGTCAAAGCTGTGAAGACTTCATTTCCCACTAGATGTGATTCTCAAAGTACACAGCAGAAACATGTTTATTAAAATATGTCAGCACCGTGCCCTTCCTGGGCTTGTGAAGTTTGAATCTGGAGGTGCAGGCCATGGGAATGTGTATTTTATAGAAAGTTCTTCTGGTGGTTCTGATGTGTCACTCTGGTTAAGACCCACTGTATGTCCAGAGCCTGATACACTGTGTAGTGGGTGCTGGATGTATTGGAGGCACAGGTGGGGGAGTTAATAGTTAACCAGTCACTCTGTCCACGTTTTTGCATCCTAAAAATAGAAGAGCTTCTACTAAGTAAAATGGGTTGTAAATACTTTTATTTTTTTTCACTTGTAAAATGTTAGTTCTGAAAGGGATCATAGAAATTGTCTTGTCCAAAGCTCTCATTTAACATGAGGAAATGGTGGCCTAAAGACTGAGAACTCAGGGCTTTAGGTTTTTATTTGGGGTCATTTTGAAAATATCTTTTTTGTTTTTTAAACTTATCTTTACTGGGTTCCTACAAACTTCCTATGCTACTTCTCCATCCCATTCAACTCTGCTTCCTCCTGCTTCTCTTCCTCTCTTATCTCTATCCCTATCTCTCTCTCCTTCATCAGGGGAGGGTGACCTTACCCTTATCCTAGGCAGGTCTTAGGTTACCACATGTGTAACTTGTACACAGGCAAACCCATGTATGCTGTTCTGTGTGTATAAGCTTGTGAGACGTGGATAACAGTACATTTATTTGGTAGCTATGAAATCTTGAGAGTTTGATGTTTTCCCTGTATCTATGGTTCCTACTCAATAATAAGTCAGGCATTTGGAAAGGCATACAAAACATTTCGTCAGAAGAAAAGTGAGAAGCAAATGGAAACATGGCCAAAGTGCAAAACTCCATGGTTTGTGCTGTTTCCTAAATAGAAAATGATTTAAATATAGAAACTCCAACTGCTTCAAGGTGGATAAGTCCTTAAGCATAACTTCATTCTTCATAGTCCAATTTAACAAGAAAATATGTACAGTATTTGCATTTCAAAAGAAGCTGATGACCAGCGTGATACTTGAGATGCAGGTTCTGAAAATCTGCATGCACACTTCAACTACTGGAAGCAGAAGAGCAAGGAGGTAGAGTAGGCTTCATAATACCCCATCCCACTCCCACCATCAGCCTCAGGCAGCATAACTATCCAGAGGTCAGTGGTTACAAAATGAGCAGCTGAACAGTTTGCCTGTTATTCTGGTGACGGTCTTTATGAAATGGGAGCTGAGAGCATGCTTTAAAATGCAATCTATAATGCATTGCAAATGAACCATAAAATGCAAAAGCATTAATTTTTACACCTTCTATTATTTACAAAATTTTCCCTGTCCTCTATTAAAAATATTTCTTTGTTAGATGTATAGAATGTTCATAGCTGCTAAATTATTTACAAGGGGGTTGATGAATAATTATTAAAATTTAGCCATTACAAGATTAAAGCAGTTAAAAAAAGCAACTTGTTTTTGAGATGCTTTTGCATTGAATTAAGATCAGAACAGGGGATTGAAATTCATTTACTAAAATCTAATTGCCAATTGAAATTAATCTAACAATAGGACTTTGAAATTTTATTTTACAGAGTATATAACAAATTCCCCAGATGGTGTTTTGAAAATTAGGAATATTTATTAGAGGAATTTATTTGGTATGAGAATAAAGGCAGAAATATGATTAAATGAGATCAGATATATGAAATCATTAAAACTGCTGTGCTCATTCATTCAGTTAGTGAATGTACAATAATAGGTTGCTGGATGAAACACGATGTTGAGGGTATAAAGATGAAAAGGCAGGGTCTCTGCCCTCAAGTGGTTCACAGTCTAAAGGTGAGACAAGCCCATGGAAACAATGCTATGATTTGGTCATTGCTGCAAACGAGCTGTGTATAAAGCAAAGCGGGGCCCCTGTCTCTGCCTGAGGAATCTGGGGAGACTAGCTAGAGTTGGGAAAGCTTGAATTAAGCAGAGGCTTTAAAGTGACAGATAATTATTTGACTTATGCAGCTTTTTGGGAAAAAAGTGAAGGAGAAACTTATCAAGAGGATGTAGCTGACAGATATTTTGATGTACCCAAACAAGAAAGATAAGAAAAGAAAGCTGAACAGACATAGCCAGATTCAAAAACAAGGCAAACATTTTCAAGAATTATAAATGGAATTGCAATGTGAGGAGGACTGTGCTCTCAACTGGAAGTCATTGCCAGGATCTAGCTTCCTCAGGGGACTGACAGTCTTCTACATGAGAAGGAAAACTTAAAAAAAGAAAAATGCTGTGGACCACTGCCTGGGTCAAGGAACTGTGGGCCTTGGGATGTGGGAGAACACAGCCCTATGACTGGGAGATGAACCAAGTCAACTACTAGCTTGGTGACCGAGTTTATGTTTTCCTCAATATCATCTTAGGGCATATGCCCCAAACCTCTGGACTGGGGGCTGAGTGTGTGGGGGCACATAGAGGCAAGTGTAGAGGAGGCATGTAGGGGCATTTGGAGAGAAAAGTCAGAACAGAAAGCAAGAGGGTGGGGGTAGACAGAGAGAGACAGAAAAGGTGAATGAGAGCATGTTCACTTGAGGGCTATAGAGTAATAAAGCCCAAATCTCAAACCAAACCAAAAGACTTCCATTCAAATGAATTTGTAGACACATGGAAAAAAAAACCCAAAAAACTAATGCTAAGAAAAATAGCCAACATAATCAACGATTGGGATATAATGATAAACATGTACTACAGATGAAATTAATTCTATATATATAGCAGTGCCTGACATAGACTTTATCTGTTTCATTAATAAGTGAGGTTTCCCACACTTTACATCATAAATTCTTTGACATTTTATATTGACATAGACTTTAAAATAACTTTGTTTAGGATGCTCAAAGAGATAAATGAAAGTTCTATATCCATGAAAAGGAAAATAAATCATGACACAAAAACAAAGAGAAATGAAAAAGTGATAGATGCAAAAGAAAATAATTAATAATACAGAATTTTATTAGCTGTGAGAGGAAGAAAATAAAAATCTTTTTCCTGAAAGGGTGCTGTTCTTGAGAAAGTAAGTCCTGCAAAGATTTTTGCCCTACCAGCTGAATGACCTTGGTCATTTTGGTCTTTTGGATGTCCTGGATGGACTATCTGGCCCTTTGAGGGATATGCTTACGGAGGAAAGGGCCAAAAATTTCATCTTCCATTTTGAGCTGCTTGAGCTTGTTGCTTTACTTTAAATACTATGGCACAAACCCAAGTGTTTTGGGGCCTGAATATTGTGTTAAGAACAGCAGTTGTCATTTATTGGAATTAGCACTGGGCCTTAGAGTCAGGAGTAAGACTGATAAAATGGGCAGCAATGGAGGAAGCTGGTACAAATTCCCAGGGCCCAGTGGTCTGAATGGGGCCTATGGCTCATATTCAAATCCTGTGTGAAGCCAGCCTACCCTTACTTTAGACAGCCTTGGCTTATGGCAATTCTGCCCAGGTTTGTTGTAAGGATCGAATGAGCTAATCCAGGCACTACTCCTTTGTAAACTCTACAAAGCTCTAGAAATGCATAAATTGTAAACTTAAAGTGAACTACTTAAGGGAAGATATTTTATCTCATCCTATATGTTTAACTTTGGGTCTGGAATTAGATGTTTGTTGACTTGAAAAATGAAAGGTATAATTGTAACATAATGTACTAATTCAAATTCTCTAGTTGTATCTACATGGCATTCTAGCATTAAGAAAGAAAATAAAAATGGAATACAAATCATATTTTAAAAAACAAAATAGCCTAGTTGTTATTATTAAGAAGTAATACTCGTTGGGTGCTCTGTGCCAGGAACTATTCTAGATGCTTGAAAGTAGAATGGACTTTGAATCAGTTGGCCTGGGTTCAAATCTTGGCTCCACCACATAATGATTTTGTGAACTTGGGTAAATTACTTAACCTCTCTAGGCTTCATTTATCTTGTATAAAATGGGAATGATTAGTGGCACATTGAGAAAATTATGAGATAATATAGAGTGTTTAATATACTATATATATGTGTGTATGTGTGTGTGTATTTGACAGCTATATGAGCTCTCAGTAAATCTTAGTTAATGTAGGGACAGCTGTTGGTTGCCTCCCCAGAATCCATTTTCTCCTTCATCTTCTTCCATTGGATCCTGAATTTCTCACACTGTGGTTTGTGTGAGGTCAACCCCACCTTTTCAGTATCAGAGGTGAGCTGAATTTGTTTTCCAAATTCTTGGCCATAGATATTTCTTGGGGAGGGGGTGATGGCCCAAGTTAAATCAATAAAGTAGGAGGAAATGTTTGCTGGGGCTTTTTGTAAAGGAACTTCCTCTTCACTGGGTGAATGAAGATGCAGGTGGCTGTGGCATTGCTGGTAGCCATACTGAGATTACAAGGGGTGTCCTAATTGTGAAACTGACATCATGCAAAGCAGGCTATTGACATGGAAAAAAAACTGGCTCATTGGCGAAATCACTGAACTGCTGGATCAAATATTACTTGAAGGTTGAACAATTATTCCACTTCTGAGTTACACGAGGTAACCCATTTCATTTATTGCTTATGCCTGTTTAAGTAGAGTTTTCCCCTTAATTGCAAGATGACACTCTAAAATGCAAGTATTATTGCAAGATGACACTCTAAAATGATGGTAATTACTAGCATTGTGAAAAATACTCGGGTGACTAAACTCATCTTTCCCTTTTCATGTGAATATTTGAGTTTAGAAATTGGGCTAAGATCATATTCCTGAAATAATAAATCTGGGCTTTAGCCGTATTGCTTGGGAGATGAAGAAGAAATATAAATCAAATTGTAAGGGTCAGATTGTTTCAGACAACTTTCATAGAAACAATAATATGATTGATCAACAACCACTTATCACCTACTGTATTCCAGACACCGTGCTAGATGCTTTACTTACATTTTTTTTTTTTTTAAAGAATTTATTTATTTACTTTGTCCATTTTAAACACCCCCTTCCCCATTTGCTGTTTTGTGTCCATTTGCTGGGCAATTCTCCGTGTCTGTTTCCTGCCATCTCTTCTCATCCTCCTCCTCCAGTCTTCACCAGGATTCGATCCTGGAGACCTCTGATGTAGGAGAGAGGTATTCTGCTGCCTGCGCCACCTCAGCTCCTGGCTTCTGGAGCTTTTTCAGAGCATTCGTCTTGTCTCTCCCCTGTTACGTCATCATTCTGCTGCATGGCTCCCAGGGCCCGACAGCTCAGCGGCACACAGAGCCTGGCAGCCCATGCGCCTTCTATATATATTTATTTTATTTTACCGGGAGGTCCCGGGGATCGAACCCAGGTCCCTCCATATGGCAGACGGACGCCCAATCATTTGAGCCACATCCGCCCCCTTACATTTTCTTTTGTGCTCACTTAGAATTATTTAATATAAGGAAATGGAAGCTAAGAGAGTGGTTTTAAAGCCTACTACCTAAAACAGTGCCTGGCCCAAAGTGAGTGCTCAGTAAATATTTGTTGCACGTTGATTGACTGCCCTAGTACATACAAAATCTGTGTTCAGACCCCTGTCTGCTTTCCTCCAAAGTCTTTGTTTCTGCCACTATACCACATTGCTTCCATGCATCCAAAGTCCAGTCCATTACTAGCAGAAATTGGTCCACTGGTGTAAATTACTGGATTAGTATCTAAGGCAAGAAACTGTCAGTTGAAAGAGTTTAGCCTCATTGGAGGCAAGTCCTAATTTGAACTCATTTACCATTCTTTTCAGAAACTAGGCTTCTTAGACCATTGCCAAGGGCAAGATAAGATGTGTAAACTCTAGTTTGCTAAGCTCAAGTAGTTTCTAGACCTCAGCGGAATTCTTTTTGTTACAAATTACATACCTTAACTTGACATCCAAATCTTGCCCCAAGGACTTTAAAAAGAGCTGAAACTTGTATTCCAGACCCAAAATTGGTTATTCCAAATAAAGTTTGGGATTTTTGCCTAAGTGTGAAATGACAATAAAAATATAATTCTACTTTCAATTTGTCTTAAAATTTAAAAAATATTTTTTATCAAATAAAAATATGTGATTTATAATAAGGTTTCAAATGTTGCTATTGATAGATGCTTCTGTTTAGTATCTGCTAACTGTGAAATTGCAATATTTTGAAATAATTTACCATGCCTAGATTAATCAACTTGAATCTTAAACAATGAATGATAGTCAAAAGTGTTCCATGGCTATGAAGACTACTTTCTTTTCATCAACAAACAAACAAACAAACAAAAACAAAAAAAAAAAAAAGAGAGAGAGAGAAATGGCAGGTATTTAATCTTGTTGAATTTTGTAGCTGTCACTACTTTCTGTTGTTGTTCCATTGCTTCTAAGTGTAAAATTCAAGATCAATTGCCTTTGGTAAATATAAAACTTAGACCTCTTGACAACAGAGTGGTTAAGATGGTCTTTTGAACTTCCCACTAAAGCCTGCATATTCAATCAATCAATAAATAGGTATTTTACACATGGATGTTATAAAAACTACTATTTATTGAGTCCCTACTTAGTGGTAGGTGAAGGGGGAAGGGCAGAATAATGGATTGGAATAAGCATATTTGTTGAAGTTTGAAATTTAGCTGAGTAACTTTGCTACTCTGGCCAACTTACTTAGCTATGCTAAGCTTCATTTTCTTAGGCTTTACAATGAAGGATAATAATAACCACCCTGTAGGTTGTTATGAGGATTAGAAATACTGTATTGCAGATAAGACTTTGTATATGGTAATATTTCAACAGATGATTATCATTGCATCATTGCTGTTATTATTAAATTTGAAATGTGAAATTACTTGCCTTAGGTCATCTACCTAAGGAGGGGCAGAGCCAGGACTCAAACTCTGATGCAATCTAACAGATGTCCTTTATACCCCGCTGCCTTTCTTATGTATTGTAGAGAGCATAGGCACCATGGGATGTGGGAACAAACAGAAACCCATCCCTGGTTATGGACATACAGGATTTTATGGAAAGGATGACATTCCATTTGCACCTTAAAAGATGAGTGGGATTTTTTAAAGCAAGAATAGTCAGCATATTATCTATAAGCCAGACTCTGTAGATTGTCAGTGGCACAAGCAGGGATGGTAAATATGTTTTCCTATTAATTTATTTACAGTAATTCACTGGTGGAGTGCCACAATTGATTAGCGATGCTTGTCGCGTGAGCTGGAAGGAAAAAAATATGGTATCTCTACTTTTGTTTACCACCCTCTACAAGTTTTTCTTCTTATTATTATTAATTTTTGGTCCTTATAAAATGCTTACTTTATGCCAGAATTTTGGATGTTGCATGTCAAAAACCCACTTTATGCAAAATGGCTTTACACAACTGTGTTTGAAAGGACAACTGTTTACCTGCTTAAGTCAGTGGCATGGTGGGCAACATGAAAATTAAAACCAGCTTGAGGGATCTGAGCTGTAAGGAAACTCGGCAGCATTTGTTGTCCAATCTCTATTTATATACCTCTTGTCCTGGGTTTACATAGCTGTATCAAGTTCAAGGGGAAGTTAATGTCCAAAATAGCCCTTTAAGCTGCCTCTTCAAACTGTACATGTTTTCCTTTTTGTTTTTCAAGAGATCTCATCCTGAAATTCATATCATAGCTAAAGGATATATTGTTTATATGGTCACAAAAATATTGTGGAATAAACCTAGCTAGACAAGGAGCGGGGAGACACATTTTAAAGCAATTGGTTTTTGTCCTCTCCTAAATATTTCTCACAATGTCTGGCCTTTGAAGAAAGCCCTAGGAAATATTTCCACATCTGTAACACTTATTAGAAAGTGATTCATCTCAGAATCCTCAAGTTCTCTGACATGAGTCATCAAATATAAAATAGCTTTTGACAGCATCCATGTATGTGTCCCCACCCACATGGAAAGAAACTTACTTTTTACCTGATGATAATTGGTGCCAGTAAAGGGATTCTGAAAGTGATCCACATCTAAAGGTACTGACATTTCTTGGTGAAGAGTTAATCAATCATTCAATCAACAAAAGATCTGAATGAAATATTATCTTCAAATAGAAACTAAGTTATGCAACTAAGGATGCTTTCTCTTCATATAATATAGTTTAGGTTATGAATCTCTCAACTAATTAGAACAGGGAATGTGCCAAGTTTGAGTGTTTTTGTTTTTCTTTTCAGTCTAATTTTTCTGGATAAATTCCATGGAGAGTATAGCACCAAACACAACCCTTCACTGAACATTTGATGTTAGCAACATGGTTACAAAGAGGGGCAGTTTTGCAAAAAAATATTAAAAGATTTGATTTATTTTTCTGAGGGCCTCTCTGAATTCTCTAGTGTTGGAGAATATTTTCTCTTTCCTTTTAAATAACAGCTTTATTGATATATAATTTAGGTTTCATGCATTTTACTCATTTAAAAGGAACAGTTCAATGTTTTTTAGTATGTTCACAGAGTTGTGCAATCATCATGATCAACTTTAGAACATTTTTATCACCCCCAAAATAAACCCTATATTCATTAGCCTTCACTCCCCACTGATACATTTTCTGTCTCCATAGATTTGCCTATTCTGGACATTTACTATAAATGGTATCTGTGTTAGGATGAATTTTATACCCCTCAAAACACATGTTCTTAGACTTGATCCTCATTCCTGTAGGTATGAAGCCATTGTAAATAGGAATTCTTGAAGATATTATTTTAGTTAAGGTGTGGCCCAACTGAATGAAGTTCAGATTACAGGAGTCCTTCTATAAGCAGAAGAAATTCAGATATAGAGGGAGAAGGCCACAAGGAGGAGCCAGAAACAAGCATTCACCAGGAATCCAGAAGAGAAAGGAGAGACTATTGCCATGTGATGGGAAAGCCAAGGAACCGAAGGGTTGCTGGCTACACAGGATGCTACTGAACTATGGGAGGAACCAAGCCTTCTAGTCCTTGACGCTCTGCACCAATAAATTTCTGTTTAAGCCAAGACCAGTTTGTGGTATTTGTAATGGCAGACTAGCAAAACTAAGACAGAATTATACTGTATGGTTTTTTGTGACTGGCTTCTTTCACTTAGCATAATGTTTTCAAGGTTTATCCCTCTGGTAGCATGTATCAGTACTCCATTCCTTTTTATTGCCAAATAATATTCCATTGTATGTATATATCACAATTTGATTATCCATTCATAGGTTGATGAACATTTGAATTGTGTCCACTTTTTGCCTATTATGACTAATGCTGCTATGAACAGAGTAAAAGTTTTGATGTGGATATATGTTTTAATTTCTCTTGGTTATATACCTATACATGGAATTGCTGGGTTATATGGTAACTCTGTGTTTAATCTTTTGAGGAACTGCGGGACTATATTCCAAAGCACCATTATGCATTCCTACCTAGAGTCATTCTCTTTTGAAACCTTTTGAAAAATGATGATATCATTTTTTTCTTCAACTGCTAACTTGTCTAATTCATCCAGATCCTCATTTATGGATGTTTTTTCAAAGAACTGGAGAAGTTTTCCAACCTAATTTCATCAGCTTCATGAAGTTCTCGATCTTTTTCAGGATTTGCATTTGCACTTTGTGATAAATTTGTTCTCTAATACATATATATATATATATATATATATATATTAAAGATTTTATTTATTTATTCATTTATCCCCCCCTTGCTGCTTGTGCTCGCTGGGTCAGCTAACCACGCCTTGCGGGCGGGCCCGCCCCCACCAGGAGGCCCCGGGAACCGAACCCGGGGCCTCCCACATGGTAAACGGGAGCCCCACCGATCGAGCTACAGCTGCCCCCCTCTGATACATATTGAACCCAGTTTACTTATTCCTTGAAACAACCCCATGGAGTAAGAATTATTAATTGCAGTTTACAGGTGAGCAACTTGCTCAACCAAGTTAAATAGTTAGCTACTAAGTTGTTGAACTAACATTCAAACCATTGTGAAGAACAGAATTGATTTTACAAGAAAAATTATACTACGTTTGAGGGTAGTGTTATCCAGAGGTATTACTAACCTTCTCTGAACTTCCACTTAGGCTATCTTATTTACTTCCCTCAAGAACTCTAAGGGAATAATATAAGCGTTAGAATGCTCGGGGCTGCAAGTAACAGAAAACCTGAACAAATGTGGCTTCAATCATTGTGGCTTATTTTTCTTACATAATGCAAAGTCCTAGAGAAGGCAATTACAGAGTTGGTACAGCAGTTAAATGAAGGACTTAGGAGTCTATTTCAGGGTGAATCTCTTGGCTTTACCCTCATGGTTGCAAGAGGCCTGTAGCAACCCCAATAGTTACTCTGCTATTCCCAAGCAGGAAGGAGGTAGGATGCTTCTTTCTTCTTGTGTTTCCTTCATTTTATTAGGGAAGAAAACTTTTTTTCCCAGAAGCTTCTTACAGACTTTCTCTTATGTTTCAATGACCAGAATGGAGTTGCATGCCTATTCCTAATTACAAAAGAAGCTGAGAAAGCAAGTGTCTGGTAATTTCAGCCTCTGTTTTATACAGAAGTATCCCTCTGGCTTGGAAGAAGTGTGGGAGAATGGCCACCGAGTCAGTTGTCATCATGTCTGCTACAGTTAGGTATTAATAGCCTTCGTTGATAGAGGAGAACCCTGAGGCTCAGGGATGCTAAGTAACATCTCACAGTTAGTAGCAAAGCTAAGATTCGAGCAAGGAAATTTGGATTCCAAAATCTAAGCTAGAGCATACAGTCTCAGAGGTGATGTGTCCATTTGAAAATTGTTCCCATAGATGGATAACTATTTTACTTATTATACTGCTAAAGGTAAAAGAGGAATAGATGGTTTAAAAAAATGAACTTTGGGAAGTGGATGTGGGCTTCCGTCTATCATATAGGAGGTCCAGGGTTCGATTCCTGGGGCCTCCTGGTGAAGGCAAGCTGGCCCGCATGGCAAGCTGGCCCACACAGAGTCCTGGCCCATGTGGAAAGCTGGCACAGCAAGATGACGCAACAAAAAAAGACACATAGGAGAGACAAGAGAGATAATAAGAGACACAGCAGATCAGGGAGCTGAGGTGGCACAAGAGATTGAGTGCCTCTCTCGCAGAATAGGTTCCCGGTGCTGCCTAAAGGGAAGACAGGCAGACACAGAAGAACACACAGCAAATGGACACAGAGAGCAGACGGAGGTGGGAGTGGGTGGGTGGGGAATAAATAAATAAATAAGGCTTTAAATTTTTTTTAAAATTAAGTATAAAAAAATAAAAAATGTGAACTTTCTAAAATATCAATTAAGATTATTTTTGTTCATGTGTCATGTAACAGGTTTTAGAAACATTTGTTATTTGACAAATCATATATTTTTTTACTTCATAAAAATTAAAATCTCTTTTCATTTCACCTTGTTTTTCTAAAGTAGATTATTTTGGGAAGATGTAAACTATGATTTTAGAGTTGGAAAACTGCCCTTTAGTTACTAACCTTCTGGATTTTTGCTCAAAGGCAGGCGAAGAAAGTGATTTTAGTATTCCTTCAGCCAAGCTAATATATTTTCCTTCTGAATAGCTATGTGATTACCTATTCAGATGAGCAAAATCTTATGTTAAATCCCTTTCAATTCCTTCTAATATGTGGTTGGGATGTGAATATTAAAGATATTTCACCAAGGGTTTTACATTCATTATCTCATTTGATCCTGACAACAAATAATCAGATACCTATTCATCTCCATTTTATTCATATATAAACCAAGAAGTAGAGAGATTAAATACTTGTCCAAGGCCACCCAACTGATAAATAGTAGAACTGAGACTTGAACCAAGAGCTGTCTGATAGAAAGACCCATGTCCTTAATCATGTACTATATTCTCTTTACATCATGATACTATTTAAGTTCCATGTCTAGTATTCCAAGATGAGAAAAAGAAGACTAGTACTAGAATTGTCATTAATGAATGCATATTGTAATATGAATTTTTTGATTGGATGAACTTTGACCCCAGTGATACTACTAAGGACTGTATTATACTTGGAGACCAAAAATTTACTCTATCTCTGTGTGACCTAAGGGTACATTTTCTACTTCAAACTCTCAAGTGATGTTGCTGTTATAGGGAGACTTACTGTGTATAACTTTAGCAGTTGATAATCCCAAAGAAAATGCTATTTTATTTCAGAATGAGACCTACTCAGAGATGGACTTAAATCATATGTGTTCAGGTGTCTCTCCTCTGTTCCAGTTTCTAAAGCCCTTTTCAGAGCAGCCTAACTCTGTCTGAGAGTGGGCCACAGGAGCTAGTGGGAAGGCCAATATGTCAAATGGCCAAGAACCTAGGACAGAGTGGACTGTCTTTGACTCTGAGGTATCAATGAATTTATAGAAGTTACTGACCTTGTTCACAGAGGAGGAGGCCTTTCAACTCTTCAGGTATCCTGTCTGCTTTTAAAAGGGAAGGAGTCATTTAGTCCAGAGACACCCTCAGCTTCATGTCCTGCCCTGTGGCCTGGAGCCCCAGAGCCTAAGCCAATAGCAACTCAAGAAGTCAAATACGTGCTTTTTGCCTCAGCTACCATTTTGTGTTCACTTTTCAACCTTGATGACATGATCTTCTCCTCTCAAGGGCCTAGTGTTTTTAGAGTATGGGGTATTGAGTTAGGCAAGTCCATATCTAGAGTTCATTTCTGCTACTTTCTAGTTGTATGATGTGGGGCAATTTTACCTAGTTCTCTAATATTTGCTTTCCTCACCAGTTAAAGGAGTGTTGTCTGAGGAACAAATAAGATGATGTATGTAAAATATCCTGAGCATATAACTGCTTTACCAATGCTAATTTCCTACATACCTCCCCCACCCCCAACCCTCTGTCATCACTTAGTAATCAAAATCCCCACCTAGGAAAATTTAGAATAGTTACTGCTAATCTCAGTCACACTCATATTGAGCTATGATGGGCTAAAAAGGCTTAAAGATTGCTATTCTCTTTGACTGACTTAGAATAAGAATCTCTAGTGGTTGGATAACAAATGTCTTCAAGTTAATATGGAGAGATTTTTGGGAGGGCAAGGGGGCCTTTCTGGAATCCCAGCAATCAGAACATAGAGACCATTCTTTCCTATTAGAAAATTTGGGGATAAAAGGGAAAAATGTATATTTCTGAAAATTCTAGAAGAAGCAGATGAAATTTGAGGAAGTGCCCTTTGTTTCTTGTCTCTCTTATGTGATTTCTGTTACAATTTAGATTGGGAATTGGTAACTTTGTGCTTATTTGACCTACCATGGGGACTCAATGAATATTAACATATTCTCTGTAACCTAAGAGTGTCAGGCTCCATGATTAGTCCTTGAGAGAACAGTTTGTAGCTAAAAAGTTTTTGCTGTGCAGGTAAGCTAGATTTTGTAAAACTCCACAAAGGGGAAGCTGCTGAATTCAGGTTGTTCATCAAACAGTTTAATTTTCCAGGAAGACAGGAAAGAGTAAACCAATTTGATGAAGGTCTTCTGCCCAGCTTTGTAATAGAGAACATAAAATATTTGCCTTGAGAAATTGTTGACTGGGTCCACAATTCACATAAAATTATGCTACCTTTCTGAATACGTCATGAGAATACTTTTTGGCCCCTATTTGAAAATTGCTCAGTTTCAAAACTTCATGATTCATTTCACAATCCCTCTTTGGAGTTCAGCAGGCAAAGTCAACAGATTTGATTTGAAGAGGTAGTTTATGATAAAGGTCAACAGCACAGACTCTGAGTGTTTTAGGTTTGGTTTCCAGGAAACAGACTCTGAGATGGAGCTTTGTGTGCATGAGTTTTATCAGGGGGGTATGCTTAGAAACAGCACATATATGGAAGTGAGTGAAGCAGAATTGGGCAGAGAGAGAAGTTGAACTGTGATATAGTTGCAACTATCCTATGGGAAGTTCTTTACAGTCTCCTAAACCGAGGCAGGGTGGCTGGGCCTCGGTACTCCTTTTCAAGGGGGCATAATCTTGGATGAGGCATTTCCTTTGTTGAGGGAGCTTCCTTTGTTGAAGGCAGTTCTGGAAGAAGAACACAGTTATGAGCCCTTCAGCTGCCAACTCTTTGACCAACGTCCCACAGTGTATCACAGTACAGCAGTGATACTGAACTGGGTTAGAATCTGGCAGCTGTGGGAAGTTATTTACATCTCTGAGACTACCTCATGGGATTTTGAAGGTTAAATGATTTTTACTCCTTGGCAAAGTGCCTGCCGTATAAGGTGATGTGCAATAAGTGTTGCTGTCATCATCATCATCATCATCATCATTTTACTTATTAGGTGGTGCTTTATGAAAATTAGTCGAGTTCTTGTTGCTGAGCTCTATACTCATATATCTAATTGCTGACCGACTTCATCTGGGTGTGCCACAGTCGTCTTAAACTCCACTCTTCTACACTCAACTTTATCCACCCCATCCATTAGCTACAGTCTGAGAGAATGAAGTTAACTCATATGGAGAAATAGCCATGAGAGCAGGAGAGAGAGAGAGAGAGAGAGAGAGAGAGAGAGAGA
>JAKSZT010054489.1:7795185-7805489 GCA_026826555.1 Tolypeutes matacus
CAGGGGACTTCTCACAATGTCAGCCAATTTGCTTTTTGATTAAACTAGGTGTAATTGGGTTTCTGTCATTTGTGATCAAAAGTCTTGACTAATGTTTCAGTTTTCAGATGCTGTCCTCCTTGCTAGAATGCAACTAATCTTTTTATTCTGCCCTCTTATCAGGAAGTTCATTAGTGCCAAGTAGCTCAGTGTTTGTGAGACCACTAAAGTAAATGTCCAACAGAGTCATTTCCAGAATAAACATGTGCACACTGCACTATGGTCCAAGCCTTTGACAGAGAGATAGTTGGTGAGCTGACTCTTTGCCAGCCTCAGCATCTTTAGGCTCATTGATTCAGTGTATCTTTGGGATGGGTTTAGTGTAACTTTGTACAAATTTTAGACACTGCCAAAAGATAGTATGTAATTTTATTGGCCAAAAAGGAAGTCAGGAATGATGTTGGACTTCTTTGGGAAAAAATAAATAAATTCTCTAAAGCTTCTTACAAAAGTTTTATGGAATTTGGTTGCATATTAGTAATCATCTTCCTCCTCTGGACTTTAGCACAAATTGCCTGAATCTCTCATTTTATATTTAACATAGTCTGTCTTGTATCATAACTTAATTTTTTTTTAACATTTGAAGGATATCTATCAAACTATGTATATAAAATTAAAGATAGGTAAAAAAAATACAAAAGATCCTTTCTTTGCTCCTTTAGTTATAAGATGCTGTAATATCTTCTAATTCTTATTTTTAATTTATACATACTACTTTCTTCTATGTTTTGTTTATTTTACTGACAATCCAATGTAATACTTTATAGTTCACAATCTTTTCCTAATTGTTATTATATATATAGATGTGTATGTGTGTATATGAAAATGTACATACACACACCCTAGTTCCTCAAATAGATTGTAAGCCTTTGTAGGTAGTAATCATATATGTTATAAATCCTTTTGATTCTCCAATGCCAAGCATAGTTCTCTGCACATTGTAAGTACTCAATAAACAGCATTTTAATTATAGCGGTCATAATGGCAATGCATCATCTTGCATCTCTAAGAAAAAGATCTAATAATTCAACATTGGCATGACCTTCTCATTCTTTTTTTTTTTAAAGATTTATTTTATTTAATTATTTCCTCCTCCCCCTACCCCCAGGTCGTTTGCATTTGCTGTCTGCTCTCTGTAAATCTGTTCCTTGTGTGCTTGTCTTCTTTTTTAAGGAGGCACTGGGAACTGAACCCGGGACCTCCCATGTGGGAGGGAGGTGCCCAATGGCTTGAGCCACCTCCACTCCCACTTGTTGTGTCTCTCATTGTGTTTCCTCATTGTGTCTCTTTGTTGTGTCATCTTGTTGCATCAGCTTGCTGCTCCAGCCTGTTGCGTAAGCTTGCCATCCTGCTCGTTTTCTTTAGGAGGCACTGGGAAACAAACCCAGGACCTCTCATGTGGTAGGTGGGCACCCAACTGCTCGAGCCACATCTGCTTCCCAATGACTGTCTCATTCTGATGTGGCTCTTTATCAAAGAGCAGGCAGACCTGGGTTCTTCCTTTGGTTGCTTCTGTGATTACCAATGCTGCGACAGTTTGAATTCTGTGAATCTCCCCAAAAAGATTATGTTCTTAAACTAATCTATTCCTGTGCTTGTGGTACCCTTTGATTGCATTAGATTTCATTTTACTTGATTAGATTGCTTTTGATTGGACTACGTCAGTGAGTGACTCAGGTTGTGTCTCTGCCCTCTTGCTGGGTCTTATATAAACGGAGACACAGAGAGACACACAGAGAAAAGAAGCTACTATTTTTGATCCTGCTACATGAGAAAGGACTCAAGCATTGCTAGCAGTCAAAGCTTAAGCATGAAGCCTCCAAGAGGCTGGACCTAAGGAGCAGCTCAAGGCTGAAAAGATGAGTCATATGCCTGATAGCCCACAGCTGAACTCGGGAAGAAAGCAGAGCAACTGAGACTGAGAGAGGAGGCCCGGAAAGGGATGAGCCCTATGTCTGGTTGCCCACAACTGGGTTCCTGGAGTTGGCAGATTCTAGAGGGTAAGGCAGGGACATCGGCAGAGATCAGTGGCTTTGTCATGTGGCAGGACACTAGGATCGCCAGTAGCTGACTTTGGTGGGAAAGCATCTCTGATGGTGCTTTGATTTGGACATTTCCTTGGAACTAGAAGCTTTTACCCTAATACATTTCCTAGTATAAAAGCCAACACATTTCTGCTACTTTACATCAGTAGCCTTTTGGCAAACTAAGACAAATGTATTTCTTATAACTTCTTGGAAAGTCATTACGCCTTAGGTCAAGAGAGGTATAGCTTTGAAAATTCAATTGTGTGAAGAATATTAGCAAGATGGATTTATATTCCTTTAGTCCAAGTGTAGAGATGTCTAGAAACTTGGAAGAGAGAGACAGAGAGTAGAGGAAAGGACAATGACATATGAAGAAGAATACATGAATGTTTCTTTGCCATTTTAGTATTTATTTAGTATTTTCGAGACCTCTGTCTCTGTTTCTACTGCAATGATCATCTTTCATTTCCATGCCTGAAATAGTCATGGAAAAGCATGAAGCAATCAGTAAAAAAAGACTAGGATGTAAGAACTGAGAGGGAGAGGCATTAAGTAGGAAATGTTATCAAATAAATTATGCATCCCTTTCTGAGCTGTCCCTAGGCTTGTTCTAGGGTAGATAAAAGAAGAAAATGTGCAAATAAAGAAGGAAAATAAAAATAGTCACCTATTTATTCATCAAATAAATATGTTTCTGCAGCTCACAGTGTGCCGGGCATATTACACAGGATTTTACAGTTTAAAAATTACAACCAAATACATACCTAGAGCTAGAGCCACACTTTGGAATGAAAGTGGAAGTTCTTTTTAGAAGAGATTAAGAAGGCCTAAGGGTCTCCTAGGAGAGAAGGAGGTGAGGGGTCCAGGTATGGTTTCTTTCAAGTAGGGTTTAATTCCCCTTATACACTTTTCTTTCCTATTCTTTCTTCATTGTTGTCTTTAAAGATTTGGTTTTATAGACATGTTGAAAGAACAAATTTTCTCTGTAGGTCATTTGAGAGCTCACCATTATTAGTCATTTTTAAGTAACAGCAGATTGAAGCAGCTTGAAGTTTGTAATAAATGAAGACTTTAAATAGAATTAGCCTATCAGCTTTTAAGAAAGCTTCACTGGGTTGGCCAAGTGAGGAGAACAGCTAAGCACCCTGGCTGGGAGTTTCTATATCTTTTTATTTACTTATTTGTTTTAATTTATCTTTTATGTTTTTATATATTTTTTATTTTTAAAGAAGCTTTGGATTACATAAATGATACATCAAAAATATAGGGCGATTCCCATATACCCCACCTCCTCCCTCTCCCACACTTTCTCCCATTAACAACATCCTTCATTGTGTGGTGCATTTGTTACAATTGAGGAACACATATTGAAGCATTGCTACTATGCTCAATACTATGCGCGTGGTCAATAGTTACATTACAGTTTACACTTTGCATCGCACCTTTTTATAGGTTTAGACAAAATGTATAATGACTTGTATCCATCATTGCAATGTCATTCAGAACAATGACCCAATTACCTCACCTGCCATGGCTTAGCTGTTTAAACTTGATTGAGTCACACAAATAGGTTGAGCCAATAAAGTAAGGACATGGGATGTCATGATCTTTTTGGTCTCTTTCGGATGGAAAGTAAAGATAAGTTGCAAAATAAATACTTAGTATTACAAATACACACACACACACACACACACCCCTAGAGCTGGAGCCAGACTTTTTTTTTTTTTTTTTTTTTTTTTTTACCGGGAGGTACCGGGAATCCCGGTCTCTCCATATGGTAGACAGACGCCGAACCTCTTGAGCCACATCCGTTTCCCCCGGAGCCAGACTTTTGCATGAAGCTGGACGTTCTTCTTAGGGGAGAATAAAGAGACCTGGGGATCTCCTATTAGGGAAGGAGGTGAGGGGAGTTTATGGAGACCTATTAGCAGCTTAAACAGAAGAACCAAAGATCTCTCTATCAACCATAAAACTTATTAAAAGGTCTCTTCCATCTGGCGCTTTTTATACTTATATGTCATTGACTGGGTAGGGATTAAGGACACAAACTGTTACATCATCATTCCAGTGAAAACATTATATCAATTACCTTAAAATGAAACCCAGCAATCAGCCCACACTCATTTCTTACCCTTGGCACATACATAGAAATATGCACCAGTGCTTTGTTTACTCTTATTTTGCAGCTGTACATCTTTCTCTGTTTGCTATTCCAAGGTAAAAGTAAACCTCCTTGGAAGATGGGCAATATTTAGTTCCTCTTTACTTCTTTAAAGCTGCATTTCCTAAAGTGGGTTCAATGGGGGATATTAATGAATGTTATGCAAAAAAATAAGTGTTATATGTCAAATCAGTTTTTGACACTGGAAGGGGATGCAGAATGCAGGGTTTCCTGGATAGTACATTTTGTGGTATCTCTCTTAGGGTAAGCATTTCTTGGGACTCACTTTGGGACACGTGCCTTAAAGTAAAATATTTTGCATAAAGTAGAAAATATTCAATATAGCACATGGCTCTAAGTGGCTAAGCTGCATTCTTCTCTTCAAGTGGTCCGAATTGGTGTTATTCTTTGTGTCACTGGTGTTTTAGAAACTAACACATTTGGGACAGCCATGAGGTCGTTGTACTGAAGCTTCAGAAAAATGGATAGAAGTACTCGTTCAGTAGGTCCACTTCTGACCCAAGCGACTGCTGGGAGATAATACTGGGAGTACAGAGTACCTTAAATTAGGCAAACCAAACCTGGGGATGCCACCTGAAGCTGTCTGTCCAGGCCAAGCAGAAGAAACCAGAAATCCAAGCTGGAATACTGAAGCCAAAAGTAAAAATTAAAAAAAGGGGGGGGGGGCCGGGACTGGTGACCAGGAAAATACTTTGAGAAATAAGAATTGAAGTGATATATTTAGCCCTGTGCACAACAAAATGCTCAGTAAATATTGATGAATGAATGGACTCCAAGGGCTATAGTGGGATTTTATTTTGAACTGAAGGCTTTTTTTTTTCTTTTTAATTTTAAGGTGGTACCAGGGATTAAACCCGGGACCTCAAACATGGGAAGCAGTTGCTCAATCGCTTGAGCTACATCCACTCCCAAACAGAAGGCTTTTTGAGTTAGGGGATGTCTTAGATTCTTTCTGTTAAGAATCAGACACGGTATCAGACTGAAGGTGTGCCAGGTTCTTCAGTAGGAGCAAAGGCAGCTGCCAACTGAATACCAGGCTGAGGTGCCTACAAAGAAATCTCTAAAGTCTCTCATTTCTCCTGTTGGACTGTGCCATCCCCCTTTCCCTGACTGTTGCTATTTTAGAGTCACTGTTCCCACTTTGGGCTCTGTGTTCTGTCACTGAAAACAGATATCATTTTAATTTAGAATATCTGTAGATATCACAAGTTTCACATAAATTTACATGGCACGTTCACAAGCAACAGAAAGATTGCTCTGATGAGTATATAAGGCCAGAGATAAAAATTTACAAATATGCTTACTGTTGGACAGAAAGTATTTGCTTCATCTTCTCCTTGTCAGGAGGGTGGATATTTAAGAGAGTTTGAAAATCACTTATTCCTCTTTCTCCATTTATTCTGAACTTTTGCAGTTCATTGTTTCAATAATACTCCCATGTACTTTTCCCCCCATACACTTGTCAAATAGATTTTTAAAATATCTTTGTTTCAGATTCATGCTGTGTAATATACTTCCAGCATGTTCACAACAGGATAAGGCTAATGAAATCAGGGAAAAGCAGCGAGGTTTAATGTGTAGCAAGGTAGTTAAGGGAGCCAGAGGGCCTGGGTTTATATCCTGGTTCCGCCACTTACAAGTTGTGTGGCCCCCTTTTTAAAAAAAAAAGATTTTATTTATTTATTAATTTCTTCCTTCTCCCTCATTGATTGCACTTGCTGTGTGCTGTATTTTTTTAGGAGCCACTGGGAACCGACCCTGGGACCTCTGATGTGGGAGGGAGGCGCCTAATTGCTTGAGCCACGTCCCTTCCCTGCTTTGTTGTGTCTCTCATTATGTTTTTTCTTCTTGTGTCTCTTGTTGCATCATCTTGTTGTGTCAGCTTGCTACGCCTGCCCATCATGCCAGCTCGCTCTCTTCTTTAGGAGGCACTGGGAGCCAAACTATGGACCTCCCAGGTGGTTGGCAGGAGCTCAGTCGCCTGAGCCACATCCGCTTCCCAAGTTTTGAGAACTTGAATAAGTCACTTAACTTTCTGTGCTGCAGTTTCTTCATCTGTAACGTGGGTAATAAAAGTATCTATCTCCTAGGGTTGTTTAGGGATTAAATTAGTTAATATAAGTAAAGCACTTAGAATAGAGCCTGTCACAAAGTTATTTTAATGTCATCATTATTACTAAAGAGCAGAGGTATAAGGCCTAGTGACTTGGGTTTGGCTTGTCCTGTGTTTTAATTTGCAAGCTCTTTGCTTCATTTTCTGAAGCAGCCCCAAATACTCTATTTAAGATTTCTTCACCCATCAACTGAATTTTTATCTCAGTCTCATCAACAGCATCTCATTTCTGTATTTTCCATGTCTATGGGCCTTTCATTCAATCAAAATATTTATCAAGCACCTGCTCTGTGCCTGGCATAGTTTTAGACCCAATGGAAACAAGTCAACGGCCAGTGCCAAATGACAAAATAGACCTGGAACCACAGTGAAGGGGAAGGGAAAGGTCCTCACTTCCATGGAATTGGCATTCTAGTTCAGGGAGGTGGAGAATAAATAAGGAAATGAACAAATATGAAAATTTCAAAAATATCTGTGAAGAATAAAAGCAGCATGATATGAAAGTGAGTGGGGGAGGGAGGGAAGCTTAAATTTGATTGGCTGGCCAGGGAAGAAGACTTTGTTGAAAAGTATCTTACTTGGGGGGTAGGGATGCAGAAGATTTTTTTTTTAATGCATTCATTTTGGATTATGACTTTTTGCCCAACAGAGAAGTTATGTGGACCAGTGCTGTTCAGCTGTTCAATGGAAATATAATGTGGGCTACTTATATTATTTTGAC
The DNA here is from genome assembly GCA_026826555.1 of Tolypeutes matacus. Taxonomy (NCBI): domain Eukaryota; kingdom Metazoa; phylum Chordata; class Mammalia; order Cingulata; family Chlamyphoridae; genus Tolypeutes; species Tolypeutes matacus. The sequence continues at coordinate 7,802,268 of JAKSZT010054489.1, forward strand.
ATTTTTTATAGCCATATTTAAAATGTAAAAAGAAAGATGTGAAATTCATTTTAATAATATATTTTATTTAACTCAGTGTATCCACAATATCATCATTTCAACATGTCATCATATGATTTCGCTTTCATCCTTATACTTTTCTCTATTGTTTGACATTTTTCCAATGACCATGCATTGTTAGAAAATTCGGAATAAGCAAGAAGATGGTATTCTTATGAGGGAAAAGCCAAATCAACAATTAGTCTCAGAAAGCAAATCCTAATCTCAAATGCATCTTAGGTTTTTCCCCCACAGTTGTAATAAAAACAGTTTATTTAACAGAACAAAATATTTTCTGTGATCGTTAAATAAATGCAATATTGGGTTGAGAAAGAAAAAATTCAGCAAAGGTCCACAGTGCAAATTTGTTGCTTATTAAATGGCACCAAGTGTCTGCTAGACTGTTTTAATCCCTGCAGATTCTGGCTGAGACTCTGTTGTTGGACATTTAAGACCATCAAAAATCTCCTTGCACCTTAGCAATAGTTAAGTTTTAAAAGATGAAGATGTGTAGGAGATTACGGAGATCAAATTGCCCTCCTTCCAGCCAAAAAAAAGAGCAGTAGAAAGTAAAGTTTAAAATCTTAAAACTGCTTAAATCCTGAACAGGAGTTGGTGAACTATAGCCCCGTTGGTCCAATCCAGCCAGCTGCTAGATTTGGTTATATTTCAAATGGCTATATAAGGTACCTGCGTAATAGCCCCCATTTTGCTTTTTGACCCTCAAAGTCTAAAACATTTACCATCTGGCCTTTTTCAAAAAGGTGTGCTGATCCTTGGTCTAGAGGAAAAACAGCCAACCTGTTGAGGATCCCTACTTCTACTTTGAAAAAGTTTGAGACAAAGAGATGACACAACTTTTCCCTCTTATTTAGAAGCTTCTTTGGAGGTCACCTCAAATTCATTGAATGTTTTTGTAGTATTTGTCCAAATTTATAATGTTTTCTTAAAAAGTGCTGTCGGAGGATCTACTGTAGGATCTTCTCACTAGTCACAGAGTCCCCTACACAAAAAAACTGCAAAATTTTATTGAGAAAGAATACCCAAATAGGTAGAGGGATACTAGGCTCATGGAATGGAATATTCAATATGTAAAGATGTCATTTCCCACCAAATTGAGCTATGTATTCAATGCAACTCCAGTCAAAAATCCCAGCAGGATGTTAAAATAATTATTTTGGTGGAAATTGACAAGCTAATTCTAAAATCTAAATCTAAAACCAATGGAAATGCAAAGGGTCAAGGAAATTCAAGGCGATGTTGAGGAAGAACAAAGCTGTGGGACTTAACCATTTATTAAGACATCGTAAAGGAAAAACAATTAAAACAATGTGGTGTTGATGTAAAGATATGCTAATTAATCAATGGAACAGATTAGAGAGTACTAAAGCAAACCCACATATATATAAACACTCGATTATGACAGAGATGACACTGCAGAGCAGAGAGGAAAAAATACTTTTGAAGAAGGGTATTGGGTGAATTGAACAGCCATATGGAAAAATTGAATCTTGATTCTGGAAATTGTTGCTTGAAATGTGAAAGTTAAAAAAAGTAATTTGTCTATCAGATGAATGAATAAATAAAATGTGGTATATACAAAAAAAAAAAAAATCAATGTTAAAACTCAGAACTCAGTGAACTGTGAAAACCCTGTGTTGATTAGTTTTGAAGCTATGTAAAATATATGCTTTATGGAGTACTATGCACTTATATTGACTTACAATCAATGTTAAAACAGAGAACTCACTTAGTGAACTGTGAAATCTATATGTTGATTAATTTTGAAAAGTATGCAAAGTATATTCTTTCCTGAGTGCTGTGTACATATATTGACTTACAATAAATGTTAAAACACACACACACACACACAAAAAAAAGATAATACATTCATGACTTTGAGAAAGACAAATATTTCTTAAATAGGTTACAAAAACACTAATCATAAGGGAAAAGATTGATTATTAAAACAGATTTAAATTAGAACCTTCCATTTATCATGTTAGCTAGATGATAAGTTAGTTTTCTTATATACAGGTTCAAATGTCAAAATAGGGGAGGAAAAGGGCTGGAACAAATGGCCTTTAAAGCTCCGCTTCTAAACCAGAGAGCCTTACTGGATTCTATGGTAAACCAGAAGGTGCTGGTTTCATATACTATCATTTAAAATAGAAACATTACCATTCTAGGTAACCTGAAAATTTCTCAAAATGCTTCCAGGTGGATTTTGGTTTTTGCTTTTGATAGAGATTGTTAGTTTTTTATTTCTCAACACCTGGTATATTTAAAAACATTTGCCTTTCATTTTCCACCTATACTAGGCATCAGGTAAAAGAGCAACCATTAGCAAAACTTGCAATGATCTAATAATGGAATCATAAAATCTTTATTCATGATCAGATGGCCCAGTATTAATGTTTGTTTTTTTTTTAATAACCGGTTGCTCTGCTAATTAGATAGGTACTGCTCATTCAGGAAGACTATTCAGATAGTTATTTTGAAGAGAAAGACTTTTATGTAATGCCACCCCTTCCCAAATCTGCAAAAACAAAAGATATTTCCAAAAAGGTAAACAATTTTGAGAAATAATATTATTAATATTATATATTTTTTATTCTGATAATATTTTTTGAGGTGATTTTAGCTAATTAGTTGGCCTTTTGTAAATCAAATGCTAAGTACTAAAGTGAGTACCTCACTTCTTTGGGCTTCAAGAGGAAAACAGTGTGTCATATCTAAAAAGGTTACAGTACCTAAGAACTTCAGAGCAATTGAAAAATAAATTTGGAGTTAGTTAGCTAAAGAGTTGTAACCTTTACTAAAACGTCCTTTTAGTAACACTAAGGAAACACCAGCTCCTTGAGTTTTCAGAGGTTTAGTTGAAAAGGGGGAGAGAGGTTGTAAGCAAGTAAGTTTGGGAAATGCTGGGGTAAACAAAATTAGTGTTTTTTTTTTTTTAAATGTAGGTCTTGTTAGAACTTGTATGCATAGTGAGTCTTCTGAAGGGGGCTAGAGTGGCCAGCATTTCCAGATTTATTTTAACCATTACAAAATTGGTTTTCTCAATGAATTTTTTGAATGATTAAATGTTATTTAGGATGCATGTTGGGAAAGATTATATCCCTTGCACACATAAACATGTAATAAAATATATTTTAAGTGAATGAATAAAAAATTAGGGAC
>JAKSZT010054489.1:7805889-7852066 GCA_026826555.1 Tolypeutes matacus
CTTCCCTACATTATCTTCCAAGGTTTTTATGGTTTTGGCTCTTATATCCTGATAAGGCTTTAATAACAATTGGTATATCCCTGAACCTCGGGTGGCTTCTACAGCTAAAGGCACCCAGTCCATAATCACATATCAGGGAATGATGCAATGCCCCTTGAATGCCAGATGGATGCTTCTCTCTGGAGAAGAAAATGCCAGGGAATGGTCTCAGACTTAAGGTTACAGAGATAATACCAGGCGATTTGCTGTCTCAGGTCTTTCAAGGTTTCCTTTGGGCATGAGCCATTAAGAATCCTTCATTTTTTTCTCAGGGTTATAGCCCATTTGTTCTTAGCATAGAGTTGCACTTCAGGAGTTATGAAGGCAAAGCAGAAGGGGGATGCAGGAGGGGGATAAGGAAAGAAGACTACTCGTCCCCTTCAGAGCAAAGAACAAAGTATTCCTTCAGTGACTCTCATTGATTGCAAAATCTCTTGGCCGACTTCTGTGTGCTTCAGTTATAATTAACTTCCATATATTTTATTGGGATTAGTGACTTGTCAGCATTTTTGGGACTAAGTACTAAGCACAGGATGTAATAACAGTATTTATCTTCTATATGGGCACATTTTAGGGTGATGGATCAAGGTAAGTGAAAAGCACCCATACAATTTTATCAAACTTCCATTTATTTTTTTCCTTTTAAGAAAGCATAGAGCAGGATATTTTCTCTCCCTTCTTTTGCTCAGCAGAAACTGCAAAGAGAAATGCTTAATGGAAAGCAAGTATGCCTGTAAGCAATTCTTATGTAAGATCTTTTAGATCAATGTTCAAACTAATCCCACACACCCAGGAATTGACCTTCCTCTCCCTGTGCGTGATACCCTCTCCTGGAGGACAGAAGCAGGTTTATTAACCTCCTTTCACTTTGCAGTGATTCACTAGTATAGGAAAAATAAAGCACTTAGATGAAGTATCCAGTGTTTTAGTTTTAGCCCCACCTAAATGTGGGATCTTAGACAAGTTGCTTTATCTCTTTGATTCTTAGTTGCCCTGTCTATAAAATGGGGATGAAAAATAGTCAAAACATACACATGTCTTGAGCCTTCCTACATCCCAGACCTTATGCTATGCATTCAGATACTTTATGTTACTTGATCCTCACAGAATGTAGTGAGCTAGATGTTACAATGAGGAACCTGGGATCTGGAGAGGTTATGACTTTGAGCAGAACTTTGATTTGTGTCCAGGTGTAACTGACTCCACAGTCCTCACATTTAAATACTAGACTACACTGATTTCTGGTGATGAGGAAGAAAAAAAGATGCGTGAAAGTCTTTTCACTGTAAATTGCAAACCCCATAAAAATAGGAGGCTTTATCACTGAGTTGTACTCATGGTGGTTACTAAAGGTTCTGTCCTGCGGGACACTGAGAATGAAAATACAGTGTTTCTAGATTAGAGTCTTCGTCTAAACTGAAAGGGCTTGTGTTTAGCTGTTGACAGAAGGTAGATAGTAGAAGGCTTGGAGAAGAACGACACCCCACCCTCAGCTTGGCCCTGCTTGATCAGCCCACCTAGTTTTCCAGCACCTTCTTCTGTCACCCTCCCTGTGGTTCACAAGAAGGCTTTTTTGTTTCTTCCAATTTAAGCTGTTTCCTGCCTCAGGGCCTTTGCCTTCTCTGTTTTCTCTGCCTAGAAATTCTTCCTAAGGGCTGTTTTCTTCCCATTCTTTGGGTCTAAATCCAAATTCAACCTCTCAGAGAAACCCAGACCACCCAGTTATATTATTTATATTTTAATTTGTTTTCCTGTTAATCGTTTGGCTCTTAGAACAGACTCTTGCTCACTGATGACTTGGACAGTGCTAGGGCCATACTAGGTGCCAAATACATTGGTGTTGAGTGAAGAAATTAACAACAGTGCTGTAGAGGACAGCAGTGAAACCTGGACAGAATCCTGAGGCAGGTGCTAATCTAACCTGTTCCTTCCCACTTTGGTTCCTACCCATCTTTTCTACTTCAAGAACAAGGTAATAATCTCATTTCTTTTATTCTAAATAGGTTTTTTTTCTTTTCCTTTCTAATGCCCACCTACCACCCTGCTCTCTGGCACCTGTCCTTGAAGAAGGTGTAAGCTATGCTAACAAGTTGTGTCTTTGGAGTTAACAAAGAACTGGGGTTAAATCCCGGCTCCAACACTTGTGGTATGACCTTGGCTGTGTCTTTCAAGTTCTCTGAGCCTGAGTTTCTTAATCGATAACATACTTTTTTGGATTATCCTGAGCTTTAATAAGATGTTTTTAAAGAATTTAAAACAGTGCCTGGCAAATTGTTTTTTTCCTTTTCTTAAGGAATTCAAAATCTCTTAGAAATAAGTTTCTGTCTAGAAAGATCTTACCTGTTGGCTATCATTTGATTTGTTGGTATTGGAGGAAAAGAAAGGTAGAAAAAGAACAATCTATTTTAGGTGAGATTCTGATCTCCTTAAGCACAAGGTTTTTGTCTGAGCTGGTTTCAAAAATCACTGATAAATACTAAGCAGAAAAAATAAAATCAAGATGAGAAGTTTAAGTAGTGATACTAAAAATCAGCACATCATCTTAGACCACTTTCCTGAAATAGGAATACAGCAAACATCTCATAAAATGGTTCAAAGAAAAATAGCTTATGAAGTACAAACATAGCGCTGCTACTCCCAATTACTGGGCATGGTCTATAGACCCCAAATGGTTGCTGGATAATGTCTAGTCACTCAAGCTCTGGGTAGCTAGGTTAAATAGGAATTAGAAATATGAACTAGCTTTAATGCCATCCCAGGCTTTCTGACATGTAGGGTGTCTGCATCTTCCCAACACATTAAGTTTCTTTTTAAAAAAACAACTAGTAATAAACAAGAAGACTATTTTAAGGAGGGATGTCCATTTTGTTGAACAGAAAAAATAACTCTTCCAAAATCTAAACTATGGAAACATAAAGTCTTTGAGCCTCCAAATCACTTTCCTGTTAGCAATCAGCAGGTGAGAGGATTATATATTATATACATGATAAACATGTGGTATATATATATAAACCTATACAGAAAAATGATATATGTGTTTATCAATAATGAAAAATATAAGTAATTGATAAAGGTTATCAAATTATTGACTTTCAAATTAAAGGGCATTTTAAAGAATAAGCCAGGATATTCTCAATTTATTAGAAAGATAATCAGGACTAGTTTCATTGGCCCTAGTGAACAGTACTTCCTCCTGAGAAAATAGTATTTTATTTTATCCCATATAACCTGATGGAAAAGAAAGTGTTGGTGGAAGAAATGCATCCCTTTTAAGGATACCACATAGCAAGATTGCTGCTTCCAATGTTTCTAAATAGGGATGGTGGTCTTTGCCCGCAGTACTGAGTATATCCCTTTTTCTAAGGTAGTCTGCGTCGGCTCTGCCAGGATCATTCACTATTTACTTTACTAATGCACACATAGTGCCACTTGGAGGATTTAATTATCTTAAGTATTGTGAACCTTTCTATTGCCTAAAGGGTAGATAAAGTGCCTCCTTTTGATACTCAGATCCTTGCAATTGCCACAGGAAATTCAACACTGTAATCTGGTAAAATAGTCACCCCCCAGTTGTGGATTTTTAGACTTTTAGTGGATAGACTTTTTTTTTTTTCTTAAAGAGAATTTCATTGTGATCAGAAATTTAGGTTCAGAGTTAAATCTTTAAGGTCAGAAAGAACATCAGAGCGAATCTCCAAAATAGAAAGACAACCACAGAAACTATTTTGCTTAAATAATTTTGACTGGCTTTGAAAACGAAAATGAAAGCTTTTCCATTCATCAAGCTGTAATGATAACACATTGCCCAGGAATTTTGCTAGTGGATGAATAGTTCTACATTTGCTTTGCTCATCGTGATGGCTAATGAAGTTCGGTGTCTCTCACATAGAGACAAATAGCTAGTGTAAGGGAAAGGTAATTATAAACAAGTAAATTATTGGAATTGAACAGAAAACCAATTTTAAGACAGTTTGTTTTTCTCTACCAAATTTTCTTGTTTATTTGGAGTCATCTAACACTGTGAGCAGATTAAAAAAGACCAAGTCCAATATCAGAGTATTTGACATTGAAGAAAAATTCATTGTTTGAGCAGTCACTTGGAAACCAATTATTAGACCAGACAAAAGGGATGATTTTCCAAATACAATGGTAAGATTTAAAGCATGGAAGTTCCTAATGGTTGCAAAATATTTTTTTTAACTGAAAAGCATATACCTCATTTTTAAGTTTGATGAAAAGTAGCATTTAATAAGCACATATCTCACACATTTTCAGAACAGAGGAAATTCCCTGCAGACTATATTCCTAAGAATAGCCTAGAAACAGCAGTAGCAAGAATGATGAAGTGATTCTGAGTCTTTCGTTTATCAGAGCAAATGTGGTAAAACCCAATAAATTGCTAATGGCTATGTAAGTTGTCAAATTTTAGGAAAATAAGAGGCATAGATTGCCATTATGGTGAGATGTTTTGCATGTAAATACACACATACACATACAGAGTTTTCTACTTTCCTAAAATTATTACTAATTACTGACCAAATGTTTCCTACTTTCCAGATGATTCCCATGATCTGTTTATGTCACCTTCCATATTTCATTTTGTGTAAATTTAATGCCATTTCCAAGTGCTCTTACCTGTTCTTTTTTGAGTGAAGCCAAGGCATGCTCAGTACCTAAACTTGCTCTATTTGGTCCATCTTCCTCTTTTTCATAGTTGAAAGAAGAAACTTCTGCTGGGCCACAATTACATGTGACAGATGTTGAAGAAAAATCTTTAAACTGTGTCAGAATAATACCATTTTTCTAAATTTAAATTCACTTGGGAAAATACAGAACTTGGTGAAGGTAGGTTTAGCTTTTCCTGAGTTATATACATGGCTTGGAACACAAACTTTTGAAAAGTTGCAAGCACTTGACTAGCAAACACTAATGAAATATTCTTGAAATTCCATTAACCAGCAAGAGGCTACCATTACCTAAAAGCTTGAGTTCTCTTCCTTAGTCACTCTTGACTTTTTTCCAAGTACATGCCCAAGAAGTCTTGGGGAATATCATCATAGAAATGTGTGCTTTCTCAGCTGAGAACATTTCTCGGAAAATTCTCAAGATAAGAAATGCATTTAGGTCTCTACAAAGAACCAGAAATCATTGATTCCTCCCACCCCCAAAGGTTACTAACAAAAAATCCAGATCTTCTCAGGTTTTAGTGCTAGAGATTTTGAGGCTATAACTGACCCCCTTGACCCAAATGTTTCACAAGAGACAGCTGAGGTATATATTTGTCCCTAGGTACCAAATCAGTTTGAATCCTTTAAAGCTACTTATTAAGAATAATATTAGGTCACATTCAAAAATGCTTACTGTGTGCTTAGCACTCTGAAAAAAATGACACTTGGTTATTCAATCCTCTCAAAACTCTGTTATGTAGATATTTCATTAAACCCATTGTACAGGTAATAAAACTGATGCTTAGAAAAAGTAATCATACGGGGCTGCTTAATTCCAAAGCTTATGTGCTGAATATACTATACATTGGGTTTTTTAGGATTTTGACATAGGTATTTAGGAATTCAGAGAAATGCCATACTGAGCTCTTGAAATCTTCTAAATTCTGCCCCTAGAAATAAGTCACACATCCCTGCATGTGCTTGATGCCAAGACTAAGCCAGTGTGGGTGACTTTTCCCATGGGAGATTCCCATTGTTGGCGAGGGGGCTGCTAACCAGGAACACTGGCATGCTGGCAGCGGTCACTTCATTTCTGACTGGTTAGAAGACAAATATAATTTCCTTCACAGTTTCATCACCTCACAATTCATCTCCACACACCCTAATGTTTCTAGATATCCTTGATTATTTCAAGGTCTCTGCACATGTCCTGAAATTGTGTACTCCCAAACCTTTGACCATAGCACCCTATGCCTCAGCCCTGCTCTGATGAACACATTCTTGTTCATCCTCTAGGACCTAGCTGAAAAATCTGTCCATCTTTTTTTCAGCTTTTCATTCACATGAACCCCTCTACTCCATAGTTTGCTTTAGGTGCATTTTGGCTCAAATACCACCTGATTATTAACATCTTATAATAGTAACATATACTTGTTCCAATTCATGAAAGAACATTCTTATATTTGTACTGCTAACCATACTCATCATCTGTAACAGGGTTCACTATACTACACAATCCCATGTTTCATCCTTTAGCTTTTCTTCTAGTGACAAACACAACCCTAAACTTTCCTTTCAATCACAATCATACCTCTATATTGGCAATGCTAATTACATTCACTCCAATGTGCTATCACCACCTCTATCCATTTCCAACCATTTGCAATCAACCTTATTACAGATTCTACACACATTAACCCTCTGTTCCCCATTCTCTAGCCTTGTTCTGTCTTTTGGCGACCAGTCTTCTGGCTCTTAACCCCATGACCTCATTATATTTAGTTCATATTAGTGAGATCATACAATATTTGTCCTTTTGTGTCTGGCTTGATTTACTCAACATAATGTCCTCAAGGTTCAACCATGTTGTCATATGCATCACGACTTCATTTCTTCTTACAGCTGGATAATATCCCATTGTATGCATATACAACATTTTGTTTATCCACTAACCCATTGATGGATGCTTGATGGTTTCCATCTTTTGGCAATAGTGAATAATGCCACTATTAGGATGGTGGAAGAAGGCCATAAACCAAGAAATGAGGTCAGCCTCTAGAAGCTGGAAAAGGCAAGGACACAAAATATCCCCCTATACCTCTACAGTGGAATGCAGTCCTGCAGTCACTTTGATTTTAGCTCAGTGAAACTCATTGTGGCAGTTTGTTATTGATTATGAATTTCAAAAATAGATATTGGGTTGTATTTATAAACTAGTCTGTTCTTCTAGGTTTATTGGATTGTATTAGACTCAGAGGTTTCACTTTTACTTTATTAAGTAAAGATTAGGGTGACTTGGTTTGAGTCCCCACCTACAGCTGTAGGCCATATAAACGAATGCTCTATCAAAGACAGGGAAGTAAATACACAGAGAAGGAGAACACAGAGAGTTTAGTTTTGGACTCTCCATGGAGAGAGCCAAGCCATTCGCCTGACAGTTTGCAGCTGAAGAGACCAGAGCCCTGAACAGCTGAGAAAGCCTGGAAAGAAATGAGCCCTGGGGAAAGAGACGAGCCTTATGCTAGCCTACAGCTGAGATCAGAAGGAGCTGAACCATGGAGCCTTAGAAGGAAGAGGAATGCTGAACCCTCGCAGAGACAGGCAGCCTTCTTGTTCTAACACGGTGGCAACAGACTTTGGCGAAGGAAGTAACTTACACTTTATGGCCTTGTGACTGTAAGCTTCTACCCCAAATAAATACCCTTTATAAAAGCTAACAGATTTCTGGTACTTTACATCAGCACCCCTTTGGCTGACTAATACACCCATGATGGACATTTAACCTACAGAACTCTAAGATAATATATTTGAATTGTTCTAAGCAAAAACAATTTAAAGGTAACGGGTATTGGATGTGGGGGGGGGGTGCATTTGGGGCAGGCACACCTGGGACAGTCTCCTAGAGAATATCCAAGTGATCATTTGGTCATAGTGTGCTGTATCAGTGGGGAGGAGACCCACACAATGAGTGGGAAGGAGTTGGACTTTTATGCTGAGGAGGCCCAATATTTTCTCAAACAGAGGGGAGAGGGTCTCTCAAGAGCATGCGTAGTTCCCAATAGGGGAAGACAGCCTAGTGTGTCAAGCTCTCAGCATTGTAGCAAGTATCTATGAATCTTGTCCTTCAAAGAATGAAGCCTTGTTGTTGCTGTGGACCCTGAGGGGAGGGGGAGGGAGGAATAGAATATATGGAAGAGGGGGTATTTAGGGGGCAATGGAAGTGTTCTGCATGATCTTGCAATGATGGATACAGGCCATGTTAAAGTTCATCAAAAATTCATAAAAGTATATGGTCTAAATTGTAAGCCATAGACCATAGTTGGTAGCTATGTTCCAATATTTGTACATCAGTTGTAACAAATGTACCATCCACATGTAAAAAGACTATTAATAGGGAAGGGGGAAAAGGGGGAGGATGTTGGGTATATGGGAGTCCCCTCTATTCTGTATGTAACTTTACTGTGACCTAAAACTTCTTTGAAGACAACATAAAAAATATGTAAGACATGGGAAGAAATAGAAGAAAATGCCACTGTACATACAAGACAACAGATATTATAGTGATGAAAAGCAAAACATCAGAAACAATCTTTTAAAAATATTTTTCTTTTTTTTAATACCCCAAATTTTTTTTGCTTTATTTTAGTTTTAGTTTTTCTAATTATTATGTATTTTATTTCTTATATTTAAACCTATCATTGTTATTTCATTTTCCTATTAATTGTATTTGGTTATTTTGTTGGCTTCATTTTTGAAGAAGTTTTGGATTACAGAAGGGTTAAAACTATGGCAGGGGAGGATCAATGGTGTGGGGTGTCAGTGATGGGGGATACATGGTAGGAAGTTCACCTGGGCATACATATAAGGTATATAAATATGTTCAAATGTTCATTGTGCATTGCCACAGTGGGTAGAGATTCACACAACAACTGAAAGATTGTTGATTCCCCATCCTGGGGAACTCTGCCACATTCTCTAATGGAACAGCAACAAGTGAAGAAAGATGGTCCATTGATGGGCCCTTGATATTGATGACTATGCTTATGAGCCTTTTGCTCTTGAATTTGCAACTTAGCCTAGTGTTGTAGGGTAGCTAAGAGTTACCTCCCGAGAGCTTCCTTGTTGCTCAAATGTGGCCTCTCTCTAAGCTAAACTCAGCATATAAATGCATTACTTTCCCCTCAGTGAGGGACATGACTCCTGGGGATGAGCCTCCCTGACACTGAGGGATTACTACCAAGCACCGGCTGGCGATACAACTGGAAAAAGACCTTTAATAAAAGGGGGAAAAGGTAAAGACAAAGGAGTGTATATGGCTAAGAGACTTCAAAGTGAGTTGGGAGGTCATCAGACAGGTAATGCTTATGCACATCTCAGCAGGATCTCATAGATGGCCAAAGTGGACACTACCCCAAACAGTGGGGTTCCTGAGGGCTCCAGAGACAGCCAGGTCCTACGGTCATAGCAGATAGCTCCAGAGTTTGGTGCCTTTCCAGTGGGCCCTACTTTGGAGATTGTGCTCCCAAGTGTGATAGAGTTGGACTCAGATGTGACTTCCCTACACTTGCCTCTTCTGTCTCTTTTATTTGAACCTATAGTTGGTGTTGGAGTTGGTTGTTGTAATCCAAGAGACTTGAATCCCTGGGCTGTCCATTTGCCAGCTGCGCCCTGAGACTCAGCAGAGTTGCAACACTTACTCTCCAGTTCATTGGACTCACCCAGGACAACTAACAAGGAGGTGAGGCTGAACAACCACCACACCAAGGAACTGAGGGAGTCTACAACTGCAAGCAAGAGAGACCCATCCATCAGCCATGTGGTATCGAAGTCCACTCTCAATTAGAGGTGGGGTGGACATCACCATCCCAGAATCCTCAGGACTGGGGAATAAAATATGGACTAGAGTAGACTTACTGGTATTCTACTATAGACTTATTGTGATTCTAGCAATGGAGGAAATTATATCATTGATGTGGAAACAGTGGCCACTGGAGGTGCTGAAGTCAGGGAGAGGGAAAAAGAGGTATAATATGGGGGCATTTTCAGGACTTGGAATTGACCTGAATGACATTGCAATGACAGACACAGGCCATTATATATCCTGCCATAACCTACAGAGTTGAGTGGGAGAGAGTGTAAACTACAAGGTAAACTATAATCCATGCTTAGTGGCAGTGCTTAAAAATGTGTTCATCAATTGCAATGAATGTACAACACTAATGAAAGAAGTTGTTAATGTGGGGAAAAGTGGGAGGTCTGGGGAGTGGACATATGGGAATACCTTATATTTTTTTATGTAACATTTTATGTAATCTAAGTATCTTTTAAAATAAATATGTATATATTTTTAAAATAAAGGTAACAAGAGATCATGCATTGGCCTAATTGCTGGAAAGACCTTCAAAAGTCTTCTAATGCAATCCTGATGAAAATAAAACTGAAGAAGATCATGGGAATTTCTAAAGTCACACAGCCAGTTGTCCTATAGACTTCAGAAACAGTATTTCTTTCTGGAAATAAAAAGAGATAGGAAGGGAACAGTGAATGAGGTTATTAACTCCACTTTAAGAGAGAAGGAAGAGATTCCACGGGATTAAGTGGCAACTAGTCTGTCAAATATAGTACTGTGAATTTTATTTTTTTAAAGTGTTAAAAATTAGGGAATGCATGCACGTGAACAACAACAGAAAAATCACATCATAGAGGATAGAAGGGTGAATGCTGAAAACTATTAGTTCCCAAATCTCCTTATACCTGCTCCTGCTCCACAGAACATACCATTTCCCTTTCTTTTAACTATTTATAGTTTAACTTAAATTTTGCATAATAATTTGACTGTGCATTAATTTATTTAACAAATGCTTATGTAGTGCTTACTAAATAAGGAACTACTCATTAAATCTTTAGAACAACCCTATGAGTAGATAAAATATTTTTTGTCCCCCTTGTAGAGGAGAATGCTGAGGCATGGAGAAGTTAAGATTTGCCCAACCAAACACAGATAGAAAGTGCTAGACCTGGGATTTGAAGCCAGGCAACCATCTTCAGACTCCGTGCTCTTGACTGCTACACTCTGCTGCTTACAAACATTAGCCTTATTTTACAAGGGGGAAACTGAGACTCAGGACCGTTTAGCAGCACACACAAGTTCACGCACACAGACATAGACGCCTAGGCTGGCTCCGAGGCCCTGGTGCTTTGAGCTAAATGTCTCTGCCTCTGAAGGGAGCTGTTTATTGGAGGTCTAGTCCCCTATAGTGTCTTAACCCTGCCAGAGGCCAGAGAAGAACAGGTCAAGTGTAACAAGAGCTTTCTACCAGATTTTTTACAAATTTGTTTTCATGTCAGGAAAATAGTTTTTGTATGCATACATTTTTTGATAAATTGTACTTTCTTGGAGCCATAAAAAATTGAAAACCCTTTTACTCTCTCCTTTTTTTTTTTTTTTTTTATGGTAGGTGTTTTGGCATACCAAAAACCATAAAGAGTTCTGCCCTTTATCAATTAATGTGTTGCAGTATCCTGGAAGTTTGGTATGCAAAATATTTTTAGCATTCTCTGTAGCTCAGACTAGAAGACTAGAATCCTGAAGCTTCATTTACCTCCTTATTTCACCGTTGTACCTTTTCCACTTTCTGAAAATATCGGCTTAAGTTTATGTTTCTCTTACTGCTGACTTTCCATGCTCTAGGAGATTAGTGTTCAAACTCTAAGAGTAGAACCCTAAGCAGCCTTTGGTGATGCTTCTAAATCTGTCCGTGGGGGCAAGGAGGAAGGAGGAGAGACTGGAGAGCAAGGGGCAAGTGAGAGTGGGAAGAAAAGGCAAGAACGTGCTCAGAGTCTCCACCCCCCACTTAACTCAGGAAGCCCACTCTGACCATATAGATATTCCCACAACATTTTGTTGGAAGAAAATGATCTTTTAAGGGAAAATAAAACCCATAATGGATGCAGAAGAATATGTAAAACTGGAGGAATGTGGGTTAAGAAGAGAAATAAAATAAAAATACTTAGCATAATAAGAAAACAAGGCATATACTTCTAAGGTATCTAAATTATATTCCTTGGCCATGGGAAGATTCTGGAAACTAGCCACCCATCCCTCCTACTGGTCAAGAGAGAATACCACTTTAGCATATGCATTCTGGGCAAGATTGTGCTGGTGAAAGTTGCGAAGAGATAGACAAAGTTAGAAGAGAAAAAGATCAGGTGGATTAAATATAACAAAACCAGTCTTCCTTCTGGGAAAGTAGCTACTTAATAATTGAATCCACTGTGGATTAGACTTTGCAGGTGAAGCTAGAGACCACTCAGAGGAAATCCAAATTAAATTTGGTTGAGGTAATGAAAAAAATAGAAGAATTAGTCTTCCATCCTGAGGCAGAATGCAAAGAAATGGTGATTATAGCCCAATACAGCACCTATCTTAGTATCCAAATATCCTTAAGCTATTTTGCTTTTCTAAACAGTAAATTTATAAAATTTCTCTCAAAAACAAATCTGGATACATGGTAAAAACAATGCAAAAAATACAGAAGTTTTACAGTGATAATTTAAGGCTCTCTTTTAGTCGCTCAGTTTCCCTTCCCAGAGGCAACAGTTGTTTCTAGATTATTGTACTCCATTTAAAAGAAGTTCTATTCACATACAATTAGTTATGTGCATATATAGTTCTCTGAAACCCTCAAGGGCATCTACTATTCTTCACCTTGATTTCTATTTGACAATGGATTTGGGAATGTGTTTCCTTCTTTTTCTTGGCTGCCTAGTCTTTTATTGAATGAACATAACAGAACTCATTTAACCATTCCAGAACCAATGCACATTTAATTTGCTTTCAGTCTTTTGCCACCACAAACAATGCTGCAATGAGTATCTTTGTCCATAGATCATTGTACACATATGCATGGCTGTAGAAAAAAAATTCCTAAAAATGGAAGAGTCAAAAGGTATATGAATTTAAATTTGTGATAGGTGTAGTAAAATTGCACTCCAAAGAGGTGGCGTGAAGTAATTCTTTCATCAGCCTTGTTTGTGAAGGTGCAATGTTCCAGTCTTGCCAATCTTAATTGTCCCAAATGATCTCAATTCTTCTCTTTCTGCATTTCTGTTCTTCAATACAATTTCCCTTTGCAGCCGATATGATGACCTTAAACTAAAAGATAGCATATCATTTAATCACTGCAACCACCCTACAAGTGTCTATGTAGTCCTTTGTTCTGGGTGGTTGAAGGGATCTCTAGGGAAGTTGTCTATCTACCTGTGCTTTAATGTCTTGAGGACAGGAGAAGGCTTTGTTGAGGCCTCCAACAATATTCCCTACCCATGAAATTCCTTGATGGCCAGGATTGTATCCCTAGTGAAAGGCATCAGTAAATACTAATAAATATAATAATAAAATATAAATATAAATATAATAAAATATAAAATATAAAAAAATAAAAATAAAAATAAAAATAAAATATAATAAAATATAATATAAAATAAAATATAAATATAATAAAAATAATAAATATTGCCTCCTCTATTCTTTGGCTCCTTTTACACAAGTATGAATGGTATGCTTATAGTAGTAGGTGCTTAGGAGATATTCACAGCTTTTAGTAGTGTCAGATGCAGGGAAGACTCTCCAATATCATTTTTTTTGTGGATTTTGGATTTTTCCTGACCTTCTCTGGCTGTTTTTACTTCGGGTAAACTACTTTTTTCCTCCCCGGGGATGATGCTTCCCTTAGGTAATGATGTCCATATCTCTGCACTAATAGCTGAAATTCGGGTTTACTGTTCTTTTTCTCTATCTCACATAGCTTGCGTGTGTGTGCAGACAACTATGGACAGTGCACCTACAGACACATAAATCCATTTCTGATCATGGTGGCCTGCTGAGCTAGCATCTTCAGAGGTCATTTTCCTGAGATATTTTAACAAATTCAGAATACAGAGGAGTTCTGAGATATTATCTCATACAAGAAATTTTTGACCTAACAAGAGGGTTAACACCAGCTGGTCATAGTTTAGTGGGTTTAATTACTGGAATTTCTTTTTTTTTTCCTAAAGATTTATTTTATTTATTTCCCACCCCCTGCTGTTTGCGCTTGCTGTCTGCTCTCTGTGTCCATTCACTGCATGTTCTTCTGTGTCTGCTTGTCTTCTTTTCTCATCTTCTCTTTAAGGAAGCACCAGGAACCGATCCTGGGACATTCTGACGTGGGAGAGAGGCACTCAATCCCTTGAGTCACCTCAGCTCCCTGGTTGTCTTTTTCCTCTGTGTCTCTTTTTTGCTGCATCATCTTGTTGCACCAGCTCTCCGTCTGGGCCAGCTCTTCACATGGACCCGCTTGCCTTCACCAGGAGGCCCGGGGAAACGAATCCAGGACCTCCCATATGGTAGACGGGAGCCCAATCTCTTGAGCCACATCCGCTTCCCTGGAATTTCTATATACTATCACCCAAATGACATCTGGGTTGACTGAACACAACATTCCTTTTAGAAGAGCAAAATAAAACAGGCCATGCAAAGCTCTGACTGTATAATACTAGTCCTGATGCATATGGGCTGTAGTGACATTCCTGAGACTGATTTGTCCTTAGCTAAGATGAGCTTTTCGATATAACTACAAGATAAAAATTGGCACTAGATACTTTTAACAAGGAAACAAAATATTCAGTTAGAAACTGAGAATTAAGAATACTTAAGTAGGAGCAGACGTAGCTTAAGCGGTTGAGTACCTGCTTCCCATATACCTCCTTAAAAATAATGCTTAAGTTAAAAGATCAAAGAGAACACTTCTTTGTCCACCTACCTTGTTCTCTTGGTGAGTTAATACCGATTTTACACCCTAAGAAATGCTGGACCAAAATGTAAATGAAATTATTTTATTTTTATAAACATTGTGATTTAGACTAATTTCAAAATTGTTTTAATAAGTCAAGTGCAAAAACAATGACTGAATTGCAGGAAGTGCTGTCTACTGTAGAGGGTGATCTAACATTTTTCACTTCAAAGTGTGGTCCATGGACCACATTTTGCATGATTAGCATCATTCGTCTAAGGTGGGAGCTTGTTAGAAATGCAGATTCTCAGGCCCTACACAAAGCCCTCCTGAAACAGAATCAAGATTATTAATCAAGACCCCCCAGGTGATATCTATACACAAAAGTTGAGAAGCACTTGCCCATGATGTTGCCTTTCTGCTTAATGGCTTTCCCCCATAGAAAGGACCAGTCCATAGAAAGGACTCAGTGACATCAACTGAGGACCAGATTTGAGAAGTTCCCAACTGCACAGTGAGGAAGGCACAGATGCACGCTGAATTCCATGGTGCCAAACTGAAAGGTTTGCCATTTGTTCTGACTGTTTTATTGCCTTGAAACTATGCACTCAGCTTCTTGTGAGGCTTCCAAAACACAATGAATCCATGGAAAAATAAATAATGTAAAGGTTTTCTAAGGCTCTTGGCAGCAGAAGGACTTTCTAGTGGGGCTCATGTTGAGTTGGGGGTGGAGGTGGAAGGAACGTTGACATACAACAGAGGAGAGAGGAATTCCTAAGCACTTATCCAGCTTCACCATCTTGGCAGGTCGAGAAAGGAATTTATATGTGATGGATTCTAGTATTTGTCCTTGAGGATCACTGACAGTTTAGCAGGGCCTAAATTGTTTGAGCCAAGGACTTTTCACATTGGTTGCTTTATACCTTAGGTCTTGTGTGCTTTACTGAGCAGTGAGCTGCTTCTGCCATCTTCATTAGACATATTCCAATTAGTATCTTCTCACCCCACTCCACCCTCTGTAGTATTTTCATGTGGAGAGCAGACAGCTGAAATATTGGCCAGTGAAGGAAAACAGATTTCCCAATGAATAGTTCTACACCATGAAAAAGTGAGATTAGAGGGATGTCTAAACTAATTTCAGGTTATTATAGTCTTCATATAAAGCCTAATTCTCCATAGTTTCACTCCTGGTTTACGGACAGACATTTAAAGCCAGTACATTTTATCATCTGTATCATTTAGTCCCCTTTTGACTAAAGCTTTGCCATGTTCTCTTTAATTTCCATGAGAATGAATTTCACCTTTTATAACATTTAAAGACAATTATGGTGTCATTATGAAAAATGGTGTGACCTGATGCCAGCAATAAAATAAGGATGTCCTAATGCCAATAAATGTATTAACCATATCAGTCATCTTTCAGGGTTTTTTATGTTGATTTGGAAACTGTAGAAAACATTAAGGTTTTTAATTTGTGAGCTATCTAGAAAGACAGTCACAGCACTTTATATTGCCCTTTGGTTGAATGCTTGGGAAATGGAGCATAATTAAGTGACTATACCACTAACAGATAATGTTGTTTAGCCATTGTCTAAATCAGGCAGGATTTTGCAGGCTTTCATACATATTTATGTGTGAGGTGGGGCAGTGATGAGAAAAGTGTTCTCAGGTATTGTTTTGTCTGCTTCCAGGGAATATAATGCTGTTTCATGTCTTGCTTTTAAAGTCCTGTTTTAAGTGTTGACCTCTAAGAAACACTGAATCCCTGTTAAAATGCTAACCGGAGGTCCTCCTGGTTTCAGGAACAGACAGAGGCCTAGGGCTTTTTGCATTCTTAGGTTCAGTTCTTTTCTTCTGATAAGAGACTTATCAGGCTTGAAAATGTGCCTTGGAATAGGCTAAACAATTGCAGTTTTTTTGGTATTAATTTTGCAGTATTAATCAATCAATTTATAGGGTGGCCTGATCTGTTGAATCAATTTATGGTGTGTCTACTCTATACTTAGCATTATAATAGAAACCCGCAGGAAATCAAAGACGTCACACAAAGCTTTCTTTGAGTAGCTTATTTTATAGTTGGGGAGGATAAGTTTATAGGCAGGAAATAATTGAAGAAAAAGCAGAGTATATATTTTATACTTCAGCTAGCATAGATCTAGATTTTCTGGGATTCTAGCACAATCCATCTTGTCTAGTTGTGATTTCGATTTCAGAAATCATTGTCACTGGATGTAGACCCTCTGGACTGTAGGACTTAGAGATGGGAGATTGATGTGTTCTGCAATGGTCAGGGGAAGCTTCTTGGCCAAGAGATATTTGAGTGGATTTGTGAGGCTGACACCAGGGAAGCCATCTTAAGTCAGTAGTCAGAAAAAGTCACAAAAAGTAAGAGGAGACTGGCATATATCTGCAAAAGTGAGCAGAGGTATTTGAACTTGATCCTGGAAGCTGTGATACCCGGATGATTTTTCCCTTGTGGAAAAACATAATGAGATGATATTGTGACCCATTCCCTTGAGTTACTCAGAGATTGGATTACTTCTCCACATTTGCGAATTATAATTCTATTCTCTTTTTTCTCCTGTGGAAAATAGTATATTGAAATTCAAGTGAATGAGATTCTTAAGAAGTAATAGATTGAATCCACAGTATGTTACATGAAAAGGTAATTTGTTCACAAATTTCAGTACATTTTTACTTCTACAATTATTTCATTCAATAAATATTGATTGGGCACCTTCCTATTAGGCGCTGTGGTGTAGACCAAGTCAGACAGGGACACTGCCCTTGAGGAGCTCCCATTCTCTGTGGGGAAACTGACACATCAACTGGTAGTTATTGTACAGTGTTAAAAGGACTGCAATGAGGAAACAAGGGTGTTTTGGGAGCCATGTGAGGGGCCTCTCATTGGGACCTGGCCTTGACAATTGACAAGGTTATCCAAAGGAACTGGCACTAGATGGTGAACTGAAGGATGTTGTGACTGCAAAGTGAAGAGGTGGGTGTAAGAGTACTTTAGGCAGAAGGCAACAGCATCCGCAAAGGCCAGGAAGCCAGGGAGAGACACTGACAAGGGTTCACCTTTGTTTTGGGGGCTTTTGTCATACACAATAGGGAGTGAGTATGGATGGAAGATCACGGAAATGACAATTTTGCTTATTAACTGAGCAAATAGCTGAATATTTAAGGCCCTTTGTCCTTCGGAGATGTTAGTACCTGAAAAAAGGTGACTTGGGAATACATTAATGGAGCTTTAACGCCAAAGGATAAATTTGCCACCTCTTAAAATATGCCAGCCAAGAGCAGATGATACTTGTTCAATAAACAAACAATTTGGTTAGGAACAGAAGGCCAAACTATAGGGTCATATAACACATTGGGTAGATCCTGAGAGTGTTTTATAGAGAACGGGTTTGTTTTTGGGGTATAATTTTTTGGCCCACTTAATATAAGTCTCAAACAGGTGAACCCTTGAGAAATAAGGCTTTCTCTTTTTAGCAGAGCTTGAACAAAAGGAAACTTAAAATAAATTAGAGGGAAAGAAGAAACCTATTTCTGTCTTTTTGGAAACAAAAGATATCACACAATTGGTTAAAATGAAAAGCCGAAAGGAAAAAAAAAAAACCTAAACAAAACCTCTTGGGGGGAAAAAAAAATACTGCTGGCTATTTGTTCGAAACGCAGGCTTGTGCTGCCATCTCGTGTTGGGAAGGCTCCCTCCACCTGAGGACCAGCTGGCAATTGCCTGCTGCTTCTGCTGTGTTCCTTATGGCTCCATCAGCAAGATGCATTAAACAAATATGAATCAGAGAATCCAAGAGGGGATTTAACACTTCGCTGGCTGCCAGGAACTAATTTCCCTATCGACAATTTTCTCTTCTTCATCCTCTTTCTACTGCAAAATGCAAATTTCCTCCTTTTGGCAGTCTGACTGGGGAGCCACCCAGCTGTGATGGAGCCCCAGTTTGACCTTTTAAGCATGTTGGAGGGTGGTAGTTTGGGCCAGTAACCTCCCTGTCCTCCTAAAGGAAGGTTCTGGCATTTCTACTGTAGGAACCTCCTGAAGGTAGTTTTTACTACCTTCTGCCTGAACACAGAAAAATGGAAATACTCGATAAATAATATTATAGAAGAATATTTCTATCCATCTCCTCACCAAGTTTACATTTTATTATTACCCTCCTGTATTTGAAAGATGTTCACCTATTCTACAAACTATGTTTACTTAATTAAACAATGAATTCCTTGCTTATTTGCTATTCATCAAAGAGAGCCCTAAGTGCCAATAATAAATACTGCCAGCCTGGGTTAATATCATTTCAGGCCAAAGTGAAGAGGTTTGTTGTTTTGGTATCTCGTGCAGTCTTATTGTGGATAAATAGGCAATATCTCTTAGACTATGGTGTGCTGAAAACAGGCTACCCACTCCCACTACCATCTTTGAAGAACCAAGTTGGAGACCCTGACCTAGATGGCCTGACTCCCTGTGACTGCAGGGTAAAAGCACAACATATACTCTGCTCTCAGCAGTAGTTCTTTTAAAGCGTGGCAAAAACAGAACCTTGAAACTAATAAACATCCACAAGGCAAGCCATCTGTTTGTTTCACATTTGGACACTAATGTGAACCTGAGATTACAGACCTCTTCACCCCGGCTGATTGCCCCAAGATCTCTTTGAAATTGTCTCTCTATGCCTTTGAATCTTTACCCTTGTTCAAGGAGAGCCTGGGCAGACTTTTTTTCCCCTTCTTCTTCTTCTTTTTTAAAGCTGACAGTAGAAAATAATCCATAGAATTAAGGCTGCTTTGCTCTGGGCTGTCAACCTCCTTGTGACAGTTGATGAGGTACAACAAAGTCTCAGGGCTAAGCAGAGGGGAAAGAAACACATTTCCCCAGCCAAGGAGAACAGGGATCAGAGAGAACTGTTGTGGAGATCCCCCTGAGTCTGGGAAGGTTGGGCGAGGCATGAACAGGAAAGGATGATTTTAGACCCTTCTCTCGTAGCCTACTCTGCGTGCTGGGGCTGAGGCTGGAGATAGCTGGAGGCTGGCCCCCTCCAGGAGCAGCCTGATAAGCCTTCCACGGTTTCCCTAAATATCTCCCTCACAATTAAAGTTACTCCTGTGTGCTTCTCACCTCACTCTCGATGCCAGATAAATGCAAATATTTAGGAAGGATACACGTTAAGTTCTCAGAACAAATAAGACAGGTAGGATATACCTGGCACAGCGGAGAGCTCTCACCCTGATAAGCATCTGGGGCTGCTGGTTCCCAGTTTCTGGGTTCAAGGCACGGTCAGGCCCTTTGTTTAGCCCTCACATCTCCCCTGGCCTCCAGAGTGGAAACATACTGAAACAACAGAAAAGGAGGCGGGCTGTGTGTGGGTGTCGGGTAGGTGAGGGCTGGGAGATGGCCATTGAGGGTGTCTGACTTCTTCAGCAAGAATGCCATCAGAGTTCTTTTATTTTCTTATACTCCCCATCCCATATCCCCAGCATTTTATTTCAAGTGCCTTAATTGCCGTAATTATTCAAAATGCATGTTTATGTGCCTATCGTGATAAACACTCTATGTTTCCCATCCTTCTGTTGAATTGCCTCATTTGTCACTAGATCCTGCTGATTATGATTATTTTTATGTCTTTAAAACAGCCTGACCTTATTTTTCCTAACTTTCTTTTTTTCTGTAGGATGGATCAATATCTTGTTTATATTTGAACAAAAATGCTGACCGTTATGTCCCTTTTATCTGGCAAAGTGACTGGCATGGGCATTCCATGAGTATTTGTTGGGTGAATGAATGCAATAAATCTTCAGCCTAAAAGCATAACATTGATTGTTAAAAATAAGACTTGTATTATTCTAAGAGCATTACTCTTGCAGCATTCTCTATTGGACTGTAAAACAATCTCAGTTCCTTTTTTTTTTTTAAAGGTGAGGATGGAGACACCCAAAAAAGGATCCAAGGTATTAACCATATCAATGATAACAATAACCCCAATGAGGGAGATTCTGGGGGTTGGTAGGACTTCTATGTATTTCTCAAATGAAAATACAAGGTGCCATATTTCTATTCTGCCTAATCCCTAAATCAACCCTTCACGTTTCTTACCTCTCCTGCTGGCCAATATATAATGTTGATCAAATGCCAACCACTAGCAACTTAAAAACCCTCTCAATAACCCCAAGAAGTGGTAACATACAGAAAGGAATTACTTAGTTTTCCTAAGATTGCAAATTATTAAGTGGCTGACCCAGGATTTGAACCCAGGCAGACTAACTCCAGAGAGTAAGTCTTTAACCACTGTGCCACATTGCCTCTCAGATACCTACAGTCCTCTGCTTTACCAGCTGAGCTAGTGAAGGAATATTGCCTCTAAGGAGCTTGGCTACTACTTGGTGATGATAATATCTGAATAAACCTGGCAGTTAAGTTTTTAAGACTCCTTCTTAACCCAAGCATGTCCCAGGTACAGTCATTACATTTTAGAGGTGGCAGAGTCCACTTACTATTTTCAGAACCCTCAGGAATGCATCAGTCATTCTGAAGCTTTGGAAAACATTTTTCACACACGTTTCTTTACCTACAACCTAATGTGTGCTCCCAAGTGGCCACCGTGCCCTTCTCCTTCTGAAAACACTGAATAAATCCTTTAAATCACTTCATGAAATGATAGGTCTCTCTTTATCGAAATAAACAAGAACCCACCTGCCCCATTAGAAAGTGATTTCTAAGAGTGAGGGCTGATATATAGCTGCTTAGGAGAACGGCCCTCAGTGAAGGAGAGCAAGTCCATTGTCACCAAGGTGGCACCATGTGGCAGTCCCACAAGCTGCTTCTCTCGCTCTGAAAAGCAATCTTCATGATATATTGGGATGCCTCATATGGGGTATATTTTAAAGAGTTTGAAGTGACCCTGGTGTGCACCTTTTTTTTTTTTTTTTTTGGCACCCTTTTTTTAAAGTTCAGTATTTCTGTACTAAAAGAGAGTGAAAATGCCAGGACCTTGCACAAATTGTACTGACTTGACCCTTGGAAGGCAACAGCATGCTCTCTTCTACATCATTACTTTTTATTGTACTCCCTGCCATATCTCTGCAAAGGAGGGAGACAGGAAGCATAGTGCACGGCTTGTCCTCTCGGCTGAATGAGTCTATGGTCCAGACCCTGCTTTATCACGTCTGGGTGTATTCATCATCTTCTCTAACACTTGAGCAGCTTCAGTGACAGATTTGTTCTCAATGTACAGCTTTGGCAGTGGCTAGCCCGTCTCTAAGAGCCAGGTTGTAATTAATCATGCAAATGAGAGGGCAAGACCTCGGATGAATGGAAACCCATTTCAGGATTCTCTTCCTCTTTTACTGATTTCTTACCAGAGGAGTTAAGATGCAGAATATCTACAAAGGTTAAAAAAAAAAAAAAAAAAAAAAAAGATGCAGAATAGAGTGCTCTGAGTTTTTACCTGCTTTCCCACCCACTCCTTAAAAAGGCCAATGAAGGCACAGGTCCAAGAAGGAAGTCGTTGGAAATGTAAAGAGAAGAGTGAAGGGATTCGGTGGTCAGCCTGAGATATACAAATTCTAGCCAACTCTGCAGATAGGTTGTAGTGTGATCTTGGGTGAGTCATCCCCATAAACAGGCTCAGACTTCTCCTCTGTGCAATGGAGTTAAAGTTACTGATGAATTGAGTTCTGATACCCACTGATGATAGTGTATGAAATATTCTGAGAAGCGTAGCATGTTTGCTAAGTAAGAGTCTCAATGTGGTCAAGTCAGAGTAAAACTTAAAAAGATAATTTAATTAAAAAGCAGGGGCTGAAAAAGAAAGTAGCCTGAGATTTCTAGGATGAAATTTCTGGGAGGAAGGGATAGCTAATGAAGTTTTATGATTTTAAGTTTGTACTGATTCATTCGGACAATAGTTCTCGATTGGTATGGTACTGTCCTCCTAGAGAGTGTTTTTGAAATGTATGGAACTGTTTCTGTTTATTACAATGACTGGGGAAGCTCTTAGTGGATTGGGGATGCTAGAAATCCCATGATGGTGGGACAGTCCTGCCAAAAACGAATTGTTCTATATACCATCTAACTTTTGAATGCCCACTTAGAATTCATTAGGTAAAGAAGACCTATTTATTATTACCTAAGCCTAGAAACCAGTTATGTTTCATACAAGCACAATAATTTTTTTTTCAGTTTTAACATACACTGAGTTTTCTAAGAAGGCAACCACTGTATGAATTGAGAGAAGACTGTTTTTTGTCTTGTTTAATACATCTCCAGGATTTGTTCATTTAAGAAAATCATATCACCAATAGCAACAGCACTCATGGTGTGTGAGTTGGCAATATTACAGATTTGTGGGTCAGCCTGATTTTGTAGCTGTGGGATTCTACATAGAGGTGCGAGCTTCTGCTTACTACATTTAATCTCCTGGTGTTATCATCTCCCAGCTGTTACTTTTCAAAATGTTAATGATTTTTATTAGAAATTACTTTCCTCTTTATTTCTCCTTCATGTTATAGTTAAGCCATTTTATTTTATTTTTTTTTCAATATGCTTGTAGGTTGGCTCTATTATCTCTGAATTTCATTTCAGGATAATAAAGGGTGTGTTACGCTTCCTTTTTAAAGTATCTGGTTGTGCTTAGTAGTGGTTCTTCTTCAATTACTAAGATTTTCCTCTTACAGTTCCAATATTCTTTTCCTATAATCTGTCTTCCATCCACACCTACTCAGTCAGAGGAAAATGTCTGCATGTATTTAAATCCCAATTAAAAGGACAGGACTCAAGTTTTCCCTGTGTCCCATACAAATAGAGGACACAGAGAGAAAACAGTGGCAGTATTGCCCAGATCCACATCCTGGGATGTCTGAGCCTTACCTCTAACCCAGCTATCATAGGAACCTCAATTACAATAGGCTTTATTAGCCCCATTGAACAAATGGGGAAACTGAGGCCCCAAGAAGCTAATGACTTTCCCAAGGCCACAAAGTAAATCAGTGGTAAAACTGGGATTTGAATTCCTTCCATCTGAAACCAAAGCTTGCTCCCCACTTTTTAGCATGACGTATACCCTCCCAGGTGAAGGCAATCACCTCACTGTGTATCAGATAGCAGTGACTTAATAATAAGAGTGACTGAAAGAATTACTCACACCTGCATGCATGGATTTTTTTAAATGTTTTTAAGTGGACTTTAAAAGCTACCAGCCTGTTTTTCCTTCCTGTATCTCTGAACAAGTATATTACACACATTAGAGAGAGGAAGAAGGTCTTTTATAGTTACAGAAACAAACATGCAGTGGTAGATCCATTAACTAGAACCTAAGTCTCTGGATTAACTCTAACCTTATGCTCTTTCCACTGTTTTGCACTGAAGAGTCGTATTATCTAGCAAAAATAATAATAGCTAACATTGAACAAACAGTATGCCCCAGATGTGCTGCTAAATCCTTTCCATACACCATCCCATCTAGTTTACCTATTGCATTGGCACCTCATTTTGTAGGTGAGGAAACTGATAAGAACAAATGATGTGCAATTCCTGATAGTATTCTGTTCATCACCATCAATGTGCAAACAGACAGAGGAACACTCATTTCTACCTTGTCACACTAAACAATGCTCATCAAATTTCTACCTGTGTTTGGTAAGACTTTTTTTTCCCTTTTCATCATGGTGAGTCTAGAACAACAGAGAGTAAGGGTAAAAATGGTCAGAGCTATATAAAATGTTATTTAAATGTGAGATATTCCGGTAAAACGGTATAGGACTGGAGAGAATAAAGAAAATGGAGATTTATCCCAGAGCTAGCTAGAATCAGAAGAGTCTGTTTTCAATAGTTTGACAAAAAGCGTTAGCTACCAAATCTCATATGGATTCTGCAGAGTGTTAAACTCAGAGCCTTAAGACTTATACTGCAATTCTACTTAACTCTCTGATTCCCTCAAAATATTTTGATGAGGGAGAGAAAATGGCTTCAGGTATAAAAAGCACAGACCTTCATCTCCAGTTCAAAGACCTTGAAATTCAGTAGCTGTGAGACTGTGCCAACTACTTAACCTCGCTGGACCTTAATTTGACCATCTGTGAAATGGGGTGGATAAAATTGAACTACAGAATCACTTTGGCTATAATGAGCTTCAATCAGTGCTTGGAAATGCCCAGTTATGAGTCCCCTCTCCAAGGAGCAGAGCTCAGAAAGCTAACAGAGTCTCAGAGCTGATAATTTCCAGATAGTGCTGGTGGGTGATCATTTCTATCTACTTGGTCTGTTCTCTAATTGCAAAAAGATGACAGAAAATAGAAAAGCTGTGGCATGAGCCCAAAGGTTCTATAATATAGATGGAAATCTCCTTGGTTATATGCTTGTGGATTGCTCAGCTCAACTCCCAGGGCCCTTACTTTTAAATTACTGCTACTGAAGCAAATCCTAAATTGGCTTCCCCAAAGACAGAAGCAGTTGCTGGACTGAATAGCATGACTTCTAATACCAGCCACAGCAATCGCAGTCCCAGCAGGGGCCCGTCTCCAGTCCCCTTTAGAATGTCATTTTGATTTTGGTTCCAAATGTCATTTAAAATCTGCATTACTTGTTTTCTATTTCTCCAATTAGTATTTCTTTCCTATATTCTGTGTATCTTCACCCTAAATGTGATCATCAGTGCAATTCCAGTTCAATGGAAGCTTTTGCCGTCTTTTGAAAATCCTATAATATAGGACCTATATGAAGTGAGGAAATGATGGAAAATATAATTTACCACTAGTACAATGAATGTACATATAGAGATATAAATATCTTATCCTTAGTAAAGATATACAGTAGTCTGGGGTACTATGGTACTACAAAGGAGAGTAGAGGAAATCTACATATATTTATTGGCTATTGAAATGTAGATCAGTTAACTTGTGATTGAGTCTACATATAAAATTTCCAATGTCCTATCATGTTGACTTCCTAGCTGTTGCTTCGATTTTCCTTAGGCCAGGGCACAATGTCAGATTTTTCTAGCTGTTGCTTAAATTTTCCTTAGAAAAGGGAACAATGTCCAATTTTCCTTTTTCTTGTAAACCTCATTGGAAACTTATGAAATAGACTGGGGAATATAAGCACAATGCAATTTAAAGCCTGTTTTTATTTATTTAGTATTTATAGTGGACATCTACATGAAACTGTTGGTGCCTGTCCTTAGGGCCTATCACAGTCTAAGTTAGATGGTAAGAAAGTTCAAACATAAGTGACCTAAAAGAAGAAAGTTGTTAAATTTGGGAGGGACACACTGAATGCAATGGAAGGAAGGGAAGTCAGTCTGACCAGCCCTCTTGAAGCTGAGGAGTGAGAGGTAGGGCTGGAAGAGAGGATGCTTTGGATCCAAGTCTAACTGTAGGGAAGTCAAAGTCAAGTACAAAACCCTGACCAAGAAAAAAGGCTAAGTAAGTAGGCAGAACCAATTTCTTGCCAGGTCTAAGTCAGAAATAGAAGGCGAGGGATTTCTAGCAACTGCCTCGGTTTTCTCAATGTGTTGATAGCAGTTGATTAAAATTAAAGCAAGTTCAAGGTTCATTAGAGCCACTCTTGGGCTTGGCAAAAGGATCACACCATCTCCAATCCTCTCCACTCCCAAACACACATGAGTGTGCACACACCACAGCCCTGACACATCCACTTACTCAGTCTCCAAACATGTTCACACATTTTTCTTTATTAAAATAATATTATCAGTCTCATGATATAATAGTGCATTATCCTGATAGGTCACTGGAGGCCACCAAGATCTTTATTGGTTAGAACTGATTTCCTGGCCTTTTAAGAACTATAGCCATGCTCCTTGGTACATACTTGCCATTCATAGGTGGGTAGATTCCTTAAAACCTAAAACACAGCATGGTCCAGGGAGGCCTGTTTTTGGAAAACTCCCTCACATATTTGAACAGTCTCTTGGAAGATGAGCTCTTCACCCAAAGCTCTGCACCTAAATAATTGTTTTCATATTTTAGTGTATGAAATATGACTAAGGACATCTGACCAAGGACAATAACCCAATACTGTCTAAAGGAACCCCTCAGGGTGTTTCTGGAATTATAGTTCCCCCAAACTCCTCCCCTGACCCTCATCACTATTGTCCAATGTGAGGCTACCTGGTGCCTCTCTCAGGCACTCCTGCTCCTGTCCCCATTACATCACACTTTCGATCACCCTGGTGGTAGCTTTGAGGAGGAATGGCTCTGGCCAAGTCTGCTCTTTGCCATGGCAGGCTTTACCACTCCTCGTCCCTTATGTCAGGCTACTTGAGTAGACTGTAGAATAAAGTCTTTTTATTCCTTATCAAAAGACTCTACTCAAGTAAAAGCATTAATCAACAATGACCCACTGAAGATTTCATAGGAGAGATGGGGGAGAGAGTTTACATCATACACCCCAAAGTTCTTTCACCTGAAAACCCCTATCTGGACATTTTTCTTTCTTCCATAGCTTCTTTTTGAGAATCCCAGTCTCTTCCTTTTCTCTAATTAAGGATTGCAACCACAATTGCCTAGAGGGACCCGGCAGATATTGCAGAAGAGTAAAATGAGTTGTGGTGGGATGTGGTGAGCCGCTGTCAATCAGCATGTGCAGGTTGCTTTTACAGCAATGCTGCAACGTGGGCCCAGTGATGGCAGATATTATTTTTCATTTTTTAAAAATGTAAAATCTTCTGATTTTTAATTGTTGCAATACACTAAAATATCTTAACACTTGGCTAATCAACAATATGTAGGTTAAAAAAAAAAAACGACTCCATGGGCCAGTTTCTCCTCTCTCCCCTTCCCTAGCAATCTCTAAATTTTGCAGGTGTCTTTCTCCTGTCCTCAATTATCTCTCAGGAGTTCTAGGATTTTTACAGCTCCTTTTGTAGGGAACTTAGCTTCTTCCCCATTTCTGATTCCAAAGTTCACAATCTCCATCTAGCACTTTATATGATCATCATATATGTGAACGACCTTTGCATGAAAGTGAGATCAGCAAACTGAAAATTTTTGATATCTCACAAATTTCTTTACAAGTGGGTTACCAGATAATATGCCCTATACACCAGTTAAATTTGAATTTCAGGTAAACAATTTTTTAGTATAGGTATGTCCCAAATATTACATGACACAACTTGTACCAAAACATTATTTGTTGTTTATCTGAAATTCAAATTTAACTCGTCTGTATTTTTATTTGCTAAATCTATCAACCTGATTTTAAGACAATAGATGAATAGGCATATTATATGATCCCTGCCCACAATCAGTGGAGGAAGCTTCCCCCCTTCATGGAAGAACCAACATTTCTTCTCCTTTGTAGGGTCAGAAACTTTTCTCAGAAACAGTTCCCCTTTTTCCTCTTTCAAATTCTCTTAAAATCAAAGGGTGGATTACTACCTTTCCCAGATTCCCTCAACCAATCGCTTCATTTTGGAGCCCTCTTTTACAGGCAATGATTGTTTACAACAGTCATTGTCTTATATTTTTAACCAAACAGAAAGAATTTCTTTACTTAGAACACTTCTCATTAGCAATGCTCCTTTTCTTTTCTTTGACCATGTATACTTTTAAGAATCTGTTGAAACTTTGGACCCCTCTCACCATGAAAATGCATGTATATGCATTCACATATATGCAAACCCAAGTAAATATGTTCTTTCATTTAATTTTATTTTGGGGGGTGTCACCGACCACTCATGAATCCTTTGGGGAAGATGAAATTTTGTGGTTCCTTAGCCATATTTCAGATACTCTTCTCCATGTTGGATACAGAGTTCATTGCTTTGAAGAATGGGTGGTCGGTCACTCTTAGATGTTTCCAAAAGTAGAGTAAGAAGACTCAAATTCTCATCAGATGACATGGATTCAGTTTTCACTAATAATTCTACTACCACTTTGTGTAATTTCAAACACAAGCCATTTAAAATTTTTGAGCTACAGCATCTAACTGGAGAGGACACAACACCAGAAGTTGGTAAACTATGGTCCAAGGGCCATATTCAGTCTATCATCTATTTCATGTGGCCCCCACTCTTAAATGTTTGAAAAAAAAGTCAGAAGAATGATGCAAAAATTATATGAAATTCAAATTTCAGTGTCCATAAAGAGCATTTTATTGGAACACAGACACCGATTCCTTATATATATTGTCTTTGGCTGCTTTCATGCTACAGAGGTAGAGTTGAGTGTTTGAGACAAAGACTGTATGGTGCACAGAGCCTAAATTATATACTCTTTGACCCTTTATAGAAAAAGTTTGCCAACTCCTGCACTATACCTGCTTTGCCTAATTTAAAGAATAGTTATGGGGATAAAAGTTCAAAGAGCCTGTAAAAGCACTTTGTATACTGCAGAACACTTACAACCCTGGGGTACTGGTATTATTACTTTTATTTTTATATTGAAGTCACATTTATAGGAGTCTGAATATCCAGCAGCATGACTAACCTACCCCTAAAAGTTTTGAATCTGCAGATATTTCAGTGACTGGATGGATGCATTGTTAGTTGAAAGATGAGAGGGAAAACGACTGCTGTTATTAATCTGGTTGCAGTGAAACTTGTTTCTTCCTCCCCATCAAAAATTCAGCTGAATCCTAGCCTGGGGAATGTATTTGTAACAGAGTGTATGTTAACAAAAAACTTTATTTTTATTTATTTATTTATTTATTTATTTATTCATTAATCCCCCCCTTGCTGCTTGTGCTCGCTGGGTCAGCTAACCGCACCACGCGGGCGGGCTTGCCTTCACCAGGAGGCCCCGGGAACCGAACCCGGGGCCTCCCATATGGTAAACGGGAGCCCTACTGATTGAGCCACAGCCGCTTCCCAGCAAAAAACTTTGAGAATAATAAGTCACATTTATTTAGAAAGGCATAAGAAAACATCTGCTCTTTGGCTGAGATTCGTCCAAATGTAAAATCCTAGCTTAAAATGCATAAAAGCAGGTTGCTCAGCAAGAATTCATGGAGCATCTACAATTTACAGAGTAATGAGCTATGGAGAAAACTATGCAGTTGGCAGGATTTTGTCTTGGACAACCACCTTTGCCTTTCTCCCACACCCTTACCCATGAATAATAGCCAGGCCTGTACTTCCAGACAAAAGTCCAATTCTGGACCTTTCTTGATTTCCTGTCCATCACATTGACTTAATTGGAAGATAGATGGTGGTAGTGGATAAACCTCAGTAGATGGGTTGGAGTTCTACTGTAAAGTTACTTGTGTACAGGGTGAAGTGCTTGTTCTTATTTCCAAAAGACAATAAGTCATTTTACAGTTTTATAACCGGGGTGGATAAGAAGATTGGGGCTATGTTTCAAGATGATTAATCTGGTGGCTGTGTGTAGGATGGTTTGAAGTGGGCAGCGGCAGAGAGATCAATGGAGGAGTTTTTCCAGTAGGCCAGGCAAAAAGTAATGAGGTTCTGAACTAGTGTAGGGGCAGAAGGAATGAGAAGGAGGGGACAGATGTGAGACTCAGTGCAGAAGCAGTTGAATTGGGATTGAATATGGGAGTTTATGAAGAAGAGCTTCAGGCTGGAGCTGGGAAAGGAGAAGTTATACTCTGACCCAGGATGCAAACCTGCCCTGAGCTCAGATGCTAATAGCAAGTGAGGAAGGAGGATGAAAGCAATCTGGAAAGCCAGAGAGGATATCTGAGTTTTATAGTAAAATGCCTGAGTAACAAGGGAAAGAATGAGGAAGTGCTATCCATGCTGGTCACAACAAGAAATTCTGTGGGAGAGGATGGCCTGGGAGAGGCCATAAAGACCACGAGGCCAAACGAGGTAGGTCAGCAGAGGGACTCAGCAAAGCCAAGATGTTGAGGCAGGAAACTAAGCTGGTTTGTAATAAATATTGCAATAAAAATTCATGACCTGGTAGCTTATCAATGTTCCAGAGAGAAGTAAACAATGTTCTCCTAATGTGCTCTACAAAACTTCTTCCTTTCATTTCTCCACTCCAGAGACAATTTGGCTTTCCCTAAATCTGATTACACTTAAATCCCCTGTTGACTCAGTTATGTCTTTGTTTTATCACATATGTTCTCCAGCTGCCAAAAACTAGGGAAAGAAATTTTCTAAAGGAAAATCTTCATTTTCCTCTATTCAGCTACCAGGTAGTTTATAGCGGGTTTTGTTTTCCCTAGGTAATTCTGCCTTTCATCACTTTATTTTTGCTCTTTTAGTTCAAAATTTATTTGGGGAACAAAAATATTGCACATGAACTTCATGTTCATATTTCTTTGTCTATGCTTGCTTGCTTTTCCCCCCATTTCCCTCCTCTTGAGTTGCACTTGAGGCTTTCTGGGTCTATAAAGAGTCAGACGACTACTTGCTATGCTGTTTACCAGGCTTTCACTCGGCAAGCCTGCTCCTTTGCTCAAACAGCTACCTGGTGTTATTTTGTTTCTAATGAATAGATGGACCAGCAGAAATTGATGAGCTTTCTAGTCAATTAAATCAGATCATGCTTTTCATTATTAAAATACTTTTTCAGTTGTTTTTTTGGGAAATGCAAAGAATTTGCTTACATTTAATATTTTATTTATAGACGGTATTTCATTTTATCAAAGACTATTATCAATGTGAACCAACTATTGTGGCTCCCTGTCAGTTCTTAATTATATCTTATCCTGATAGGAGACTAAGAACTAGTAAAGTGAAGATGAGAAAGGTGGTTTGGTGGTTTGGTTATTAAGAATGTTTACCAGTAAACATGTCATACACATAGCAGCAAAAATATAAGACAAGGGAAACGGATGTGGCTCAAGAGGTTCGGCGTCCGTCTACCATATGGAGAGACCAGGGCCCGAGCCCCCCCCCCTCCCCCTCCAAAAAAAAAAAAAAAATATATATATATATATATATATATATATATATGACAAAAAGGCACAGTTGTACACTTTGTGTATTAGTCAAATGAGCTGTAGAGGGATTAAAAAAATTAAGATCTCAATCTCTGAAGCAGTCATGTAGAGAATAAAACTTGTAAAGGAAAGATTCAGGCAACAAGGTCATGGTATCCAACGATTCTGCTGTGTCTTGTAAACCGGTGCCTCACCCTGGCCGATCTTAGCCAAGGTCATATTCGTTTTTAATAACTTCCATGTATATAGTGCTTTTAAACTTTTTTTTTTTTTCCCTAAAGATTTATCTACTTTATCCATTTTAACCACCCCCTTCCCCATTTGCTGTTTTGAGTCCATTTGCTGCGCAATTCTCTGTGTCTGTTTCCTGCCATCTCTTCTCATCCTTCTCCTCCAGTCTTCACCAGGATTCGATCCTGGAGACCTCCGATGTAGGAGAGAGGTATTCTTCTGCCACCTACGCCACCACGGTTCCTGGTTTTCAGAGCTTTTGAAGCAAATCGTCTTGTCTCTCACCTGTTACATCATCATCTTGCTGCATGGCTCCCAGGGCCTGGCAGCTCACCGGCACACAGAGCCTGGCATCCCATGCGCCTTCTATATATATATATATTTTTTTTTTTACCAGGAGGTCCCAGGGATCAAACCCAGGTCCCTCCATATGGCAGACGGACGCCCAACCATTTGAGCCACATCCGCCCCCCGCTTTTAAACTTTTGATGAGCTTTCTGGCCAATTAAATCAGATCATGCTTGTCATTATTAAAGTCCTTTTTCAACAGTTCTTACTATGACTCTAGGTTGGCTTTTCAGTGACAAAGGTCCAGACAACAAAACCAGAACCCATTCTCTACCTACTGCCCAGTGGATGAGTGCACGCAGACAGTTACACACATGTCCACACACCCACACACACCACTGGCAAGACATGTGAAAATCTAGATAGAAAAGCTTTCTTATAGCTGATAAATGGCACCGTTCAGGAAAGTTCACAGCCAGAGTTGTTGCCTCCTTATCATCACCCTGAAAATGAGTCCTATAAGTATGGATGTCTCTCTAATAAAAAAATAAAAAAGAGTTATTTCTGCAACTGTGAAAAAAAAAAGATCATCTCAGAAGAAGTAATTGAGCTGTTCATAAAACATATCCTAGGCATTTTTCATTTTAAAGGAGATTTTTCTACCACCAAAATATGAGTAAGTCCCTTGGACAATGGCCTTCTCCTAGCTTGTAATGACCAGCACAGTCCTTTTAAAAGTTATAAGCCCAAATCTCACTGCCCAACTTGTGGGCTGCACCAGGGCAGGAAGAGGCTTGGCAGAGACCTGGGGGTGTGATCAACCCCTGGCTTTGTGTTCTGGAAGGCAGAGTCAGCAAATGGCGTTTTACTTGCAGAGTTCCTGAGAGTCATCCCAGCTGGGCTGAGCTTGGAACCATGTGAGATGGCCAAGTAAGAGGCAAGAGTGGACCCTATGAGGACATCGCCTGCAGGTGGGCCAGAGAACAGCGAGTGTTGCAGATAGGAAGAGGAAAGATCAGTCACTGGGATGTGGGTGGGGTCTGCAGAATGATTCACTGCTTCCTCCATGATATTTACTGGCCCACCCATGCAGGCAGGACCTCTCCACTCCACTGTGGAGCCTTGAGGGCCATGTTTCAAAATAGTGATACAACTAAAAAAAAATATGAAATTTCCTGCATGCAGAGATTGCACTTCCTAGCCATACTCCCGAGCCAAGACTGGAGTGCGTGGTACAGAATACTAGAGCAGCCACCACGTCCATCACAAGGTGATGTGATTACTGTGACAGGGCGCTATGCTAGTGAGAATAGGACCAACCTCTCTCTGAGGCTTGGCCCCCAGTGCCTTTGTCCTTTGCCCCATGTGCTTGAGACTGTTCTGAAGTGCCCTAGATATAGCAGTTATTAAAGCAGGCAGGTAGCCTGGGCAAAAAGTTGGATGTTTCACAAAGCAACCGCAGCAGGATAGGCAGATATATATTAAGACTGAACCATTAGGCCTGAACCCCTAGACTTGGGGACAGATGTGGTCTTGGGTCCAAAGCAAGGCGGGGAGTTAGCAGAATGGCTGCAGAGTGGTGTGGGAGGGAAGTAGCCTGCAGGTAGAGTGGCACACATTTGTGGTCTGGGGGTTCAGGTCAGAACTAGGAAGCTGTGGAGGTAGGGGAGGCAGCACGTGGGTGTGGCTTTCCGAGCTTGATTGACTCTAGGGGTGGCTGGGTGATGTTGTCCTCCGTCTTTCTAGCCTCAGGGCTGAGTCTGATGGCCAAGCTCTCTCTCTCTCTCTCTCTCTCTCTCTCTCTCTCTCTCTCAGGTCTTAACCTATGTTTTTAATCCATAGTGATGGCATTAGAGGTGACCACAGAGAGTTTAGAGCCGCTTAGGAGATATAATCTCTGGCCCTTTGAAATCCTCACTTAAAACCGATCCCTTCCATTTGCCCGGTGCTGGGACTCTTTCTGGGTAACACTATTAGAGGTCTTCAGGCAACAGCTGCTCGTGACATATTGTTTAATCACTTCGTGCCCAACAATGTGGGCTCGTGGGAAGTATTCAGAGACCAAAACAAGCCAGAGTGTAATCAGGGACTCGAGTTTCTCATCAACTGACAAATCCATAAATATTTATTCTTGGCAGAAAGGCTTTGGAAGGATGCTCACCTTTTTTTCCAAATCGCTTCCTTTTCTCAGCTCTTTTAATTACATTAGGGAGAAAGCCTTGCCTTTTCTTTAGCAGCTGCTAAATCTCCCTTTTATCAGGGAGGTTATGATCCAGGCAGAGCTGGATTAAGAGTGGGTCAGCTGGAGGGCTTCTCTTTGGTGTCCATTTATAAAGGGACATTAAAACATTACAAGAATAAATCAGAAATGTGGTACGTGCCATCTTTAACCAGGGCTCTGCGTGTGACTCCTGATAGAACTGGCAAAATGTAAATCAGGCCACCTCCTTTCAAAGCAGGCAGCAACCTCAAGCAAAAAGAAAAAGGCATCCTTGGTATCATTTACCCTCCTTTGTTGCAAACACACAAATGTAAATGGAATGTCTCAAAAATATTAAATAGTGTTTTCCAATCCTCCTCCCTGTATGTCTTGTTCCCTGGCAGCTATATGACATCACAGACTCAG
Organism: Tolypeutes matacus; assembly: GCA_026826555.1. Taxonomy (NCBI): domain Eukaryota; kingdom Metazoa; phylum Chordata; class Mammalia; order Cingulata; family Chlamyphoridae; genus Tolypeutes; species Tolypeutes matacus. The sequence goes on from JAKSZT010054489.1 coordinate 7,840,396, forward strand.
AGAAGGTAGCAGAGAGAATTTTGCCTTAGGAAGGAGAAGTTGATAATGCAGAGATACTTCTGGTTTGAAAGGAAGAGGACATTATAATCTTAACCCTTTTGCCTCCCAGTTGTCAAAAGGAGAAGGGAATGGAAGTAAAGCAGAACAGGAGTTTAGGCATATTTGTCCTATGTCCTGACTTTCCCTTCAGGATTGAAGGTTTAACATTCAGAAATGTGTTGGGTAAGTTGAGGGATGGTCCAAAGGGGTCTGAAAAGAGACTAATTTTCAGAGGGGCTCCCCTTCCTCTAAACCACCTGTGGTGGCCACCTCAGAATAAAACCCTGATGTAGAGTGTTTATGCCAAGGGAGAACCCCATTTCTGTGGTGGGGAAGGTATTGAGATATTCTCATATGTCCTGTAAAGACATGTGGAAAATAGCTGATGGTGCTTGTTGGTGAGCTCGACCAGGAGGGAGGTGACCCTATACCTGACGACTGCCACTGGGCTGCCATTCTGTATAGGGGTCAACAGGGAATCAGTGAAATCTCAGGGGTATATACAACACCAGCAATTGCTGAGGAGGGACCTGATCAAGCAGGGGTGATCTCAGGGTGCCAATCAAACTAAGAGAACAGAACACGATTTTACTCACCACAGATTTTACCATTTGATGCTACTGGATGACTCATTAGCAGGCGGCCAAAGGACCAAAAGACTGGGGAGCCAGAGGAGAGCACAAGGACCTGTGAGGGAAAATGAGACCTTCTCTCCCTGCCACCAGGTGGCCATGTAAGCCATGCCTCCCCATCAATTCCAAATGTGCCATTCTTGTTGGAGCGGAGCAAGGGAAGGGTAAGGAAACCTGCAAGTGAAAGGAAATTTATCTGAGCAAGATTGGATTGTGTACAGAGACTGTTTAGTTTATTGAGTTGAACCAAATTTAATAGATAAAATTGATTTTAATTTGTTTCTCTACCACCAAGTAAAGTGAAGAAGAGCAAACTCTGGGAAATGAAGAAATTAAATGTCTTTACACATCTGAGTGCGTATTTAATTTTGACCTCACTATGTAAATTATGCTTTATATTTATTTTTTTATTTTATTATCTAAATTTTTTTTTTTTTTTAAGATTTTATTTATTTATTCATTTATCCCCCCACTTGCTGCTTGTGCTCGCTGGGCCAGCCAACCACGCCGCGCGGGCAGGCCTGCCCCCACCAGGAGGCCCCGGGAACCGAACCCGGGGCCTCCCATATGGCAAATGGGAGCCCCACTGATTGAGCCACAGCCGCTTCCCTTATTATCTAAATTTTAAGAACTTACATATGTCCCTTAAGAAGTTGGCTGGGTCAGAAAAATTGCAAATGAAAAACTGGAGACCATGTACTACAGAAAAGTGGGAAAGAGGTCCTCAGCATTAAATCTGGAAACAAAGTTTAAAAACTTTTACTTATATTTGCATATTCATGTAAATTTGCTCCATCTTTTTTTTTTTTTTTTAATATTTTATTTATTTATTCATTTATCCCCCCCTTGCTGCTTGTGCTCACTGGGTCAGCTAACCACGCCATGCAGGTGGGCTTGCCTTCACCAGGAGGCCCCGGGTTCGGTTCCCACATGGTAAACGGGAGCCCTACTGATTGAGCCACAGCCGCTTCCCAATTTGCTCCATCTTAAGTGAGACATGTGTCTAACATTTGTGAGTTTTTATTGATGAAAAATTAGTGAGTCTAAAATTATGTAATAAATTCCTTATTTGGAACATAAAGAAGGAAGAATATGATTTATATTAATAGAAAATATTTTTTTCTTGTAAATTAAATAAACGGAAGAGCACCAGATTAGTAGCCTGCTAGAGTCCATGCATACTTTGGTGTAGAGCTGGTCTAAGATTTAGAGTTTTCCACAGGCAATAGCAATGGGAGCATTTAGCCAGAGGGAGTAAAATTGCTCTGGATACCTATTGCATTGTTTGCTCCTTTCTTACCCCAGTTTTTTTGGAATCCACCAGCTCCTCCTTCCCCCGCCACACCAATTCACACTGTTATCAGGAGAGCAGCCATTTTGTTACCCGTGTCCCCTCTCATTGGCAGTAGTTGTATGGTCCAAGTTGGACAGGTAATGCACACTAGGACAATCGGTGCCTTCCGCAGGAAATGTGAAGCCAAGGGAAAAAAAGAGAGCTCAGTTTTGTCTAAATGGTCAATGCAAGACCTAAGAAGCAATTTACTAGATGATTCCATGTCTGAGCACATAGGAAATAATCAAAATAAAATTGTGACACCACAGATGCAGAAGGTGTCCTGTGGAATGAAGTGCCCCCAATCATAAATAGGACTAGGGCTGGCTTGCTCTCAGCAAAACTGGAAAGTTTGCCGCTAATGGTGCCATCACCCCTTCCTGGTGTTGCTTCCTTCCTCAACACTCTGTTTAGGGTCCCATTTGCTCCCAATTGACTTTCAGTCACTGATTTTAGCTGTTGAGTTTTGTATTAGCAGAACATATAACACAGAAAGGGGTAAGGGACCATCTTCCTCATAGCTCCCTCTGATCCATGAGATGTCAAACTCTCAGCCTCGGGTTTGAGTGGAGCTGCAATGTGGGGGAAGAAACCATGGCCAAACCAAGACTGGGCAGTGAGTGCAGGAAGGGGAAATCCCTTCCTTCCATGTCCCATTGCTCTAATGGCCCTGGGCAATAAGCAAACTGGTTAGAAAACTCTGTTGTTTTTGAGTTTGGTCCACTGAGGTTCCCTACTCTTCCCATGGCTTGTTGATCGTTTCGTCCTCAAAGCTTGTTCAGAGATTTTACATTTCAAGGCAATGAGAAATTGTGGAAGTAACTCATTTCTTGAAGTCAGGGCCTTGGTAATCCAGACCCTGCTTGGCTGCTGTTGTAGGCATCACTTGTTTTTTACCACCCAGCATCTCTGGTAACAGAATGATGAGTTTCTCCTGGGGAACCACTCTCATCTCACACATTTCAGGTGGAGTTAACTCCTTGCTGGCTCAAGGGGAGCATGTGACTCAGACTGGGCCAAGCAAAGCATCACATTCTCCTGGCCAAGGTGATTGATTCACGACTGGTCATAAGACCCAATCAGTGTTAATGAGCACCAATAAAGCTTACACTAGGATCACTGGGAAAGAAGCACACTTTTCCCCCTGGGACTTCTGACAATGAAGAAAAGGTTGGCATAGACTTCCATGGGTCACCATGTGGAACCTGAAGATGAAGTCAATGACTTGGAAAAACAGAGCTGAGAGATAAAGAAAAGCCAAGCTCTGATGATATCTTTTGAGCCCCTGCATCCAGTTGTGCCAGGAAGTCTCCTTTTTATGGATTTTAGTCATAAGAGTCAATAGATGCCTTTAATGTTTGAACCAGCTGGAGGATTTTTGTTGTTGTTTGTTTTGGGTGTTTTGTCCTTTTTAAAGAGTCCTTACTACCACCTCACCATCTCTCTGTGACTTTGTGGAAATGAAGTTATTTTCCTAGGCATCAATTTTGTCATTCATTAACTCATTCACTGCATAAAACATTACTGCACACTGATAAGTCACCACCAATTTGCTAGTCTCAGAACATTTGTAAAATGAAGGGATCACCATTATATATTCCCAGCAATGTCAGTGGCAGTCTCCATTTATAACACTAATTTGGGTCATGTGCCCGTCCTTGGATCCATCACTGTGGTCAGTGATGCTCTAATTAGCCAAGTCAGAATAAGTGATCTCTAAGGGCTTTCCCAATTCTATACTTCAAACTTTGTAAACAGATTGGCTTTCAAGTTGAAAAGGAATCCATCTTAATACGACTAGAGATGTCTGTACAGTCTCAAGTGGCCATACATTCTGGAGGACTCACCCTCCTGTGACACACTGAAAATGAGGTGACTCTGGGCAAGATCTTATTCTGATGAAGGTGTTCAATCCTTTCTTGACACTTAGAGAATGTTAAATAATCATTTTCTTACAGTAATTTTATTGTCTATTGCTCCTTATTTCTCCTATAACCCATCATAGGAAATGATAATTTAAAAAAAACAGCCACACAATGTTCTAGTCATACCTTATGTACTTTTAAAAATAAAAATTTTATTGAGCAGAGGGAAAAATATGAGGGATTACTGAACCGAAGACAATGTTAAACTGCTAAATTTCACCAGATAATGGAATATCTAAATTGATTACAGTGGTGAAGGATAGTTCAACTGTATAAAAACTTACCTACTATTTCTAAGCAGATCAGAAATATCTTGGACCTTTTAAGACTTTGAACAAATTTATATTTTATATAAAAAGTAAAAAATGCTGAAAGTCATTTCTAATGAAAAATCAATCTTTTTGTTCTATTATGCATTGGAGAATGAAGTTTCATGATCATTAGAAGGATTGAAGTTTGAATTCTTTTTAATGAATATTACATTTCTACCCATTAACAGGAGGCACCGCAGAAAGCCAGACTTGAACCCAGTTTTCACTCCCTGTAGTGTTTCCATCAAGGGTTCTAAGAGTCAACTCTTCTGAGTTTGTCTGTAGTATTTCAGAAGAAGAGTGCTTCACTAGCAAAATGTAATGTTGGGCAAAATAAAAGCAAGAAATGGCTTCAGATCAAAGTAAACATGATATAAAGGGAGGAGTGGGGCAATTTTCTCAAACAAAGGTGATTATGGCTTTAATTAATTGGCAGAGTAGGCACACCATGATTACGTGTCCTGCCACCTCACCCATTCTCAACATGTAATGTTTTGGCACTTAATTATTGTCTTTGTCTTTTCATCTGCTTCCCTCCTGTGTTCCCTGTGTCAGTGAGGATACAACCTTCTACCCTTCTTAAACCAGAAGGTGATTGCTCTTGGTTTTTCCTTTCCCTCACCTCCAACTCTCAGCTTCTACTTTAAGATTTGTTCAACTTTACTCTTAAATATTTCATGAACCCACTCATTGTCTGCCATACATTCTAACTTCTCTGGCTCATGGAATTAGCCATAGGATACTTTTATAGTTGTGCATACTTTTTGAATTTTTTTTAACTTTAAAATTTTAATTCATATCAACACAGTACAAGCTCATTATATATATAAAAAGAAAATACAAAAAAAAAAAAAAGAAAAAAGAAAGAAAATACACAAAAGTAAAAGAAAACTACAAGGAATAGCTATAGTCCCATCTATATTTCAAACCCTTAATAAAAAGGAATTTGAAATGAGAGTATTAAAAAACTCAAACAAAATTGTTTAAAATTTTATAAAGTTTTGCAAAACCACCTCATGGTGCTCTAAAATTAAAAAGTAATCTAACTGCCAGTGTTTGGGGAATTTATTTTCAACTAATTAATTATTTTAGCAATTATCAAACACTACCTTACAGAGTGTTCAGCACATAACAAAGTACTTAACTAAGACTTGTTCAATTAAATGTGAAGATGACAAAAATATTATCAAATTTGAACTTGGGTTAGGAAATTACCAATATGGACCCCCAGGGATCAGTGGATACCAGTTTAGAGAGTTCAGAACTACTAACATTTGTGTGGCCCTGGAGAGGGGTATAAACTGAAGCCTGAATACTGTAAGTCTAAATATTTTAGTCTTATATGAAGCTGACAAATTTAAATGAAATGGTTTATCTTGGGGGTGGATGTGGCTCAAATGATTGGGCATCCGTCTCCCATATGGAAGGACCTGGGTTTGATCCCCAAGACCTGGTAAACACAAAACCAAAAATAAATAAATAAATAAATAAATAAACAAACAAATAAGTAAATAAATGTATCAAGAACACTAAAAAAAAAAAAAAAAAAAGGTTTTTTCTTCACATCTTGACAAATATAGCTCGGAAAGCCAGGCTTTAATTTGGAATTCTTGAATTCTTTAGATTTCTGGTCTAGACTGTGATGATACTGGGAAACCCACAGGTTGCCAGTTTTGTCTTCACACAGTTGCTGTGTCATGCACCTTGAGGGGCCGGGTTTGCCTAAGGGTGGATACACTGGCAGTGTGTTCTGCCTATGGGGGGATGGACCCAAGGAAGAAGCCCATCCAGGTCCTGGAAGTGGGTTTACTCTTTAGCTGTGGTGTGGTTTACACATATGATTTGATTTTACTAATCACCTTTTCCTCACAGAATCCAACCGTGTGATTTTTGTCAACGTATATATGATTCTTTCACATTCTGTTTCTTCATTTGCTTGTGGAGAAAACTTTTATAATTTATTGTTTTCTGCATCTGTATTGTAGGCTGAAATAGAAATCAATCAGATTCAGAGATATACCCTCCTAGGAGGTCTGTACCAGGTAATAATTGCTGAGAAACAAAACTACTTCAAAATTTAGTGGCTTGCAACAATTATTTTTTCTCACAATTCCATGACTTAGCCATGTGGTTCCAAAGCTGGTTGTACATGAACTCGTTCATGTGGAGGGTTGACTGGACTGGAAGGTCCAACATGGCCTCACAAACATGACTTACTAATGGTGCTGGCTGTCATCTGAGTTTCTCCTCCACAAGGCTTCTCATCAGTTGGCTAGACTGCTTCCTTGTGTGGCTATGGAAGGGCAGCATTCCAAGAGGGCAAAAGTAGAAACCGTAAAGTTTCCTAGGCCCCAGGCTCTGGAATTCCCATAAGATCATATCTGCCCCATACTATTTATTATTCAAAGCAAGACAGGAGGCAGCTTTAGATTTGGAGGATGGGGAAATAGCCTCCATCTCTAGATGTAAATAGTTGCAAAATACCGTGGCCATTTTTGTTCAATCTGCCATAAGATCTCAGTTTCTTCTTTGTTTACCTGAACAGTAGATTATTAAAAGATACCAATCAGTTAAAAGATGTCAGCAAATTGCTTTCCAATCTTCAATCTTTATTTCTGCCTGTCTTCCCTAAGTTTTAGAGGTCAAGGGTAGGTTATATAGCAAAATTATCATTTAATAATTACAAAATAAAAAGGAATTCTAAGCTTCTAATACTTTTTGTTAATGGGAAGCTACCTATAAATTTATATTTTGACCATTTAAAAAATAATGGTAGAAAAGAAAATCTGTGGTAATAAGACATGTATACCTAAAACAATGAGAGAAAAGGTAGACACCTTGGCATCTTATTTTAAATGATTCATTTTTTAAAAAGTTGAACTGAGAGAAGATAGAAAAGCAAATTCCCAGAGGAATCTTACTACTTACTACTAATGAAAGCAATGCAAAATAAAATAGAATAGACTTCTTAACCCATTAAACTGGCAAAATTAAAAATATAAAAATGCCCAGTATTGGTGAATTTGTATTGAAATGGGCATCCTTATACACTTTTTTTCCTGATTTTTTAAAAATTACAAGTTATGAGTTTACAGAACAATCATGCATAAAATACAGGATTCCCAAATTCCACCTTATTATTAATACCTTGCAATAGTGTGGTACATTTGTTACCATTGATGCAAAATGCATTTTTATAATTGTGCTATTAACTACTATTAACCATAGTCTATGGTTTAACTTAGGATCCACTGTTTATGTAGTACAGTTACATGGAGTTATTTATTTATTTTAGGAGGTATACAGGCTTGAAGCCAAGGTCTTGTACATGGGAAGCAGGGCTCAACCACTGATCTACACCCACTCCTCCATGGAGTTTTTTATTTTTTTATTTTTTTATTCTATTAGCATATATACATCCTAACATTCCCCCTTTGAACCACATTCAGATATACATGTCAGTGCTGTTAATTACATTCACAATATTGTACTACCATCACCACCATCCATGACCAAAATCTCATATACTTTCTGGAAGAGAATTTGGCATATAGATCAAGAAATTTAACTGTGTCTTCAGATCTTTTAATTCCACCTCTAGGAATTTATTACAAGAAAAATATTTGATAAACATAAAAATATTGATGTATGATAGCCTATGTGATCATTTAAAACTATGCCATAGAAAAAACTTTTAATAATGTGGAAAAATGTTCATTGATGTGATGTTAATTGACAAATGAATATGCAAAACTACCCATACACTCTATTCCCCATTTTAATATACAAGCTTGTTATTGTCTGTTTGGACACCTCTCATCACATCAATTTTCTTGCCCTGTGCCCTGCAAGGTAGACTCTTACAGATTGTCTTTCCTGGGCCCCCTAGTCAGCTAGCTTCCAGCTGATTTTGGCCAATGGAAGGCACTAGCGTAAGATTGAAGGGATGCAGAAGAAAGTGCTCTAGTGACTGATTTCTTCCCACTTTAGCACCAAATTTATGACTGTCCATGACTACAGCTCCTGCCAAGTAGTTATATTTTCACCCCTGGACTTTGACTAATAGGTGGTAACAGTTTTCCACTTTTGATATTCTCTGTATGCCTTACCACCTCTTGTTTAAACTCTTAACTCTGCCTGTACTTCTGAAAGCAGTCCTTTCATTAAAGTTTCTTTATTTGAATCATTTGCAATGAATTCAATTTTCTGCCAAGTCTCTGACTATATAACATTCATATGTATCCATAAAGTATATGTAGGTATTCCAAAATATTAACAGGGTCTTTCTCTGGCATTTTTTTTTTTTTTGTATTTGTATTTTAAATAAGAATATATTATAATAATATAATAATACTATATTATATATTATATAAGTGACTCTTATTCTTACTTTTTTCATTTTCTCTTCAAAGAAGTTTTAGGTTACAGAAAAGTCACATGTAGAGTATATGGGATTCCAATATACCCAACATCCACCCCCTTTTCCCGTTTCCCCTAGTAATAACATTTAAATGTGGTTAATACATTTGTTACAATTGATGTACAAATATTGAAGCATAGCTACTAACCATCGACAATGGTTTACATTATGGTTTACATTTTGGATCTGGGGGAATAAATGGAAGAAAATGTCACCATACATACAAGACAACAGATCTTACAGTGATGAAAGACATAATGTAAAAAAATTAAAAAAAATTTTTTTCATTATTTTTTATTATACCAAAATTTTTTCAATTTAAAAAATTTTTTTGTGTTTTATTTCTTAGTTTTAAAACTATCATTATTATTTCATTTTCTTAATTGTATTTGGTTATTTTGTTGGCTTCATTTTTGAAGACGTTTTGGATAACAGAAGGATTACAACTATGACAGGGGAGGATCATTGGTGAGGGGTGTCAGTGATGGGGGATACATGGGAGGAGGTTCACCTGGGCATACATATAAGGCATATAAATGTGTTCAAGTGTTCATGGGGCATAGTCACTGTGGGTGGAGATTCACACAATAACCGAAAGAATATTGAATTCTCATCCTGGGGAGCTCTGCCACTTTCTCTAGTAGATCAGTAAGAATCCCCTGAGTACAGGGGCAATGACTAGTGAAAGAGGATGGTCCATTGACAGGGCTTTGATATTGATGACTGTACTTATGAATCTTTACTTTTGAAATTGAAACTTAGCCTAGTATTATAGAGTGCTTAAAAGTTATCTCCTGAGAGCCTCCTTGTTGCTCAAATGTGGCCTCTCTCTAAGCCGAACTTATCATATAAATGCATTACCTTCCCCCCAGCATGGGACATGACTCCTGGAGCTAAGCCTCCCTGGCACCGAGGAATTACTACCAAGCACCAACTAACAATGCAACTAGAGATAGACCTTGACCAAAAGGGGGAAAAGGTAAAGATAAAGGAGTGTATATGGCTAAAAGACTTCAAAGTGAGTTGAGAGGTCATTCCAGAGGTTACATTTAGGCATGTCTCAGCAAGATCTCATTGACTGCCAAAGTAAATACTACCTCAAATAGCAGGGCTCCTGAGGGTTCTGGAGACATCCAGACACTATAGTCAGGGCAGATAGCTCAGGAGTTTGGTGCCTTGCCAGTGGGCCTTACTTTGGAATTTATGCCCCCAGTGTGCCAGGGTTGAACTCAGTTGTGGTTTCCCTACACATGGCTCTTCTGACCTTTCTATCTGAACCTATAATTAGTACTAGCGTTGACAGTTGTACATCCAAGAGACTTAAATCTTTGGGTTGTCCTTGTACCACCTGGGCCCTGAATCTCAACAGAGTTGCAACACCTACTCTTCAGTTCATTGGACTCACCCAGGACAACTAACAAGGAGATGATGATGGGCAACAATCATCCCAAGGAACCAAGAGAGTCTACAACTGCAAGCAAGAGAGTCCCATCCATCTGCCCTATGGGATCAAAGCCCCCTCTCAATTAGAGGTGGAGTGGGCATCACCATCCCAGAATCCTCAGGATTGGGGAAAGAACTATGGACTAAAGTAGACAATGATATTCTACTATAAACTCATTGTGATTCTAACAATATAAAAACTAACATCATTGATGTGGAGGCAGTGGCCACTGGAGTTTCTGAGGGCAGGGAGAGGGAAAAACAGGTATAACATGGGGGCATTTTCGGGACTTGAGAATTGTTCTCAATGACATTGCAATGACAGATACAGGCCATTATATATCTTGCCATAACCTACAAAATTGTGTGGGAGAGAGTGTTAACTACAATGTAAACTATAATCCATGCTTAGTGGCAATGCTCAAAAATGTGTTCATCAATTTTAATGAATGTACCACACTAATGAAGGATGTTGTTATGTGGAAAAATGTGGGAGGTGTAGGGAGCGGGGCATATGGGAATCCCCTCTATTTTTTATGTAACATTTATGTACATTTATGTTATGTACATAAATGTTATGTTATGTACATTTATGTTAGTTTCTTTTAAAATAAAATAAAATAAAATAAAAAAGTGACTCTTTTAGATAAAATTGAGCTATTGTGCATTTTGGTATTTTTATACCACATTAACACTTCGTAGATGCCACTGTAGTTGGAAATACATTTTAACATTTGTTCTACATAAGTCTGTGAAGTAAGTGGACAGCCATCATCATCCTGATTTTACTTATGAGAAATTAGAAGCTTAGAAAACAAAAGTAATTTACCCAAATTCTACAGCTAGTTACAGGAATTGGAAGCAAGATCTGATTCATGTTTATTTTTTTTCTTCAATGTGGATGACATGCAGGCATAAGTAGTGGGCTGTACCATTATAAAAGCTGGCAAGGCCTGGACTTTAATATTTTACTTAGAAAATAATCAAATGTATTTAAACTAAGGCATTTTTCCCATCATAAAAATAAACATGTTCATTTGAAAAATGCATATATAATGATACCCACTATTAGAATATGGTCATATATTTTTCTTCTTGTATTTTGTAAGAGATAGTATTTCTTCTTTAATACTAGCATCTGTCTAACCAAGGATAAAGTTTGCCAGACCACCAAAATAAAGATTGTGCAATTCGTTTTGTTGTTTCCTTATTTTAAGTCTTTTTTCTGACTCTCCTTTACAATGTCCTATTCTTCCCCACAAGTACTCATTTGTATTGTCATTGAGTACCTTTGATTCGATTTTCTTCATTCATTCCCAGATTTTTATGGCCCTGTCTACATGAGCTGTTTTATCAGTTTCTATTTTAAAAGGACATAAAAAAGGAAGCCCAACTAAGAAATCCTTATAAACCATTAGCACCTTCCCCTACCCTGCCATAAAACAAAAAACAAAAAACACCTATTCTCCTTAAACCCCAAATCCTACTTTACCAAGAATATAGGGGCCATTCTGAAGATTAGCAATTCAAATCTTCATTTCATGTAACCAAACTCCAGAGTCCTTGTG